>OY283142.1:35390400-35990400 GCA_958299785.1 Medicago lupulina
ATACTATTTCAAAAGTAATCGGCAAGACTTTATTTTCAGCACATTCGTTGGTTACTATTTTAAAAGTAATCAGTAAGATTTTTATTTTCAACATATTCATCGCTTACTATTTCAAAAGTAATCGACATGATTTATTTTCAGCACATTCGTCGGTTACTATTTCAAAAGTAATTGGCAAGACTTTATTTTCAGCACATTCGTTGGTTACTATTTCAAAAGTAATCGGCATGATCTATTTTCTGCACATTCGTCGGTGACTATTTCAAAAGTAATCGGCAAGACTTTATTTTCAGCACATTCGTCGGTTACTATTTCAAAAGTAATTGGCAAGATTTTTATTTTCAGTATATTTGTCGGTTACTATTTTAGAAGTAATCGACAAGATTTTTATTTTCAGCATATTCGTCGGTGACTATTTCAAAAGTAATCGGCATGATCTATTTTCTGCACATTCGTCGGTTACTATTTAAAAAGTAATCGGCAAGATTTTTATTTTCAGCATATTCGTCGGTGACTATTTCAAAAGTAATCGGCATGATTTATTTTCAGCACATTCGTCGGTTACTATTTTAAAAGTAATCGGCAAGACTTTATTTTCAGCACATTTGTCGGTTACTATTTCAAAAGTAATCGGCAAGATTTTCATTTTCGGCATATTCGTCGGTTACTATTTTAAAACTAATCGGCAAGATTTTTATTTTCAGCATATTCGTCGGTTACTATTTCAAAAGTAATCGGCAAGATTTTTATTTTCAGCATATTTGTCGGTTACTATTTTAGAAGTAATCGACAAGATTTTTATTTTCAGCATATTCGTCGGTGACTATTTCAATAGTAATCGGCATGATTTATTTTCAGCACATTCGTCGGTTACTATTTCAACAGTAATCGGCATGATTTATTTTCAGCACATTCGTCGGTTACTATTTCAAAATTAATCGGCAAGATTTTCATTTTCAGCATATCCGTCGGTTACTATCTCAAAAGTAATCGGCAAGATTTTTATTTTCAGCATATTTGTCGGTTACTATTTTAAAAGTAATCGACAAGATTTTTATTTTCAACATATTCGTCGGTTACTATTTCAAAAGTAATCGGCAAGACTTTATTTTCGGAAGATTCGTCGGTTACTATTTCAAAAGTAATCGGCAAGACTTTATTTTCTGCACATTCGTCAGATACTATTTCAAAAGTAATCGGCAAGACTTTATTTTCAGCACATTCGTTGGTTACTATTTTAAAAGTAATCAGTAAGATTTTTATTTTCAACATATTCATCGCTTACTATTTCAAAAGTAATCGACATGATTTATTTTCAGCACATTCGTCGGTTACTATTTCAAAAGTAATCGGCATGATTTATTTTCAGCACATTCGTCGGTTACTATTTCAAAAGTAATCGGCAAGATTTTTATTTTCAGCATATTCGTCGGTGACTATTTCAAAATTAATCGGCATGATTTATTTTAAGCACATTCGTCAGTTACTATTTCAAAAGTAATCGGCAAGATTTTTATTTTCAGCAAATTCGTCGGTGACTATTTCAAAAGTAATCGGCATGACTTATTTTCAGCACATTCGTCAGTTACTATTTCAAAAGTAATCGGCAAGACTTTATTTTCAGCACATTCGTTGGTTACTATTTCAAAAGTAATCGGCATGATCTATTTTCTGCACATTCGTCGGTTACTATTTCAAAAGTAATCGGCAAAACTTTATTTTCGGAAGATTCGTCGGTTACTATTTCAAAAGTAATCGGCAAGACTTTATTTTCTGCACATTCGTCAGATACTATTTCAAAAGTAATCGGCAAGACTTTATTTTCAGCACATTCGTTGGTTACTATTTTAAAAGTAATCAGTAAGATTTTTATTTTCAACATATTCATCGCTTACTATTTCAAAAGTAATCGACATGATTTATTTTCAGCACATTCGTCGGTTACTATTTCAAAAGTAATTGGCAAGACTTTATTTTCAGCACATTCGTTGGTTACTATTTCAAAAGTAATCGGCATGATCTATTTTCTGCACATTCGTCGGTGACTATTTCAAAAGTAATCGGCAAGACTTTATTTTCAGCACATTCGTCGGTTACTATTTCAAAAGTAATTGGCAAGATTTTTATTTTCAGTATATTTGTCGGTTACTATTTTAGAAGTAATCGACAAGATTTTTATTTTCAGCATATTCGTCGGTGACTATTTCAAAAGTAATCGGCATGATCTATTTTCTGCACATTCGTCGGTTACTATTTAAAAAGTAATCGGCAAGATTTTTATTTTCAGCATATTCGTCGGTGACTATTTCAAAAGTAATCGGCATGATTTATTTTCAGCACATTCGTCGGTTACTATTTTAAAAGTAATCGGCAAGACTTTATTTTCAGCACATTTGTCGGTTACTATTTCAAAAGTAATCGGCAAGATTTTCATTTTCGGCATATTCGTCGGTTACTATTTTAAAACTAATCGGCAAGATTTTTATTTTCAGCATATTCGTCGGTTACTATTTCAAAAGTAATCGGCAAGATTTTTATTTTCAGCATATTTGTCGGTTACTATTTTAGAAGTAATCGACAAGATTTTTATTTTCAGCATATTCGTCGGTGACTATTTCAATAGTAATCGGCATGATTTATTTTCAGCACATTCGTCGGTTACTATTTCAACAGTAATCGGCATGATTTATTTTCAGCACATTCGTCGGTTACTATTTCAAAAGTAATCGGCAAGATTTTCATTTTCAGCATATCCGTCGGTTACTATCTCAAAAGTAATCGGCAAGATTTTTATTTTCAGCATATTTGTCGGTTACTATTTTAAAAGTAATCGACAAGATTTTTATTTTCAACATATTCGTCGGTTACTATTTCAATAGTAATCGGCAAGACTTTATTTTCGGAAGATTCGTCGGTTACTATTTCAAAAGTAATCGGCAAGACTTTATTTTCTGCACATTCGTCAGATACTATTTCAAAAGTAATCGGCAAGACTTTATTTTCAGCACATTCGTTGGTTACTATTTTAAAAGTAATCAGTAAGATTTTTATTTTCAACATATTCATCGCTTACTATTTCAAAAGTAATCGACATGATTTATTTTCAGCACATTCGTCGGTTACTATTTCAAAAGTAATCGGCATGATTTATTTTCAGCACATTCGTCGGTTACTATTTCAAAAGTAATCGGCAAGATTTTTATTTTCAGCATATTTGTCGGTTACTATTTTAAAAGTAATCGGCAAGATTTTTATTTTCAGCATATTCGTCGGTGACTATTTCAAAATTAATCGGCATGATTTATTTTAAGCACATTCGTCGGTTACTATTTCAAAAGTAATCGGCAAGACTTTATTTTCTGCACATTCGTCAGATACTATTTCAAAAGTAATCGGCAAGACTTTATTTTCAGCACATTCGTTGGTTACTATTTTAAAAGTAATCAGTAAGATTTTTATTTTCAACATATTCATCGCTTACTATTTCAAAAGTAATCGACATGATTTATTTTCAGCACATTCGTCGGTTACTATTTCAAAAGTAATCGGCATGATTTATTTTCAGCACATTCGTCGGTTACTATTTCAAAAGTAATCGGCAAGATTTTTATTTTCAGCATATTTGTCGGTTACTATTTTAAAAGTAATCGGCAAGATTTTTATTTTCAGCATATTCGTCGGTGACTATTTCAAAATTAATCGGCATGATTTATTTTAAGCACATTCGTCGGTTACTATTTCAAAAGTAATCGGCAAGATTTTTATTTTCAGCAAATTCGTTGGTGACTATTTCAAAAGTAATCGGCATGACTTATTTTCAGCACATTCGTCAGTTACTATTTCAAAAGTAATCGGCAAGACTTTATTTTCAGCACATTCGTTGGTTACTATTTCAAAAGTAATCGACATGATCTATTTTCTGCACATTCGTCGGTTACTATTTCAAAAGTAATCGGCAAAACTTTATTTTCGGCAGATTCGTCGGTTACTATTTCAAAAGTAATCGGCAAGACTTTATTTTCAGCACATTCGTTGGTTACTATTTCAAAAGTAATCGGCATGATCTATTTTCAGCACATTCGTCGGTGACTATTTCAAAAGTAATCGGCAAGACTTTATTTTCAGCACATTCGTCGGTTACTATTTCAAAAGTAATCGGCAAGATTTTTATTTTCAGCATATTTGTCGGTTACTATTTTAGAAGTAATCGACAAGATTTTTATTTTCAGCATATTCATCGGTGACTATTTCAAAAGTAATCGGCATGATCTATTTTCTGCACATTCGTCGGTTACTATTTAAAAAGTAATCGGCAAGATTTTTATTTTCAGCATATTCGTCGGTTACTATTTCAAAAGTAATCGGCAAGACTTTATTTTCAGCACATTCGTCGGTTACTATTTCAAAAGTAATCGGCAAGATTTTCATTTTCGGCATATTCGTCGGTTACTATTTTAAAAGTAATCGACAAGATTTTTATTTTCAGCATATTCGTCGGTTACTATTTCAAAAGTAATCGGCAAGATTTTTATTTTCAGCATATTTGTCGGTTACTATTTTAGAAGTAATCGACAAGATTTTTATTTTCAGCATATTCGTCGGTGACTATTTCAAGAGTAATCGGCATGATTTATTTTCAGCACATTCGTCGGTTACTATTTCAACAGTAATCGGCATGATTTATTTTCAGCACATTCGTCGGTTACTATTTCAAAAGTAATCGGCAAGACTTTATTTTCGGAAGATTCGTCGGTTACTATTTCAAAAGTAATCGGCAAGACTTTATTTTCTGCACATTCGTCAGATACTATTTCAAAAGTAATCGGCAAGACTTTATTTTCAGCACATTCGTTGGTTACTATTTTAAAAGTAATCAGTAAGATTTTTATTTTCAACATATTCATCGCTTACTATTTCAAAAGTAATCGACATGATTTATTTTCAGCACATTCGTCGGTTACTATTTCAAAAGTAATCGGCATGATTTATTTTCAGCACATTCGTCGGTTACTATTTCAAAAGTAATCGGCAAGATTTTTATTTTCAGCATATTCGTCGGTGACTATTTCAAAATTAATCGGCATGATTTATTTTAAGCACATTCGTCAGTTACTATTTCAAAAGTAATCGGCAAGATTTTTATTTTCAGCAAATTCGTCGGTGACTATTTCAAAAGTAATCGGCATGACTTATTTTCAGCACATTCGTCAGTTACTATTTCAAAAGTAATCGGCAAGACTTTATTTTCAGCACATTCGTTGGTTACTATTTCAAAAGTAATCGGCATGATCTATTTTCTGCACATTCGTCGGTTACTATTTCAAAAGTAATCGGCAAAACTTTATTTTCGGAAGATTCGTCGGTTACTATTTCAAAAGTAATCGGCAAGACTTTATTTTCTGCACATTCGTCAGATACTATTTCAAAAGTAATCGGCAAGACTTTATTTTCAGCACATTCGTTGGTTACTATTTTAAAAGTAATCAGTAAGATTTTTATTTTCAACATATTCATCGCTTACTATTTCAAAAGTAATCGACATGATTTATTTTCAGCACATTCGTCGGTTACTATTTCAAAAGTAATTGGCAAGACTTTATTTTCAGCACATTCGTTGGTTACTATTTCAAAAGTAATCGGCATGATCTATTTTCTGCACATTCGGCGGTGACTATTTCAAAAGTAATCGGCAAGACTTTATTTTCAGCACATTCGTCGGTTACTATTTCAAAAGTAATTGGCAAGATTTTTATTTTCAGTATATTTGTCGGTTACTATTTTAGAAGTAATCGACAAGATTTTTATTTTCAGCATATTCGTCGGTGACTATTTCAAAAGTAATCGGCATGATCTATTTTCTGCACATTCGTCGGTTACTATTTAAAAAGTAATCGGCAAGATTTTTATTTTCAGCATATTCGTCGGTGAGTATTTCAAAAGTAATCGGCATGATTTATTTTCAGCACATTCGTCGGTTACTATTTTAAAAGTAATCGGCAAGACTTTATTTTCAGCACATTTGTCGGTTACTATTTCGAAAGTAATCGGCAAGATTTTCATTTTCGGCATATTCGTCGGTTACTATTTTAAAACTAATCGGCAAGATTTTTATTTTCAGCATATTCGTCGGTTACTATTTCAAAAGTAATCGGCAAGATTTTTATTTTCAGCATATTTGTCGGTTACTATTTTAGAAGTAATCGACAAGATTTTTATTTTCAGCATATTCGTCGGTGACTATTTCAATAGTAATCGGCATGATTTATTTTCAGCACATTCGTCGGTTACTATTTCAACAGTAATCGGCATGATTTATTTTCAGCACATTCGTCGGTTACTATTTCAAAAGTAATCGGCAAGATTTTCATTTTCAGCATATCCGTCGGTTACTATCTCAAAAGTAATCGGCAAGATTTTTATTTTCAGCATATTTGTCGGTTACTATTTTAAAAGTAATCGACAAGATTTTTATTTTCAACATATTCGTCGGTTACTATTTCAAAAGTAATCGGCAAGACTTTATTTTCGGAAGATTCGTCGGTTACTATTTCAAAAGTAATCGGCAAGACTTTATTTTCTGCACATTCGTCAGATACTATTTCAAAAGTAATCGGCAAGACTTTATTTTCAGCACATTCGTTGGTTACTATTTTAAAAGTAATCAGTAAGATTTTTATTTTCAACATATTCATCGCTTACTATTTCAAAAGTAATCGACATGATTTATTTTCAGCATATTCGTCAGTGACTATTTCAAAAGTAATCGGCATGATTTATTTTAAGCACATTCGTCGGTTACTATTTCAAAAGTAATCGGCAAGATTTTTATTTTCAGCAAATTCGTCGGTGACTATTTCAAAAGTAATCGGCATGACTTATTTTCAGCACATTCGTCAGTTACTATTTCAAAAGTAATTGGCAAGACTTTATTTTCAGCACATTTGTTGGTTACTATTTCAAAAGTAATCGGCATGATCTATTTTCTGCACATTCGTCGATTACTATTTCATAAATAATCGGCATGATTTATTTTCAGCACATTCGTCGGTTACTATTTCAAAAGTAATCGGCAAGACTTTATTTTCAACACATTCGTCAGTTACTATTTCAAAAGTAATCGGCATGATCTATTTTCTGCACATTCGTCGGTTACTATTTAAAAAGTAATCGGCAAGATTTTTATTTTCAGCATTTTCGTCGGTGACTATTTCAAAAGTAATCGGCAAGACTTTATTTTCAGCACATTCGTCGGTTACTATTTCAAAAGTAATCGGCAAGATTTTTATTTTCAGCATATTCGTCGGTTACTATTTTAAAAGTAATCGACAAGATTTTTATTTTCAACATATTCATCGCTTACTATTTCAAAAGTAATCGACATGATTTATTTTCAGCACATTCGTCGGTTACTATTTGAAAAGTAATCGGCATGATTTATTTTCAGCACATTCGTCGATTACTATTTCAAAAGTAATCGGCAAGATTTTTATTTTCAGCATATTCGTTGGTGACTATTTCAAAATTAATCGGCATGATTTATTTTAAGCACATTCGTCAGTTACTATTTCAAAAGTAATCGGCAAGATTTTTATTTTCAGCATATTCGTCGGTTACTATTTTCGAAGTAATCGACAAGATTTTTATTTTCAGCATATTCGTCGGTGACTATTTCAATAGTAATCGGCATGATTTATTTTCAGCACATTCGTCGGTTACTATTTCAACAGTAATCGGCATGATTTATTTTCAGCACATTCGTCGGTTACTATTTCAAAAGTAATCGGCAAGACTTTATTTTCGGAAGATTCGTCGGTTACTATTTCAAAAGTAATCGGCAAGACTTTATTTTCTGCACATTCGTCAGATACTATTTCAAAAGTAATCGGCAAGACTTTATTTTCAGCACATTCGTTGGTTACTATTTTAAAAGTAATCAGTAAGATTTTTATTTTCAACATATTCATCGCTTACTATTTCAAAAGTAATCGACATGATTTATTTTCAGCACATTCGTCGGTTACTATTTCAAAAGTAATCGGCATGATTTATTTTCAGCATATTCGTCGGTTACTATTTCAAAAGTAATCGGCAAGATTTTTATTTTCAGCATATTCGTCGGTGACTATTTCAAAATTAATCGGCATGATTTATTTTAAGCACATTCGTCAGTTACTATTTCAAAAGTAATCGGCAAGATTTTTATTTTCAGCAAATTCGTCGGTGACTATTTCAAAAGTAATCGGCATGACTTATTTTCAGCACATTCGTCAGTTACTATTTCAAAAGTAATCGGCAAGACTTTATTTTCAGCACATTCGTTGGTTACTATTTCAAAAGTAATCGGCATGATCTATTTTCTGCACATTCGTCGGTTACTATTTCAAAAGTAATCGGCAAAACTTTATTTTCGGAAGATTCGTCGGTTACTATTTCAAAAGTAATCGGCAAGACTTTATTTTCTGCACATTCGTCAGATACTATTTCAAAAGTAATCGGCAAGACTTTATTTTCAGCACATTCGTTGGTTACTATTTTAAAAGTAATCAGTAAGATTTTTATTTTCAACATATTCATCGCTTACTATTTCAAAAGTAATCGACATGATTTATTTTCAGCACATTCGTCGGTTACTATTTCAAAAGTAATTGGCAAGACTTTATTTTCAGCACATTCGTTGGTTACTATTTCAAAAGTAATCGGCATGATCTATTTTCTGCACATTCGTCGGTGACTATTTCAAAAGTAATCGGCAAGACTTTATTTTCAGCACATTCGTCGGTTACTATTTCAAAAGTAATTGGCAAGATTTTTATTTTCAGTATATTTGTCGGTTACTATTTTAGAAGTAATCGACAAGATTTTTATTTTCAGCATATTCGTCGGTGACTATTTCAAAAGTAATCGGCATGATCTATTTTCTGCACATTCGTCGGTTACTATTTAAAAAGTAATCGGCAAGATTTTTATTTTCAGCATATTCGTCGGTGACTATTTCAAAAGTAATCGGCATGATTTATTTTCAGCACATTCGTCGGTTACTATTTTAAAAGTAATCGGCAAGACTTTATTTTCAGCACATTTGTCGGTTACTATTTCAAAAGTAATCGGCAAGATTTTCATTTTCGGCATATTCGTCGGTTACTATTTTAAAACTAATCGGCAAGATTTTTATTTTCAGCATATTCGTCGGTTACTATTTCAAAAGTAATCGGCAAGATTTTTATTTTCAGCATATTTGTCGGTTACTATTTTAGAAGTAATCGACAAGATTTTTATTTTCAGCATATTCGTCGGTGACTATTTCAATAGTAATCGGCATGATTTATTTTCAGCACATTCGTCGGTTACTATTTCAACAGTAATCGGCATGATTTATTTTCAGCACATTCGTCGGTTACTATTTCAAAAGTAATCGGCAAGATTTTCATTTTCAGCATATCCGTCGGTTACTATCTCAAAAGTAATCGGCAAGATTTTTATTTTCAGCATATTTGTCGATTACTATTTTAAAAGTAATCGACAAGATTTTTATTTTCAACATATTCGTCGGTTACTATTTCAATAGTAATCGGCAAGACTTTATTTTCGGAAGATTCGTCGGTTACTATTTCAAAAGTAATCGGCAAGACTTTATTTTCTGCACATTCGTCAGATACTATTTCAAAAGTAATCGGCAAGACTTTATTTTCAGCACATTCGTTGGTTACTATTTTAAAAGTAATCAGTAAGATTTTTATTTTCAACATATTCATCGCTTACTATTTCAAAAGTAATCGACATGATTTATTTTCAGCACATTCGTCGGTTACTATTTCAAAAGTAATCGGCATGATTTATTTTCAGCACATTCGTCGGTTACTATTTCAAAAGTAATCGGCAAGATTTTTATTTTCAGCATATTTGTCGGTTACTATTTTAAAAGTAATCGGCAAGATTTTTATTTTCAGCATATTCGTCGGTGACTATTTCAAAATTAATCGGCATGATTTATTTTAAGCACATTCGTCGGTTACTATTTCAAAAGTAATCGGCAAGACTTTATTTTCTGCACATTCGTCAGATACTATTTCAAAAGTAATCGGCAAGACTTTATTTTCAGCACATTCGTTGGTTACTATTTTAAAAGTAATCAGTAAGATTTTTATTTTCAACATATTCATCGCTTACTATTTCAAAAGTAATCGACATGATTTATTTTCAGCACATTCGTCGGTTACTATTTCAAAAGTAATCGGCATGATTTATTTTCAGCACATTCGTCGGTTACTATTTCAAAAGTAATCGGCAAGATTTTTATTTTCAGCATATTTGTCGGTTACTATTTTAAAAGTAATCGGCAAGATTTTTATTTTCAGCATATTCGTCGGTGACTATTTCAAAATTAATCGGCATGATTTATTTTAAGCACATTCGTCGGTTACTATTTCAAAAGTAATCGGCAAGATTTTTATTTTCAGCAAATTCGTTGGTGACTATTTCAAAAGTAATCGGCATGACTTATTTTCAGCACATTCGTCAGTTACTATTTCAAAAGTAATCGGCAAGACTTTATTTTCAGCACATTCGTTGGTTACTATTTCAAAAGTAATCGACATGATCTATTTTCTGCACATTCGTCGTTTACTATTTCAAAAGTAATCGGCAAAACTTTATTTTCGGCAGATTCGTCGGTTACTATTTCAAAAGTAATCGGCAAGACTTTATTTTCAGCACATTCGTTGGTTACTATTTCAAAAGTAATCGGCATGATCTATTTTCAGCACATTCGTCGGTGACTATTTCAAAAGTAATCGGCAAGACTTTATTTTCAGCACATTCGTCGGTTACTATTTCAAAAGTAATCGGCAAGATTTTTATTTTCAGCATATTTGTCGGTTACTATTTTAGAAGTAATCGACAAGATTTTTATTTTCAGCATATTCGTCGGTGACTATTTCAAAAGTAATCGGCATGATCTATTTTCTGCACATTCGTCGGTTACTATTTAAAAAGTAATCGGCAAGATTTTTATTTTCAGCATATTCGTCGGTTACTATTTCAAAAGTAATCGGCAAGACTTTATTTTCAGCACATTCGTCGGTTACTATTTCAAAAGTAATCGGCAAGATTTTCATTTTCGGCATATTCGTCGGTTACTATTTTAAAAGTAATCGACAAGATTTTTATTTTCAGCATATTCGTCGGTTACTATTTCAAAAGTAATCGGCAAGATTTTTATTTTCAGCATATTTGTCGGTTACTATTTTAGAAGTAATCGACAAGATTTTTATTTTCAGCATATTCGTCGGTGACTATTTCAAGAGTAATCGGCATGATTTATTTTCCGCACATTCGTCGGTTACTATTTCAACAGTAATCGGCATGATTTATTTTCAGCACATTCGTCGGTTACTATTTCAAAAGTAATCGACAAGATTTTCATTTTCAGCATATCCGTCGGTTACTATCTCAAAAGTAATCGGCAAGATTTTTATTTTCAGCATATTTGTCGGTTACTATTTTAAAAGTAATCGACAAGATTTTTATTTTCAACATATTCGTCGGTTACTATTTCAAAAGTAATCGGCAAGACTTTATTTTCAGCACATTCATTGGTTACTATTTCAAAAGTAATCAGTAAGATTTTTATTTCAACATATTCGTCGCTTACTATTTCAAAAGTAATCGGCATAATTTCTTTTCAAGACATTCGTCGGTGACTATTTCAAAAGTAATCGGCATGATTTATTTTCAGCACATTCGTCGGTTACTATTTCAAAAGTAATCGGCAAGACTTTATTTTCGGAAGATTCGTCGGTTACTATTTCAAAAGTAATCGGCAAGACTTTATTTTCAGCACATTCGTTGGTTACTATTTTAAAAGTAATCAGTAAGATTTTTATTTTCAACATATTCATCGCTTACTATTTCAAAAGTAATCGACATGATTTATTTTCAGCACATTCGTCGGTTACTATTTCAAAAGTAATCGGCATGATTTATTTTCAGCACATTCGTCGGTTACTATTTCAAAAGTAATCGGCAAGATTTTTATTTGCAGCATATTTGTCGGTTACTATTTTAAAAGTAATCGGCAAGATTTTTATTTTCAGCATATTCGTCGGTGACTATTTCAAAATTAATCGGCATGATTTATTTTAAGCACATTCGTCGGTTACTATTTCAAAAGTAATCGGCAAGACTTTATTTTCTGCACATTCGTCAGATACTATTTCAAAAGTAATCGGCAAGACTTTATTTTCAGCACATTCGTTGGTTACTATTTTAAAAGTAATCAGTAAGATTTTTATTTTCAACATATTCATCGCTTACTATTTCAAAAGTAATCGACATGATTTATTTTCAGCACATTCGTCGGTTACTATTTCAAAAGTAATCGGCATGATTTATTTTCAGCACATTCGTCGGTTACTATTTCAAAAGTAATCGGCAAGATTTTTATTTTCAGCATATTTGTCGGTTACTATTTTAAAAGTAATCGGCAAGATTTTTATTTTCAGCATATTCGTCGGTGACTATTTCAAAATTAATCGGCATGATTTATTTTAAGCACATTCGTCGGTTACTATTTCAAAAGTAATCGGCAAGATTTTTATTTTCAGCAAATTCGTTGGTGACTATTTCAAAAGTAATCGGCATGACTTATTTTCAGCACATTCGTCAGTTACTATTTCAAAAGTAATCGGCAAGACTTTATTTTCAGCACATTCGTTGGTTACTATTTCAAAAGTAATCGACATGATCTATTTTCTGCACATTCGTCGGTTACTATTTCAAAAGTAATCGGCAAAACTTTATTTTCGGCAGATTCGTCGGTTACTATTTCAAAAGTAATCGGCAAGACTTTATTTTCAGCACATTCGTTGGTTACTATTTCAAAAGTAATCGGCATGATCTATTTTCAGCACATTCGTCGGTGACTATTTCAAAAGTAATCGGCAAGACTTTATTTTCAGCACATTCGTCGGTTACTATTTCAAAAGTAATCGGCAAGATTTTTATTTTCAGCATATTTGTCGGTTACTATTTTAGAAGTAATCGACAAGATTTTTATTTTCAGCATATTCGTCGGTGACTATTTCAAAAGTAATCGGCATGATCTATTTTCTGCACATTCGTCGGTTACTATTTAAAAAGTAATCGGCAAGATTTTTATTTTCAGCATATTCGTCGGTTACTATTTCAAAAGTAATCGGCAAGACTTTATTTTCAGCACATTCGTCGGTTACTATTTCAAAAGTAATCGGCAAGATTTTCATTTTCGGCATATTCGTCGGTTACTATTTTAAAAGTAATCGACAAGATTTTTATTTTCAGCATATTCGTCGGTTACTATTTCAAAAGTAATCGGCAAGATTTTTATTTTCAGCATATTTGTCGGTTACTATTTTAGAAGTAATCGACAAGATTTTTATTTTCAGCATATTCGTCGGTGACTATTTCAAGAGTAATCGGCATGATTTATTTTCCGCACATTCGTCGGTTACTATTTCAACAGTAATCGGCATGATTTATTTTCAGCACATTCGTCGGTTACTATTTCAAAAGTAATCGACAAGATTTTCATTTTCAGCATATCCGTCGGTTACTATCTCAAAAGTAATCGGCAAGATTTTTATTTTCAGCATATTTGTCGGTTACTATTTTAAAAGTAATCGACAAGATTTTTATTTTCAACATATTCGTCGGTTACTATTTCAAAAGTAATCGGCAAGACTTTATTTTCAGCACATTCATTGGTTACTATTTCAAAAGTAATCAGTAAGATTTTTATTTCAACATATTCGTCGCTTACTATTTCAAAAGTAATCGGCATAATTTCTTTTCAAGACATTCGTCGGTGACTATTTCAAAAGTAATCGGCATGATTTATTTTCAGCACATTCGTCGGTTACTATTTCAAAAGTAATCGGCAAGACTTTATTTTCGGAAGATTCGTCGGTTACTATTTCAAAAGTAATCGGCAAGACTTTATTTTCTGAACATTCGTCAGATACTATTTCAAAAGTAATCGACAAGACTTTATTTTCAGCACATTCGTTGGTTACTATTTTAAAAGTAATCAGTAAGATTTTTATTTTCAACATATTCATCGCTTACTATTTCAAAAGTAATCGACATGATTTATTTTCAGCACATTCGTCGGTTACTATTTCAAAAGTAATCGGCATGATTTATTTTCAGCACATTCGTCGGTTACTATTTCAAAAGTAATCGGCAAGATTTTTATTTTCAGCATATTCGTCGGTGACTATTTCAAAATTAATCGGCATGATTTATTTTAAGCACATTCGTCAGTTACTATTTCAAAAGTAATCGGCAAGATTTTTATTTTCAGCAAATTCGTCGGTGACTATTTCAAAAGTAATCGGCATGACTTATTTTCAGCACATTCGTCAGTTACTATTTCAGAAATAATCGGCAAGACTTTATTTTCAGCACATTCGTTGGTTACTATTTCAAAAGTAATCGGCATGATCTATTTTCTGCACATTCGTCGGTTACTATTTAAAAAGTAATCGGCAAAACTTTATTTTCGGCAGATTCGTCGGTTACTATTTCAAAAGTAATCGGCAAGACTTTATTTTCCGCACATTCGTTGGTTACTATTTCAAAAGTAATCGGCATGATCTATTTTTTGCACATTCGTCGATTACTATTTCATAAGTAATCGGCATGATTTATTTTCAGCACATTCGTCGGTTACTATTTCAAAAGTAATCGGCAAGACTTTATTTTCAACACATTCGTTGGTTACTATTTCAAAAGTAACCGGCATGATCTATTTTCTGCACATTCGTCGGTTACTATTTAAAAAGTAATCGGCAAGATTTTTATTTCCAGCATATTCGTCGGTGACTATTTCAAAAGTAATCGGCAAGACTTTATTTTCAGCACATTCATCGGTTACTATTTCAAAAGTAATCGGCAAGATTTTTATTTTCAGCATATTCGTCGGTTAATATTTTAAAAGTAATCGACAAGATTTTTATTTTCAACATATTCGTCGGTGACTATTTCAAAAGTAATCGGCATCATCTTTTTTCTGCACATACGTCGGTTACTATTTAAAAAGTAATCGGCAAGATTTTTATTTTCAGCATATTCGTCGGTGACTATTTCAAAAGTAATCGGCATGATTTATTTTCAGCACATTTGTAGGTTACTATTTCAAAAGTAATCGGCAAGACTTTATTTTCAGCACATTCGTCGGTTACTATTTCAAAAGTAATCGGCAAGATTTTCATTTTCAGCATATTCGTCGGTTACTATTTCAAAAGTAATCGGCAAGATTTTTATTTTCAGCATATTTGTCGGTTACTATTTTAGAAGTAATCGACAAGATTTTTATTTTCAGCATATTCCTCGGTGACTATTTCAAAAGTAATCGGCATGATTTATTTTCAGCACATTCGTCGGTTACTATTTCAAAAGTAATCGGCAAGACTTTATTTTCAGCACATTCGTTGGTTACTATTTCAAAAGTAATCAGTAAGATTTTTATTTCAACATATTCGTCGCTTACTTTTTCAAAAGTAATCGGCATAATTTCTTTTCAAGACATTCGTCGGTGACTATTTCAAAAGTAATCGGCATGATTTATTTTCAGCACATTCGTCGGTTACTATTTCAAAAGTAATCGGCAAGACTTTATTTTCGGAAGATTCGTCGGTTACTATTTCAAAAGTAATCGGCAAGACTTTATTTTCTGAACATTCGTCAGATACTATTTCAAAAGTAATCGACAAGACTTTATTTTCAGCACATTCGTTGGTTACTATTTTAAAAGTAATCAGTAAGATTTTTATTTTCAACATATTCATCGCTTACTATTTCAAAAGTAATCGACATGATTTATTTTCAGCACATTCGTCGGTTACTATTTCAAAAGTAATCGGCATGATTTATTTTCAGCACATTCGTCGGTTACTATTTCAAAAGTAATCGGCAAGATTTTTATTTTCAGCATATTCGTCGGTGACTATTTCAAAATTAATCGGCATGATTTATTTTAAGCACATTCGTCAGTTACTATTTCAAAAGTTATCGGCAAGATTTTTATTTTCAGCAAATTCGTCGGTGACTATTTCAAAAGTAATCGGCATGACTTATTTTCAGCACATTCGTCAGTTACTATTTCAGAAATAATCGGCAAGACTTTATTTTCAGCACATTCGTTGGTTACTATTTCAAAAGTAATCGGCATGATCTATTTTCTGCACATTCGTCGGTTACTATTTAAAAAGTAATCGGCAAAACTTTATTTTCGGCAGATTCGTCGGTTACTATTTCAAAAGTAATCGGCAAGACTTTATTTTCCGCACATTCGTCGGTTACTATTTCAAAAGTAATCGGCAAGATTTTTATTTTCAGCATTTTCGTCGGTGACTATTTCAAAAGTAATCGGCAAGACTTTATTTTCAGCACATTCGTCGGTTACTATTTCAAAAGTAATCGGCAAGATTTTTATTTTCAGCATATTTGTCGGTTACTATTTTAGAAGTAATCGACAAGATTTTTATTTTCAGCATATTCGTCGGTGACTATTTCAAAAGTAATCGGCATGATCTATTTTCTGCACATTCGTCGGTTACTATTTAAAAAGTAATCGGCAAGATTTTTATTTTCAGCATATTCGTCGGTTACTATTTCAAAAGTAATCGGCAAGACTTTATTTTCAGCACATTCGTCGGTTACTATTTCAAAAGTAATCGGCAAGATTTTCATTTTCGGCATATTCGTCGGTTACTATTTTAAAAGTAATCGGCAAGATTTTTATTTTCAGCATATTCGTCGGTTACTATTTCAAAAGTAATCGGCAAGATTTTTATTTTCAGCATATTTGTCGGTTACTATTTTAGAAGTAATCGACAAAATTTTTATTTTCAGCATATTCGTCGGTGACTATTTCAATAGTAATCGGCATGATTTATTTTCAGCACATTCGTCGGTTACTATTTCAACAGTAATCGGCATGATTTATTTTCAGCACATTCGTCGGTTACTATTTCAAAAGTAATCGACAAGATTTTCATTTTCAGCATATCCGTCGGTTACTATCTCAAAAGTAATCGGCAAGATTTTTATTTTCAGCATATTTGTCGGTTACTATTTTAAAAGTAATCGACAAGATTTTTATTTTCAAGACATTCGTCGGTGACTATTTCAAAAGTAATCGGCATGATTTATTTTCAGCACATTCGTCGGTTACTATTTCAAAAGTAATCGGCAAGACTTTATTTTCGGAAGATTCGTCGGTTACTATTTCAAAAGTAATCGGCAAGACTTTATTTTCTGAACATTCGTCAGATACTATTTCAAAAGTAATCGACAAGACTTTATTTTCAGCACATTCGTTGGTTACTATTTTAAAAGTAATCAGTAAGATTTTTATTTTCAACATATTCATCGCTTACTATTTCAAAAGTAATCGACATGATTTATTTTCAGCACATTCGTCGGTTACTATTTCAAAAGTAATCGGCATGATTTATTTTCAGCACATTCGTCGGTTACTATTTCAAAAGTAATCGGCAAGATTTTTATTTTCAGCATATTCGTCGGTGACTATTTCAAAATTAATCGGCATGATTTATTTTAAGCACATTCGTCAGTTACTATTTCAAAAGTAATCGGCAAGATTTTTATTTTCAGCAAATTCGTCGGTGACTATTTCAAAAGTAATCGGCATGACTTATTTTCAGCACATTCGTCAGTTACTATTTCAGAAATAATCGGCAAGACTTTATTTTCAGCACATTCGTTGGTTACTATTTCAAAAGTAATCGGCATGATCTATTTTCTGCACATTCGTCGGTTACTATTTAAAAAGTAATCGGCAAAACTTTATTTTCGGCAGATTCGTCGGTTACTATTTCAAAAGTAATCGGCAAGACTTTATTTTCCGCACATTCGTTGGTTACTATTTCAAAAGTAATCGGCATGATCTATTTTTTGCACATTCGTCGATTACTATTTCATAAGTAATCGGCATGATTTATTTTCAGCACATTCGTCGGTTACTATTTGAAAAGTAATCGGCAAGACTTTATTTTCAACACATTCGTTGGTTACTATTTCAAAAGTAACCGGCATGATCTATTTTCTGCACATTCGTCGGTTACTATTTAAAAAGTAATCGGCAAGATTTTTATTTCCAGCATATTCGTCGGTGACTATTTCAAAAGTAATCGGCAAGACTTTATTTTCAGCACATTCATCGGTTACTATTTCAAAAGTAATCGGCAAGATTTTTATTTTCAGCATATTCGTCGGTTAATATTTTAAAAGTAATCGACAAGATTTTTATTTTCAACATATTCGTCGGTGACTATTTCAAAAGTAATCGGCATCATCTTTTTTCTGCACATTCGTCGGTTACTATTTAAAAAGTAATCGGCAAGATTTTTATTTTCAGCATATTCGTCGGTGACTATTTCAAAAGTAATCGGCATGATTTATTTTCAGCACATTTGTCGGTTACTATTTCAAAAGTAATCGGCAAGACTTTATTTTCAGCACATTCGTCGGTTACTATTTCAAAAGTAATCGGCAAGATTTTCATTTTCAGCATATTCGTCGGTTACTATTTCAAAAGTAATCGGCAAGATTTTTATTTTCAGCATATTTGTCGGTTACTATTTTAGAAGTAATCGACAAGATTTTTATTTTCAGCATATTCCTCGGTGACTATTTCAAAAGTAATCGGCATGATTTATTTTCAGCACATTCGTCGGTTACTATTTCAAAAGTAATCGGCATGATTTATTTTCAGCACATTCGTCGGTTACTATTTCAAAAGTAATCGGCAAGATTTTCATTTTCAGCATATCCGTCGGATACTATATCAAAAGTAATCGGCAAGATTTTTATTTTCAGCATATTTGTCGGTTACTATTTTAAAAGTAATCGACAAGATTTTTATTTTCAACATATTCGTCGGTTACTATTTCGAAAGTAATCGGCAAGACTTTATTTTCAGCACATTCGTTGGTTACTATTTCAAAAGTAATCGGCATGATCTATTTTCTGCACATTCGTCGGTGACTATTTCAAAAGTAATCGGCAAGACTTTATTTTCAGCACATTCGTCGGTTACTATTTCAAAAGTAATCGGCATGATTTATTTTCAGCACATTCGTCGGTTACTATTTCAAAAGTAATCGGCAAGATTTTTATTTTCAGCATATTTGTCGGTTATTATTTTAAAAGTAATCGGCAAGGTTTTTATTTTCAGCATATTCGTCGGTGACTATTTCAAAATTAATCGGCATGATTTATTTTCAGCACATTCGTTGGTTACTATTTCAAAAGTAATTGACATGATCTATTTTCTGCACATTCGTCGGTTACTATTTCAAAAGTAATCGGCATGATTTATTTTCAGCACATTTGTCGGTTACTATTTCAAAAGTAATCGGCAAGACTTTATTTTCAGCACATTCGTCGGTTACTATTTCAAAAGTAATCGGCAAGATTTTCATTTTCAGCATATTCGTCGGTTACTATTTCAAAAGTAATCGGCAAGATTTTTATTTTCAGCATATTTGTCGGTTACTATTTTAGAAGTAATCGACAAGATTTTTATTTTCAGCATATTCCTCGGTGACTATTTCAAAAGTAATCGGCATGATTTATTTTCAGCACATTCGTCGGTTACTATTTCAAAAGTAATCGGCATGATTTATTTTCAGCACATTCGTCGGTTACTATTTCAAAAGTAATCGGCAAGATTTTCATTTTCAGCATATCCGTCGGATACTATATCAAAAGTAATCGGCAAGATTTTTATTTTCAGCATATTTGTCGGTTACTATTTTAAAAGTAATCGACAAGATTTTTATTTTCAACATATTCGTCGGTTACTATTTCGAAAGTAATCGGCAAGACTTTATTTTCAGCACATTCGTTGGTTACTATTTCAAAAGTAATCGGCATGATTTATTTTCAGCACATTCGTCGGTTACTATTTCAAAAGTAATCGGCAAGATTTTTATTTTCAGCATATTTGTCGGTTATTATTTTAAAAGTAATCGGCAAGGTTTTTATTTTCAGCATATTCGTCGGTGACTATTTCAAAATTAATCGGCATGATTTATTTTAAGCACATTCGTCAGTTACTATTTCAAAAGTAATCGGCAAGACTTTATTTTCAGCACATTCGTTGGTTACTATTTCAAAAGTAATCGACATGATCTATTTTCTGCACATTCGTCGGTGACTATTTCAAAAGTAATCGGCAAGACTTTATTTTCAGCACATTCGTCGGTTACTATTTCAAAAGTAATCGGCAAGATTTTTATTTTCAGCATATTTGTCGGTTACTATTTTAGAAGTAATCGACAAGATTTTTATTTTCAGCATATTCGTCGGTGACTATTTCAAAAGTAATCGGCATGATCTATTTTCTGCACATTCGTCGGTTACTATTTAAAAAGTAATCGGCAAGATTTTGATTTTCAGCATATTCGTCGGTTACTATTTCAAAAGTAATCGGCAAGACTTTATTTTCAGCACATTCGTCGGTTACTATTTCAAAAGTAATCGGCAAGATTTTCATTTTCGGCATATTCGTCGGTTACTATTTTAAAAGTAATCGGCAAGATTTTTATTTTCAGCATATTCGTCGGTTACTATTTCAAAAGTAATCGGCAAGATTTTTATTTTCAGCATATTTGTCGGTTACTATTTTAGAAGTAATCGACAAAATTTTTATTTTCAGCATATTCGTCGGTGACTATTTCAATAGTTATCGGCATGATTTATTTTCAGCACATTCGTCGGTTACTATTTCAACAGTAATCGGCATGATTTATTTTCAGCACATTCGTCGGTTACTATTTCAAAAGTAATCGACAAGATTTTCATTTTCAGCATATCCGTCGGTTACTATCTCAAAAGTAATCGGCAAGATTTTTATTTTCAGCATATTTGTCGGTTACTATTTTAAAAGTAATCGACAAGATTTTTATTTTCAACATATTCGTCGGTTACTATTTCAAAAGTAATCGGCAAGACTTTATTTTCAGCACATTCGTTGGTTACTATTTCAAAAGTAATCAGTAAGATTTTTATTTCAACATATTCGTCGCTTACTATTTCAAAAGTAATCGGCATAATTTCTTTTCAAGACATTCGTCGGTGACTATTTCAAAAGTAATCGGCATGATTTATTTTCAACACATTCGTCGGTTACTATTTCAAAAGTAATCGGCAAGACTTTATTTTCGGAAGATTCGTCGGTTACTATTTCAAAAGTAATCGGCAAGACTTTATTTTCTGAACATTCGTCAGATACTATTTCAAAAGTAATCGACAAGACTTTATTTTCAGCACATTCGTTGGTTACTATTTTAAAAGTAATCAGTAAGATTTTTATTTTCAACATATTCATCGCTTACTATTTCAAAAGTAATCGACATGATTTATTTTCAGCACATTCGTCGGTTACTATTTCAAAAGTAATCGGCATGATTTATTTTCAGCATATTCGTCGGTGACTATTTCAAAATTAATCGGCATGATTTATTTTAAGCACATTCGTCAGTTACTATTTCAAAAGTAATCGGCAAGATTTTTATTTTCAGCAAATTCGTCGGTGACTATTTCAAAAGTAATCGGCATGACTTATTTTCAGCACATTCGTCAGTTACTATTTCAGAAATAATCGGCAAGACTTTATTTTCAGCACATTCGTTGGTTACTATTTCAAAAGTAATCGGCATGATCTATTTTCTGCACATTCGTCGGTTACTATTTAAAAAGTAATCGGCAAAACTTTATTTTCGGCAGATTCGTCGGTTACTATTTCAAAAGTAATCGGCAAGACTTTATTTTCCGCACATTCGTTGGTTACTATTTCAAAAGTAATCGGCATGATCTATTTTTTGCACATTCGTCGATTACTATTTCATAAGTAATCGGCATGATTTATTTTCAGCACATTCGTCGGTTACTATTTCAAAAGTAATCGGCAAGACTTTATTTTCAACACATTCGTTGGTTACTATTTCAAAAGTAACCGGCATGATCTATTTTCTGCACATTCGTCGGTTACTATTTAAAAAGTAATCGGCAAGATTTTTATTTCCAGCATATTCGTCGGTGACTATTTCAAAAGTAATCGGCAAGACTTTATTTTCAGCACATTCATCGGTTACTATTTAAAAAGTAATCGGCAAGATTTTTATTTTCAGCATATTCGTCGGTGACTATTTCAAAAGTAATCGGCATGATTTATTTTCAGCACATTTGTCGGTTACTATTTCAAAAGTAATCGGCAAGACTTTATTTTCAGCACATTCGTCGGTTACTATTTCAAAAGTAATCGGCAAGATTTTCATTTTCAGCATATTCGTCGGTTACTATTTCAAAAGTAATCGGCAAGATTTTTATTTTCAGCATATTTGTCGGTTACTATTTTAGAAGTAATCGACAAGATTTTTATTTTCAGCATATTCCTCGGTGACTATTTCAAAAGTAATCGGCATGATTTATTTTCAGCACATTCGTCGGTTACTATTTCAAAAGTAATCGGCATGATTTATTTTCAGCACATTCGTCGGTTACTATATCAAAAGTAATCGGCAAGATTTTCATTTTCAGCATATCCGTCGGATACTATATCAAAAGTAATCGGCAAGATTTTTATTTTCAGCATATTTGTCGGTTACTATTTTAAAAGTAATCGACAAGATTTTTATTTTCAACATATTCGTCGGTTACTATTTCGAAAGTAATCGGCAAGACTTTATTTTCAGCATATTCGTCGGTGACTATTTCAAAAGTAATCGGCATGATTTATTTTCAGCACATTCGTCGGTTACTATTTCAAAAGTAATCGGCAAGACTTTATTTTCTGAACATTCGTCAGATACTATTTCAAAAGTAATCGGCAAGATTTTTATTTTCAGCATATTCGTCGGTTACTATTTCAAAAGTAATCGGCAAGATTTTTAATTTCAGCATATTTGTCGGTTACTATTTTAGAAGTAATCGACAAAATTTTTATTTTCAGCATATTCGTCGGTGACTATTTCAATAGTAATCGGCATGATTTATTTTCAGCACATTCGTCGGTTACTATTTCAACAGTAATCGGCATGATTTATTTTCAGCACATTCGTCGGTTACTATTTCAAAAGTAATCGACAAGATTTTCATTTTCAGCATATCCGTCGGTTACTATCTCAAAAGTAATCGGCAAGATTTTTATTTTCAGCATATTTGTCGGTTACTATTTTAAAAGTAATCGACAAGATTTTTATTTTCAACATATTCGTCGGTTACTATTTCGAAAGTAATCGGCAAGACTTTATTTTCAGCATATTCGTCGGTGACTATTTCAAAAGTAATCGGCATGATTTATTTTCAGCACATTCGTCGGTTACTATTTCAAAAGTAATCGGCAAGACTTTATTTTCAGCACATTCGTCGGTTACTATTTCAAAAGTAATCGGCAAGACTTTATTTTCAGCACATTCGTCGGTTACTATTTCAAAAGTAATCGGCAAGATTTTCATTTTCGGCATATTCGTCGGTTACTATTTTAAAAGTAATCGGCAAGATTTTTATTTTCAGCATATTCGTCGGTTACTATTTCAAAAGTAATCGGCAAGATTTTTAATTTCAGCATATTGGTCGGTTACTATTTTAGAAGTAATCGACAAAATTTTTATTTTCAGCATATTCGTCGGTGACTATTTCAATAGTAATCGGCATGATTTATTTTCAGCACATTCGTCGGTTACTATTTCAACAGTAATCGGCATGATTTATTTTCAGCACATTCGTCGGTTACTATTTCAAAAGTAATCGACAAGATTTTCATTTTCAGCATATCCGTCGGTTACTATCTCAAAAGTAATCGGCAAGATTTTTATTTTCAGCATATTTGTCGGTTACTATTTTAAAAGTAATCGACAAGATTTTTATTTTCAACATATTCGTCGGTTACTATTTCGAAAGTAATCGGCAAGACTTTATTTTCAGCATATTCGTCGGTGACTATTTCAAAAGTAATCGGCATGATTTATTTTCAGCACATTCGTCGGTTACTATTTCAAAAGTAATCGGCAAGACTTTATTTTCAGCACATTCGTCGGTTACTATTTCAAAAGTAATCGGCAAGATTTTCATTTTCGGCATATTCGTCGGTTACTATTTTAAAAGTAATCGGCAAGATTTTTATTTTCAGCATATTCGTCGGTTACTATTTCAAAAGTAATCGGCAAGATTTTTATTTTCAGCATATTTGTCGGTTACTATTTTAGAAGTAATCGACAAAATTTTTATTTTCAGCATATTCGTCGGTGACTATTTCAATAGTAATCGGCATGATTTATTTTCAGCACATTCGTCGGTTACTATTTCAACAGTAATCGGCATGATTTATTTTCAGCACATTCGTCGGTTACTATTTCAAAAGTAATCGACAAGATTTTCATTTTCAGCATATCCGTCGGTTACTATCTCAAAAGTAATCGGCAAGATTTTTATTTTCAGCATATTTGTCGGTTACTATTTTAAAAGTAATCGACAAGATTTTTATTTTCAAGACATTCGTCGGTGACTATTTCAAAAGTAATCGGCATGATTTATTTTCAGCACATTCGTCGGTTACTATTTCAAAAGTAATCGGCAAGACTTTATTTTCGGAAGATTCGTCGGTTACTATTTCAAAAGTAATCGGCAAGACTTTATTTTCTGAACATTCGTCAGATACTATTTCAAAAGTAATCGACAAGACTTTATTTTCAGCACATTCGTTGGTTACTATTTTAAAAGTAATCAGTAAGATTTTTATTTTCAACATATTCATCGCTTACTATTTCAAAAGTAATCGACATGATTTATTTTCAGCACATTCGTCGGTTACTATTTCAAAAGTAATCGGCATGATTTATTTTCAGCACATTCGTCGGTTACTATTTCAACAGTAATCGGCATGATTTATTTTCAGCACATTCGTCGGTTACTATTTCAAAAGTAATCGACAAGATTTTCATTTTCAGCATATCCGTCGGTTACTATCTCAAAAGTAATCGGCAAGATTTTTATTTTCAGCATATTTGTCGGTTACTATTTTAAAAGTAATCGACAAGATTTTTATTTTCAACATATTCGTCGGTTACTATTTCGAAAGTAATCGGCAAGACTTTATTTTCAGCATATTCGTCGGTGACTATTTCAAAAGTAATCGGCATGATTTATTTTCAGCACATTCGTCGGTTACTATTTCAAAAGTAATCGGCAAGACTTTATTTTCAGCACATTCGTCGGTTACTATTTCAAAAGTAATCGGCAAGATTTTCATTTTCGGCATATTCGTCGGTTACTATTTTAAAAGTAATCGGCAAGATTTTTATTTTCAGCATATTCGTCGGTTACTATTTCAAAAGTAATCGGCAAGATTTTTATTTTCAGCATATTTGTCGGTTACTATTTTAGAAGTAATCGACAAAATTTTTATTTTCAGCATATTCGTCGGTGACTATTTCAATAGTAATCGGCATGATTTATTTTCAGCACATTCGTCGGTTACTATTTCAACAGTAATCGGCATGATTTATTTTCAGCACATTCGTCGGTTACTATTTCAAAAGTAATCGACAAGATTTTCATTTTCAGCATATCCGTCGGTTACTATCTCAAAAGTAATCGGCAAGATTTTTATTTTCAGCATATTTGTCGGTTACTATTTTAAAAGTAATCGACAAGATTTTTATTTTCAAGACATTCGTCGGTGACTATTTCAAAAGTAATCGGCATGATTTATTTTCAGCACATTCGTCGGTTACTATTTCAAAAGTAATCGGCAAGACTTTATTTTCGGAAGATTCGTCGGTTACTATTTCAAAAGTAATCGGCAAGACTTTATTTTCTGAACATTCGTCAGATACTATTTCAAAAGTAATCGACAAGACTTTATTTTCAGCACATTCGTTGGTTACTATTTTAAAAGTAATCAGTAAGATTTTTATTTTCAACATATTCATCGCTTACTATTTCAAAAGTAATCGACATGATTTATTTTCAGCACATTCGTCGGTTACTATTTCAAAAGTAATCGGCATGATTTATTTTCAGCACATTCGTCGGTTACTATTTCAAAAGTAATCGGCAAGATTTTTATTTTCAGCATATTCGTCGGTGACTATTTCAAAATTAATCGGCATGATTTATTTTAAGCACATTCGTCAGTTACTATTTCAAAAGTAATCGGCAAGATTTTTATTTTCAGCAAATTCGTCGGTGACTATTTCAAAAGTAATCGGCATGACTTATTTTCAGCACATTCGTCAGTTACTATTTCAGAAATAATCGGCAAGACTTTATTTTCAGCACATTCGTTGGTTACTATTTCAAAAGTAATCGGCATGATCTATTTTCTGCACATTCGTCGGTTACTATTTAAAAAGTAATCGGCAAAACTTTATTTTCGGCAGATTCGTCGGTTACTATTTCAAAAGTAATCGGCAAGACTTTATTTTCCGCACATTCGTTGGTTACTATTTCAAAAGTAATCGGCATGATCTATTTTTTGCACATTCGTCGATTACTATTTCATAAGTAATCGGCATGATTTATTTTCAGCACATTCGTCGGTTACTATTTCAAAAGTAATCGGCAAGACTTTATTTTCAACACATTCGTTGGTTACTATTTCAAAAGTAACCGGCATGATCTATTTTCTGCACATTCGTCGGTTACTATTTAAAAAGTAATCGGCAAGATTTTTATTTCCAGCATATTCGTCGGTGACTATTTCAAAAGTAATCGGCAAGACTTTATTTTCAGCACATTCATCGGTTACTATTTCAAAAGTAATCGGCAAGATTTTTATTTTCAGCATATTCGTCGGTTAATATTTTAAAAGTAATCGACAAGATTTTTATTTTCAACATATTCGTAGGTGACTATTTCAAAAGTAATCGGCATCATCTTTTTTCTGCACATACGTCGGTTACTATTTAAAAAGTAATCGGCAAGATTTTTATTTTCAGCATATTCGTCGGTGACTATTTCAAAAGTAATCGGCATGATTTATTTTCAGCACATTTGTAGGTTACTATTTCAAAAGTAATCGGCAAGACTTTATTTTCAGCACATTCGTCGGTTACTATTTCAAAAGTAATCGGCAAGATTTTCATTTTCAGCATATTCGTCGGTTACTATTTCAAAAGTAATCGGCAAGATTTTTATTTTCAGCATATTTGTCGGTTACTATTTTAGAAGTAATCGACAAGATTTTTATTTTCAGCATATTCCTCGGTGACTATTTCAAAAGTAATCGGCATGATTTATTTTCAGCACATTCGTCGGTTACTATTTCAAAAGTAATCGGCAAGACTTTATTTTCAGCACATTCGTTGGTTACTATTTCAAAAGTAATCAGTAAGATTTTTATTTCAACATATTCGTCGCTTACTTTTTCAAAAGTAATCGGCATAATTTCTTTTCAAGACATTCGTCGGTGACTATTTCAAAAGTAATCGGCATGATTTATTTTCAGCACATTCGTCGGTTACTATTTCAAAAGTAATCGGCAAGACTTTATTTTCGGAAGATTCGTCGGTTACTATTTCAAAAGTAATCGGCAAGACTTTATTTTCTGAACATTCGTCAGATACTATTTCAAAAGTAATCGACAAGACTTTATTTTCAGCACATTCGTTGGTTACTATTTTAAAAGTAATCAGTAAGATTTTTATTTTCAACATATTCATCGCTTACTATTTTAAAAGTAATCGACATGATTTATTTTCAGCACATTCGTCGGTTACTATTTCAAAAGTAATCGGCATGATTTATTTTCAGCACATTCGTCGGTTACTATTTCAAAAGTAATCGGCAAGATTTTTATTTTCAGCATATTCGTCGGTGACTATTTCAAAATTAATCGGCATGATTTATTTTAAGCACATTCGTCAGTTACTATTTCAAAAGTAATCGGCAAGATTTTTATTTTCAGCAAATTCGTCGGTGACTATTTCAAAAGTAATCGGCATGACTTATTTTCAGCACATTCGTCAGTTACTATTTCAGAAATAATCGGCAAGACTTTATTTTCAGCACATTCGTTGGTTACTATTTCAAAAGTAATCGGCATGATCTATTTTCTGCACATTCGTCGGTTACTATTTAAAAAGTAATCGGCAAAACTTTATTTTCGGCAGATTCGTCGGTTACTATTTCAAAAGTAATCGGCAAGACTTTATTTTCCGCACATTCGTTGGTTACTATTTCAAAAGTAATCGGCATGATCTATTTTTTGCACATTCGTCGATTACTATTTCATAAGTAATCGGCATGATTTATTTTCAGCACATTCGTCGGTTACTATTTCAAAAGTAATCGGCAAGACTTTATTTTCAACACATTCGTTGGTTACTATTTCAAAAGTAACCGGCATGATCTATTTTCTGCACATTCGTCGGTTACTATTTAAAAAGTAATCGACAAGATTTTTATTTCCAGCATATTCGTCGGTGACTATTTCAAAAGTAATCGGCATGATTTATTTTCAGCACATTTGTCGGTTACTATTTCAAAAGTAATCGGCAAGACTTTATTTTCAGCACATTCGTCGGTTACTATTTCAAAAGTAATCGACAAGATTTTCATTTTCAGCATATCCGTCGGTTACTATCTCAAAAGTAATCGGCAAGATTTTTATTTTCAGCATATTTGTCGGTTATTATTTTAAAAGTAATCGACAAGATTTTTATTTTCAACATATTCGTCGGTTACTATTTCAAAAGTAATCGGCAAGACTTTATTTTCAGCACATTCGTTGGTTACTATTTCAAAAGTAATAAGTAAGATTTTTATTTCAACATATTCGTCGCTTACTATTTCAAAAGTAATCGGCATAATTTCTTTTCAAGACATTCGTCGGTGACTATTTCAAAAGTAATCGGCATGATTTATTTTCAGCACATTCGTCGGTTACTATTTCAAAAGTAATCGGCAAGACTTTATTTTCGGAAGATTCGTCGGTTACTATTTCAAAAGTAATCGGCAAGACTTTATTTTCTGAACATTCGTCAGATACTATTTCAAAAGTAATCGACAAGACTTTATTTTCAGCACATTCGTTGGTTACTATTTTAAAAGTAATCAGTAAGATTTTTATTTTCAACATATTCATCGCTTACTATTTCAAAAGTAATCGACATGATTTATTTTCAGCACATTCGTCGGTTACTATTTCAAAAGTAATCGGCATGATTTATTTTCAGCACATTCGTCGGTTACTATTTCAAAAGTAATCGGCAAGATTTTTATTTTCAGCATATTCGTCGGTGACTATTTCAAAATTAATCGGCATGATTTATTTTAAGCACATTCGTCAGTTACTATTTCAAAAGTAATCGGCAAGATTTTTATTTTCAGCAAATTCGTCGGTGACTATTTCAAAAGTAATCGGCATGACTTATTTTCAGCACATTCGTCAGTTACTATTTCAGAAATAATCGGCAAGACTTTATTTTCAGCACATTCGTTGGTTACTATTTCAAAAGTAATCGGCATGATCTATTTTCTGCACATTCGTCGGTTACTATTTAAAAAGTAATCGGCAAAACTTTATTTTCGGCAGATTCGTCGGTTACTATTTCAAAAGTAATCGGCAAGACTTTATTTTCCGCACATTCGTTGGTTACTATTTCAAAAGTAATCGGCATGATCTATTTTTTGCACATTCGTCGATTACTATTTCATAAGTAATCGGCATGATTTATTTTCAGCACATTCGTCGGTTACTATTTCAAAAGTAATCGGCAAGACTTTATTTTCAACACATTCGTTGGTTACTATTTCAAAAGTAACCGGCATGATCTATTTTCTGCACATTCGTCGGTTACTATTTAAAAAGTAATCGGCAAGATTTTTATTTCCAGCATATTCGTCGGTGACTATTTCAAAAGTAATCGGCAAGACTTTATTTTCAGCACATTCATCGGTTACTATTTCAAAAGTAATCGGCAAGATTTTTATTTTCAGCATATTCGTCGGTTAATATTTTAAAAGTAATCGACAAGATTTTTATTTTCAACATATTCGTCGGTGACTATTTCAAAAGTAATCGGCATCATCTTTTTTCTGCACATTCGTCGGTTACTATTTAAAAAGTAATCGGCAAGATTTTTATTTTCAGCATATTCGTCGGTTACTATTTCAAAAGTAATCGGCAAGATTTTTATTTTCAGCATATTTGTCGGTTACTATTTTAGAAGTAATCGACAAGATTTTTATTTTCAGCATATTCCTCGGTGACTATTTCAAAAGTAATCGGCATGATTTATTTTCAGCACATTCGTCGGTTACTATTTCAAAAGTAATCGGCATGATTTATTTTCAGCACATTCGTCGGTTACTATTTCAAAAGTAATCGGCAAGATTTTCATTTTCAGCATATCCGTCGGATACTATATCAAAAGTAATCGGCAAGATTTTTATTTTTAGCATATTTGTCGGTTACTATTTTAAAAGTAATCGACAAGATTTTTATTTTCAACATATTCGTCGGTTACTATTTCGAAAGTAATCGGCAAGACTTTATTTTCAGCACATTCGTTGGTTACTATTTCAAAAGTAATCGGCAAGACTTTATTTTCAGCACATTCGTCGGTTACTATTTCAAAACTAATCGGCAAGATTTTTATTTTCAGCACATTCGTCGGTTACTATTTAAAAAGTAATCGGCAAGATTTTTATTTTCAGCATATTCGTCGGTGACTATTTCAAAAGTAATCGGCATGATTTATTTTCAGCACATTCGTCGGTTACTATTTCAAAAGTAATCGGCAAGATTTTTATTTCCAGCATATTCGTCGGTGACTATTTCAAAAGTAATCGGCAAGACTTTATTTTCAGCACATTCATCGGTTACTATTTCAAAAGTAATCGGCAAGATTTTTATTTTTAGCATATTCGTCGGTTAATATTTTAAAAGTAATCGACAAGATTTTTATTTTCAACATATTCGTCGGTGACTATTTCAAAAGTAATCGGCATCATCTTTTTTCTGCACATTCGTCGGTTACTATTTAAAAAGTAATCGACAAGATTTTTATTTTCAGCATATTCGTCGGTGACTATTTCAAAAGTAATCGGCATGATTTATTTTCAGCACATTTGTCGGTTACTATTTCAAAAGTAATCGGCAAGACTTTATTTTCAGCACATTCGTCGGTTACTATTTGAAAAGTAATCGGCAAGATTTTCATTTTCAGCATATCCGTCGGTTACTATCTCAAAAGTAATCGGCAAGATTTTTATTTTCAGCATATTTGTCGGTTACTATTTTAAAAGTAATCGACAAGATTTTTATTTTCAACATATTCGTCGGTTACTATTTCGAAAGTAATCGGCAAGACTTTATTTTCAGCATATTCGTCGGTGACTATTTCAAAAGTAATCGGCATGATTTATTTTCAGCACATTCGTCGGTTACTATTTCAAAAGTAATCGGCAAGACTTTATTTTCAGCACATTCGTCGGTTACTATTTCAAAAGTAATCGGCAAGATTTTCATTTTCGGCATATTCGTCGGTTACTATTTTAAAAGTAATCGGCAAGATTTTTATTTTCAGCATATTCGTCGGTTACTATTTCAAAAGTAATCGGCAAGATTTTTATTTTCAGCATATTTGTCGGTTACTATTTTAGAAGTAATCGACAAAATTTTTATTTTCAGCATATTCGTCGGTGACTATTTCAATAGTAATCGGCATGATTTATTTTCAGCACATTCGTCGGTTACTATTTCAACAGTAATCGGCATGATTTATTTTCAGCACATTCGTCGGTTACTATTTCAAAAGTAATCGACAAGATTTTCATTTTCAGCATATCCGTCGGTTACTATCTCAAAAGTAATCGGCAAGATTTTTATTTTCAGCATATTTGTCGGTTACTATTTTAAAAGTAATCGACAAGATTTTTATTTTCAAGACATTCGTCGGTGACTATTTCAAAAGTAATCGGCATGATTTATTTTCAGCACATTCGTCGGTTACTATTTCAAAAGTAATCGGCAAGACTTTATTTTCGGAAGATTCGTCGGTTACTATTTCAAAAGTAATCGGCAAGACTTTATTTTCTGAACATTCGTCAGATACTATTTCAAAAGTAATCGACAAGACTTTATTTTCAGCACATTCGTTGGTTACTATTTTAAAAGTAATCAGTAAGATTTTTATTTTCAACATATTCATCGCTTACTATTTCAAAAGTAATCGACATGATTTATTTTCAGCACATTCGTCGGTTACTATTTCAAAAGTAATCGGCATGATTTATTTTCAGCACATTCGTCGGTTACTATTTCAAAAGTAATCGGCAAGATTTTTATTTTCAGCATATTCGTCGGTGACTATTTCAAAATTAATCGGCATGATTTATTTTAAGCACATTCGTCAGTTACTATTTCAAAAGTAATCGGCAAGATTTTTATTTTCAGCAAATTCGTCGGTGACTATTTCAAAAGTAATCGGCATGACTTATTTTCAGCACATTCGTCAGTTACTATTTCAGAAATAATCGGCAAGACTTTATTTTCAGCACATTCGTTGGTTACTATTTCAAAAGTAATCGGCATGATCTATTTTCTGCACATTCGTCGGTTACTATTTAAAAAGTAATCGGCAAAACTTTATTTTCGGCAGATTCGTCGGTTACTATTTCAAAAGTAATCGGCAAGACTTTATTTTCCGCACATTCGTTGGTTACTATTTCAAAAGTAATCGGCATGATCTATTTTTTGCACATTCGTCGATTACTATTTCATAAGTAATCGGCATGATTTATTTTCAGCACATTCGTCGGTTACTATTTCAAAAGTAATCGGCAAGACTTTATTTTCTGCACATTCGTCGGTTACTATTTAAAGAGTAATCGGCAAGATTTTTATTTCCAGCATATTCGTCGGTGACTATTTCAAAAGTAATCGGCAAGACTTTATTTTCAGCACATTCATCGGTTACTATTTCAAAAGTAATCGGCAAGATTTTTATTTTCAGCATATTCGTCGGTTAATATTTTAAAAGTAATCGACAAGATTTTTATTTTCAACATATTCGTCGGTGACTATTTCAAAAGTAATCGACATCATCTTTTTTCTGCACATTCGTCGGTTACTATTTCAAAAGTAATCGGCAAGATTTTTATTTCCAGCATATTCGTCGGTGACTATTTCAAAAGTAATCGGCATGATTTATTTTCAGCACATTTGTCGGTTACTATTTCAAAAGTAATCGGCAAGACTTTATTTTCAGCACATTCGTCGGTTACTATTTCAAAAGTAATCGGCAAGATTTTCATTTTCAGCATATTCGTCGGTTACTATTTCAAAAGTAATCGGCAAGATTTTTATTTTCAGCATATTTGTCGGTTACTATTTTAGAAGTAATCGACAAGATTTTTATTTTCAGCATATTCCTCGGTGACTATTTCAAAAGTAATCGGCATGATTTATTTTCAGCACATTCGTCGGTTACTATTTCAAAAGTAATCGGCAAGACTTTATTTTCAGCACATTCGTTGGTTACTATTTCAAAAGTAATCAGTAAGATTTTTATTTCAACATATTCGTCGCTTACTTTTTCAAAAGTAATCGGCATAATTTCTTTTCAAGACATTCGTCGGTGACTATTTCAAAAGTAATCGGCATGATTTATTTTCAGCACATTCGTCGGTTACTATTTCAAAAGTAATCGGCAAGACTTTATTTTCGGAAGATTCGTCGGTTACTATTTCAAAAGTAATCGGCAAGACTTTATTTTCTGAACATTCGTCAGATACTATTTCAAAAGTAATCGACAAGACTTTATTTTCAGCACATTCGTTGGTTACTATTTTAAAAGTAATCAGTAAGATTTTTATTTTCAACATATTCATCGCTTACTATTTCAAAAGTAATCGACATGATTTATTTTCAGCACATTCGTCGGTTACTATTTCAAAAGTAATCGGCATGATTTATTTTCAGCACATTCGTCGGTTACTATTTCAAAAGTAATCGGCAAGATTTTTATTTTCAGCATATTCGTCGGTGACTATTTCAAAATTAATCGGCATGATTTATTTTAAGCACATTCGTCAGTTACTATTTCAAAAGTAATCGGCAAGATTTTTATTTTCAGCAAATTCGTCGGTGACTATTTCAAAAGTAATCGGCATGACTTATTTTCAGCACATTCGTCAGTTACTATTTCAGAAATAATCGGCAAGACTTTATTTTCAGCACATTCGTTGGTTACTATTTCAAAAGTAATCGGCATGATCTATTTTCTGCACATTCGTCGGTTACTATTTAAAAAGTAATCGGCAAAACTTTATTTTCGGCAGATTCGTCGGTTACTATTTCAAAAGTAATCGGCAAGACTTTATTTTCCGCACATTCGTTGGTTACTATTTCAAAAGTAATCGGCATGATCTATTTTTTGCACATTCGTCGATTACTATTTCATAAGTAATCGGCATGATTTATTTTCAGCACATTCGTCGGTTACTATTTCAAAAGTAATCGGCAAGACTTTATTTTCAACACATTCGTTGGTTACTATTTCAAAAGTAACCGGCATGATCTATTTTCTGCACATTCGTCGGTTACTATTTAAAAAGTAATCGACAAGATTTTTATTTCCAGCATATTCGTCGGTGACTATTTCAAAAGTAATCGGCATGATTTATTTTCAGCACATTTGTCGGTTACTATTTCAAAAGTAATCGGCAAGACTTTATTTTCAGCACATTCGTCGGTTACTATTTCAAAAGTAATCGGCAAGATTTTCATTTTCAGCATATTCGTCGGTTACTATTTCAAAAGTAATCGGCAAGATTTTTATTTTCAGCATATTTGTCGGTTACTATTTTAGAAGTAATCGACAAGATTTTTATTTTCAGCATATTCCTCGGTGACTATTTCAAAAGTAATCGGCATGATTTATTTTCAGCACATTCGTCGGTTACTATTTCAAAAGTAATCGGCAAGACTTTATTTTCAGCACATTCGTTGGTTACTATTTCAAAAGTAATCAGTAAGATTTTTATTTCAACATATTCGTCGCTTACTTTTTCAAAAGTAATCGGCATAATTTCTTTTCAAGACATTCGTCGGTGACTATTTCAAAAGTAATCGGCATGATTTATTTTCAGCACATTCGTCGGTTACTATTTCAAAAGTAATCGGCAAGACTTTATTTTCGGAAGATTCGTCGGTTACTATTTCAAAAGTAATCGGCAAGACTTTATTTTCTGAACATTCGTCAGATACTATTTCAAAAGTAATCGACAAGACTTTATTTTCAGCACATTCGTTGGTTACTATTTTAAAAGTAATCAGTAAGATTTTTATTTTCAACATATTCATCGCTTACTATTTCAAAAGTAATCGACATGATTTATTTTCAGCACATTCGTCGGTTACTATTTCAAAAGTAATCGGCATGATTTATTTTCAGCACATTCGTCGGTTACTATTTCAAAAGTAATCGGCAAGATTTTTATTTTCAGCATATTCGTCGGTGACTATTTCAAAATTAATCGGCATGATTTATTTTAAGCACATTCGTCAGTTACTATTTCAAAAGTAATCGGCAAGATTTTTATTTTCAGCAAATTCGTCGGTGACTATTTCAAAAGTAATCGGCATGACTTATTTTCAGCACATTCGTCAGTTACTATTTCAGAAATAATCGGCAAGACTTTATTTTCAGCACATTCGTTGGTTACTATTTCAAAAGTAATCGGCATGATCTATTTTCTGCACATTCGTCGGTTACTATTTAAAAAGTAATCGGCAAAACTTTATTTTCGGCAGATTCGTCGGTTACTATTTCAAAAGTAATCGGCAAGACTTTATTTTCCGCACATTCGTTGGTTACTATTTCAAAAGTAATCGGCATGATCTATTTTTTGCACATTCGTCGATTACTATTTCATAAGTAATCGGCATGATTTATTTTCAGCACATTCGTCGGTTACTATTTCAAAAGTAATCGGCAAGACTTTATTTTCAACACATTCGTTGGTTACTATTTCAAAAGTAACCGGCATGATCTATTTTCTGCACATTCGTCGGTTACTATTTAAAAAGTAATCGACAAGATTTTTATTTCCAGCATATTCGTCGGTGACTATTTCAAAAGTAATCGTCATGATTTATTTTCAGCACATTTGTCGGTTACTATTTCAAAAGTAATCGGCAAGACTTTATTTTCAGCACATTCGTCGGTTACTATTTCAAAAGTAATCGACAAGATTTTCATTTTCAGCATATCCGTCGGTTACTATCTCAAAAGTAATCGGCAAGATTTTTATTTTCAGCATATTTGTCGGTTACTATTTTAAAAGTAATCGACAAGATTTTTATTTTCAACATATTCGTCGGTTACTATTTCAAAAGTAATCGGCAAGACTTTATTTTCAGCACATTCGTTGGTTACTATTTCAAAAGTAATAAGTAAGATTTTTATTTCAACATATTCGTCGCTTACTATTTCAAAAGTAATCGGCATAATTTCTTTTCAAGACATTCGTCGGTGACTATTTCAAAAGTAATCGGCATGATTTATTTTCAGCATATTCGTCGGTGACTATTTCAAAAGTAATCGCCATGATCTATTTTCTGCACATTCGTCGGTTACTATTTAAAAAGTAATCGGCAAGATTTTTATTTTCAGCATATTCGTCGGTGACTATTTCAAAAGTAATCGGCATGATTTATTTTCAGCACATTCGTCGGTTACTATTTCAAAAGTAATCGGCAAGATTTTTATTTCCAGCATATTCGTCGGTGACTATTTCAAAAGTAATCGGCAAGACTTTATTTTCAGCACATTCATCGGTTACTATTTCAAAAGTAATCGGCAAGATTTTTATTTTTAGCATATTCGTCGGTTAATATTTTAAAAGTAATCGACAAGATTTTTATTTTCAACATATTCGTCGGTGACTATTTCAAAAGTAATCGGCATCATCTTTTTTCTGCACATTCGTCGGTTACTATTTAAAAAGTAATCGACAAGATTTTTATTTTCAGCATATTCGTCGGTGACTATTTCAAAAGTAATCGGCATGATTTATTTTCAGCACATTTGTCGGTTACTATTTCAAAAGTAATCGGCAAGACTTTATTTTCAGCACATTCGTCGGTTACTATTTCAAAAGTAATCGGCAAGATTTTCATTTTCAGCATATCCGTCGGTTACTATCTCAAAAGTAATCGGCAAGATTTTTATTTTCAGCATATTTGTCGGTTACTATTTTAAAAGTAATCGACAAGATTTTTGTTTTCAACATATTCGTCGGTTACTATTTCGAAAGTAATCGGCAAGACTTTATTTTCAGCATATTCGTCGGTGACTATTTCAAAAGTAATCGGCATGATTTATTTTCAGCACATTCGTCGGTTACTATTTCAAAAGTAATCGGCAAGACTTTATTTTCAGCACATTCGTCGGTTACTATTTCAAAAGTAATCGGCAAGATTTTCATTTTCGGCATATTCGTCGGTTACTATTTTAAAAGTAATCGGCAAGATTTTTATTTTCAGCATATTCGTCGGTTACTATTTCAAAAGTAATCGGCAAGATTTTTATTTTCAGCATATTTGTCGGTTACTATTTTAGAAGTAATCGACAAAATTTTTATTTTCAGCATATTCGTCGGTGACTATTTCAATAGTAATCGGCATGATTTATTTTCAGCACATTCGTCGGTTACTATTTCAACAGTAATCGGCATGATTTATTTTCAGCACATTCGTCGGTTACTATTTCAAAAGTAATCGACAAGATTTTCATTTTCAGCATATCCGTCGGTTACTATCTCAAAAGTAATCGGCAAGATTTTTATTTTCAGCATATTTGTCGGTTACTATTTTAAAAGTAATCGACAAGATTTTTATTTTCAAGACATTCGTCGGTGACTATTTCAAAAGTAATCGGCATGATTTATTTTCAGCACATTCGTCGGTTACTATTTCAAAAGTAATCGGCAAGACTTTATTTTCGGAAGATTCGTCGGTTACTATTTCAAAAGTAATCGGCAAGATTTTCATTTTCAGCATATCCGTCGGTTACTATCTCAAAAGTAATCGGCAAGATTTTTATTTTCAGCATATTTGTCGGTTACTATTTTAAAAGTAATCGACAAGATTTTTGTTTTCAACATATTCGTCGGTTACTATTTCGAAAGTAATCGGCAAGACTTTATTTTCAGCATATTCGTCGGTGACTATTTCAAAAGTAATCGGCATGATTTATTTTCAGCACATTCGTCGGTTACTATTTCAAAAGTAATCGGCAAGACTTTATTTTCAGCACATTCGTCGGTTACTATTTCAAAAGTAATCGGCAAGATTTTCATTTTCGGCATATTCGTCGGTTACTATTTTAAAAGTAATCGGCAAGATTTTTATTTTCAGCATATTCGTCGGTTACTATTTCAAAAGTAATCGGCAAGATTTTTATTTTCAGCATATTTGTCGGTTACTATTTTAGAAGTAATCGACAAAATTTTTATTTTCAGCATATTCGTCGGTGACTATTTCAATAGTAATCGGCATGATTTATTTTCAGCACATTCGTCGGTTACTATTTCAACAGTAATCGGCATGATTTATTTTCAGCACATTCGTCGGTTACTATTTCAAAAGTAATCGACAAGATTTTCATTTTCAGCATATCCGTCGGTTACTATCTCAAAAGTAATCGGCAAGATTTTTATTTTCAGCATATTTGTCGGTTACTATTTTAAAAGTAATCGACAAGATTTTTATTTTCAAGACATTCGTCGGTGACTATTTCAAAAGTAATCGGCATGATTTATTTTCAGCACATTCGTCGGTTACTATTTCAAAAGTAATCGGCAAGACTTTATTTTCGGAAGATTCGTCGGTTACTATTTCAAAAGTAATCGGCAAGACTTTATTTTCTGAACATTCGTCAGATACTATTTCAAAAGTAATCGACAAGACTTTATTTTCAGCACATTCGTTGGTTACTATTTTAAAAGTAATCAGTAAGATTTTTATTTTCAACATATTCATCGCTTACTATTTCAAAAGTAATCGACATGATTTATTTTCAGCACATTCGTCGGTTACTATTTCAAAAGTAATCGGCATGATTTATTTTCAGCACATTCGTCGGTTACTATTTCAAAAGTAATCGGCAAGATTTTTATTTTCAGCATATTCGTCGGTGACTATTTCAAAATTAATCGGCATGATTTATTTTAAGCACATTCGTCAGTTACTATTTCAAAAGTAATCGGCAAGATTTTTATTTTCAGCAAATTCGTCGGTGACTATTTCAAAAGTAATCGGCATGACTTATTTTCAGCACATTCGTCAGTTACTATTTCAGAAATAATCGGCAAGACTTTATTTTCAGCACATTCGTTGGTTACTATTTCAAAAGTAATCGGCATGATCTATTTTCTGCACATTCGTCGGTTACTATTTAAAAAGTAATCGGCAAAACTTTATTTTCGGCAGATTCGTCGGTTACTATTTCAAAAGTAATCGGCAAGACTTTATTTTCCGCACATTCGTTGGTTACTATTTCAAAAGTAATCGGCATGATCTATTTTTTGCACATTCGTCGATTACTATTTCATAAGTAATCGGCATGATTTATTTTCAGCACATTCGTCGGTTACTATTTCAAAAGTAATCGGCAAGACTTTATTTTCAACACATTCGTTGGTTACTATTTCAAAAGTAACCGGCATGATCTATTTTCTGCACATTCGTCGGTTACTATTTAAAAAGTAATCGGCAAGATTTTTATTTCCAGCATATTCGTCGGTGACTATTTCAAAAGTAATCGGCAAGACTTTATTTTCAGCACATTCATCGGTTACTATTTCAAAAGTAATCGGCAAGATTTTTATTTTCAGCATATTCGTCGGTTAATATTTTAAAAGTAATCGACAAGATTTTTATTTTCAACATATTCGTCGGTGACTATTTCAAAAGTAATCGGCATCATCTTTTTTCTGCACATTCGTCGGTTACTATTTAAAAAGTAATCGGCAAGATTTTTATTTTCAGCATATTCGTCGGTGACTATTTCAAAAGTAATCGGCATGATTTATTTTCAGCACATTTGTCGGTTACTATTTCAAAAGTAATCGGCAAGACTTTATTTTCAGCACATTCGTCGGTTACTATTTCAAAAGTAATCGGCAAGATTTTCATTTTCAGCATATTCGTCGGTTACTATTTCAAAAGTAATCGGCAAGATTTTTATTTTCAGCATATTTGTCGGTTACTATTTTAGAAGTAATCGACAAGATTTTTATTTTCAGCATATTCCTCGGTGACTATTTCAAAAGTAATCGGCATGATTTATTTTCAGCACATTCGTCGGTTACTATTTCAAAAGTAATCGGCAAGACTTTATTTTCAGCACATTCGTTGGTTACTATTTCAAAAGTAATCAGTAAGATTTTTATTTCAACATATTCGTCGCTTACTTTTTCAAAAGTAATCGGCATAATTTCTTTTCAAGACATTCGTCGGTGACTATTTCAAAAGTAATCGGCATGATTTATTTTCAGCACATTCGTCGGTTACTATTTCAAAAGTAATCGGCAAGACTTTATTTTCGGAAGATTCGTCGGTTACTATTTCAAAAGTAATCGGCAAGACTTTATTTTCTGAACATTCGTCAGATACTATTTCAAAAGTAATCGACAAGACTTTATTTTCAGCACATTCGTTGGTTACTATTTTAAAAGTAATCAGTAAGATTTTTATTTTCAACATATTCATCGCTTACTATTTCAAAAGTAATCGACATGATTTATTTTCAGCACATTCGTCGGTTACTATTTCAAAAGTAATCGGCATGATTTATTTTCAGCACATTCGTTGGTTACTATTTCAAAAGTAACCGGCATGATCTATTTTCTGCACATTCGTCGGTTACTATTTAAAAAGTAATCGACAAGATTTTTATTTCCAGCATATTCGTCGGTGACTATTTCAAAAGTAATCGTCATGATTTATTTTCAGCACATTTGTCGGTTACTATTTCAAAAGTAATCGGCAAGACTTTATTTTCAGCATATCCGTCGGTTACTATCTCAAAAGTAATCGGCAAGATTTTTATTTTCAGCATATTTGTCGGTTACTATTTTAAAAGTAATCGACAAGATTTTTATTTTCAACATATTCGTCGGTTACTATTTCAAAAGTAATCGGCAAGACTATATTTTCAGCACATTCGTTGGTTACTATTTCAAAAGTAATAAGTAAGATTTTTATTTCAACATATTCGTCGCTTACTATTTCAAAAGTAATCGGCATAATTTCTTTTCAAGACATTCGTCGGTGACTATTTCAAAAGTAATCGGCATGATTTATTTTCAGCACATTCGTCGGTTACTATTTCAAAAGTAATCGGCAAGACTTTATTTTCGGAAGATTCGTCGGTTACTATTTCAAAAGTAATCGGCAAGACTTTATTTTCTGAACATTCGTCAGATACTATTTCAAAAGTAATCGACAAGACTTTATTTTCAGCACATTCGTTGGTTACTATTTTAAAAGTAATCACTAAGATTTTTATTTTCAACATATTCATCGCTTACTATTTCAAAAGTAATCGACATGATTTATTTTCAGCACATTCGTCGGTTACTATTTCAAAAGTAATCGGCATGATTTATTTTCAGCACATTCGTCGGTTACTATTTCAAAAGTAATCGGCAAGATTTTTATTTTCAGCATATTCGTCGGTGACTATTTCAAAATTAATCGGCATGATTTATTTTAAGCACATTCGTCAGTTACTATTTCAAAAGTAATCGGCAAGATTTTTATTTTCAGCAAATTCGTCGGTGACTATTTCAAAAGTAATCGGCATGACTTATTTTCAGCACATTCGTCAGTTACTATTTCAGAAATAATCGGCAAGACTTTATTTTCAGCACATTCGTTGGTTACTATTTCAAAAGTAATCGGCATGATCTATTTTCTGCACATTCGTCGGTTACTATTTAAAAAGTAATCGGCAAAACTTTATTTTCGGCAGATTCGTCGGTTACTATTTCAAAAGTAATCGGCAAGACTTTATTTTCCGCACATTCGTTGGTTACTATTTCAAAAGTAATCGGCATGATCTATTTTTTGCACATTCGTCGATTACTATTTCATAAGTAATCGGCATGATTTATTTTCAGCACATTCGTCGGTTACTATTTCAAAAGTAATCGGCAAGACTTTATTTTCAACACATTCGTTGGTTACTATTTCAAAAGTAATAAGTAAGATTTTTATTTCAACATATTCGTCGCTTACTATTTCAAAAGTAATCGGCATAATTTCTTTTCAAGACATTCGTCGGTGACTATTTCAAAAGTAATCGGCATGATTTATTTTCAGCACATTCGTCGGTTACTATTTCAAAAGTAATCGGCAAGACTTTATTTTCGGAAGATTCGTCGGTTACTATTTCAAAAGTAATCGGCAAGACTTTATTTTCTGAACATTCGTCAGATACTATTTCAAAAGTAATCGACAAGACTTTATTTTCAGCACATTCGTTGGTTACTATTTTAAAAGTAATCACTAAGATTTTTATTTTCAACATATTCATCGCTTACTATTTCAAAAGTAATCGACATGATTTATTTTCAGCACATTCGTCGGTTACTATTTCAAAAGTAATCGGCATGATTTATTTTCAGCACATTCGTCGGTTACTATTTCAAAAGTAATCGGCAAGATTTTTATTTTCAGCATATTCGTCGGTGACTATTTCAAAATTAATCGGCATGATTTATTTTAAGCACATTCGTCAGTTACTATTTCAAAAGTAATCGGCAAGATTTTTATTTTCAGCAAATTCGTCGGTGACTATTTCAAAAGTAATCGGCATGACTTATTTTCAGCACATTCGTCAGTTACTATTTCAGAAATAATCGGCAAGACTTTATTTTCAGCACATTCGTTGGTTACTATTTCAAAAGTAATCGGCATGATCTATTTTCTGCACATTCGTCGGTTACTATTTAAAAAGTAATCGGCAAAACTTTATTTTCGGCAGATTCGTCGGTTACTATTTCAAAAGTAATCGGCAAGACTTTATTTTCCGCACATTCGTTGGTTACTATTTCAAAAGTAATCGGCATGATCTATTTTTTGCACATTCGTCGATTACTATTTCATAAGTAATCGGCATGATTTATTTTCAGCACATTCGTCGGTTACTATTTCAAAAGTAATCGGCAAGACTTTATTTTCAACACATTCGTTGGTTACTATTTCAAAAGTAACCGGCATGATCTATTTTCTGCACATTCGTCGGTTACTATTTAAAAAGTAATCGGCAAGATTTTTATTTCCAGCATATTCGTCGGTGACTATTTCAAAAGTAATCGGCAAGACTTTATTTTCAGCACATTCATCGGTTACTATTTCAAAAGTAATCGGCAAGATTTTTATTTTCAGCATATTCGTCGGTTAATATTTTAAAAGTAATCGACAAGATTTTTATTTTCAACATATTCGTCGGTGACTATTTCAAAAGTAATCGGCATCATCTTTTTTCTGCACATTCGTCGGTTACTATTTAAAAAGTAATCGGCAAGATTTTTATTTTCAGCATATTCGTCGGTTACTATTTCAAAAGTAATCGGCAAGACTTTATTTTCAGCACATTCGTCGGTTACTATTTCAAAAGTAATCGGCAAGATTTTCATTTTCAGCATATTCGTCGGTTACTATTTCAAAAGTAATCGGCAAGATTTTTATTTTCAGCATATTTGTCGGTTACTATTTTAGAAGTAATCGACAAGATTTTTATTTTCAGCATATTCCTCGGTGACTATTTCAAAAGTAATCGGCATGATTTATTTTCAGCACATTCGTCGGTTACTATTTCAAAAGTAATCGGCATGATCTATTTTTTGCACATTCGTCGATTACTATTTCATAAGTAATCGGCATGATTTATTTTCAGCACATTCGTCGGTTACTATTTCAAAAGTAATCGGCAAGACTTTATTTTCAACACATTCGTTGGTTACTATTTCAAAAGTAACCGGCATGATCTATTTTCTGCACATTCGTCGGTTACTATTTAAAAAGTAATCGACAAGATTTTTATTTCCAGCATATTCGTCGGTGACTATTTCAAAAGTAATCGGCATGATTTATTTTCAGCACATTTGTCGGTTACTATTTCAAAAGTAATCGGCAAGACTTTATTTTCAGCACATTCGTCGGTTACTATTTCAAAAGTAATCGACAAGATTTTCATTTTCAGCATATCCGTCGGTTACTATCTCAAAAGTAATCGGCAAGATTTTTATTTTCAGCATATTTGTCGGTTACTATTTTAAAAGTAATCGACAAGATTTTTATTTTCAACATATTCGTCGGTTACTATTTCAAAAGTAATCGGCAAGACTTTATTTTCAGCACATTCGTTGGTTACTATTTCAAAAGTAATAAGTAAGATTTTTATTTCAACATATTCGTCGCTTACTATTTCAAAAGTAATCGGCATAATTTCTTTTCAAGACATTCGTCGGTGACTATTTCAAAAGTAATCGGCATGATTTATTTTCAGCACATTCGTCGGTTACTATTTCAAAAGTAATCGGCAAGACTTTATTTTCGGAAGATTCGTCGGTTACTATTTCAAAAGTAATCGGCAAGACTTTATTTTCTGAACATTCGTCAGATACTATTTCAAAAGTAATCGACAAGACTTTATTTTCAGCACATTCGTTGGTTACTATTTTAAAAGTAATCAGTAAGATTTTTATTTTCAACATATTCATCGCTTACTATTTCAAAAGTAATCGACATGATTTATTTTCAGCACATTCGTCGGTTACTATTTCAAAAGTAATCGGCATGATTTATTTTCAGCACATTCGTCGGTTACTATTTCAAAAGTAATCGGCAAGATTTTTATTTTCAGCATATTCGTCGGTGACTATTTCAAAATTAATCGGCATGATTTATTTTAAGCACATTCGTCAGTTACTATTTCAAAAGTAATCGGCAAGATTTTTATTTTCAGCAAATTCGTCGGTGACTATTTCAAAAGTAATCGGCATGACTTATTTTCAGCACATTCGTCAGTTACTATTTCAGAAATAATCGGCAAGACTTTATTTTCAGCACATTCGTTGGTTACTATTTCAAAAGTAATCGGCATGATCTATTTTCTGCACATTCGTCGGTTACTATTTAAAAAGTAATCGGCAAAACTTTATTTTCGGCAGATTCGTCGGTTACTATTTCAAAAGTAATCGGCAAGACTTTATTTTCCGCACATTCGTTGGTTACTATTTCAAAAGTAATCGGCATGATCTATTTTTTGCACATTCGTCGATTACTATTTCATAAGTAATCGGCATGATTTATTTTCAGCACATTCGTCGGTTACTATTTCAAAAGTAATCGGCAAGACTTTATTTTCAACACATTCGTTGGTTACTATTTCAAAAGTAACCGGCATGATCTATTTTCTGCACATTCGTCGGTTACTATTTAAAAAGTAATCGGCAAGATTTTTATTTCCAGCATATTCGTCGGTGACTATTTCAAAAGTAATCGGCAAGACTTTATTTTCAGCACATTCATCGGTTACTATTTCAAAAGTAATCGGCAAGATTTTTATTTTCAGCATATTCGTCGGTTAATATTTTAAAAGTAATCGACAAGATTTTTATTTTCAACATATTCGTCGGTGACTATTTCAAAAGTAATCGGCATCATCTTTTTTCTGCACATTCGTCGGTTACTATTTAAAAAGTAATCGGCAAGATTTTTATTTTCAGCATATTCGTCGGTGACTATTTCAAAAGTAATCGGCATGATTTATTTTCAGCACATTTGTCGGTTACTATTTCAAAAGTAATCGGCAAGACTTTATTTTCAGCACATTCGTCGGTTACTATTTCAAAAGTAATCGGCAAGATTTTCATTTTCAGCATATTCGTCGGTTACTATTTCAAAAGTAATCGGCAAGATTTTTATTTTCAGCATATTTGTCGGTTACTATTTTAGAAGTAATCGACAAGATTTTTATTTTCAGCATATTCCTCGGTGACTATTTCAAAAGTAATCGGCATGATTTATTTTCAGCACATTCGTCGGTTACTATTTCAAAAGTAATCGGCATGATCTATTTTTTGCACATTCGTCGATTACTATTTCATAAGTAATCGGCATGATTTATTTTCAGCACATTCGTCGGTTACTATTTCAAAAGTAATCGGCAAGACTTTATTTTCAACACATTCGTTGGTTACTATTTCAAAAGTAACCGGCATGATCTATTTTCTGCACATTCGTCGGTTACTATTTAAAAAGTAATCGACAAGATTTTTATTTCCAGCATATTCGTCGGTGACTATTTCAAAAGTAATCGGCATGATTTATTTTCAGCACATTTGTCGGTTACTATTTCAAAAGTAATCGGCAAGACTTTATTTTCAGCACATTCGTCGGTTACTATTTCAAAAGTAATCGACAAGATTTTCATTTTCAGCATATCCGTCGGTTACTATCTCAAAAGTAATCGGCAAGATTTTTATTTTCAGCATATTTGTCGGTTACTATTTTAAAAGTAATCGACAAGATTTTTATTTTCAACATATTCGTCGGTTACTATTTCAAAAGTAATCGGCAAGACTTTATTTTCAGCACATTCGTTGGTTACTATTTCAAAAGTAATAAGTAAGATTTTTATTTCAACATATTCGTCGCTTACTATTTCAAAAGTAATCGGCATAATTTCTTTTCAAGACATTCGTCGGTGACTATTTCAAAAGTAATCGGCATGATTTATTTTCAGCACATTCGTCGGTTACTATTTCAAAAGTAATCGGCAAGACTTTATTTTCGGAAGATTCGTCGGTTACTATTTCAAAAGTAATCGGCAAGACTTTATTTTCTGAACATTCGTCAGATACTATTTCAAAAGTAATCGACAAGACTTTATTTTCAGCACATTCGTTGGTTACTATTTTAAAAGTAATCAGTAAGATTTTTATTTTCAACATATTCATCGCTTACTATTTCAAAAGTAATCGACATGATTTATTTTCAGCACATTCGTCGGTTACTATTTCAAAAGTAATCGGCATGATTTATTTTCAGCACATTCGTCGGTTACTATTTCAAAAGTAATTGGCAAGATTTTTATTTTCAGCATATTCGTCGGTGACTATATCAAAATTAATCGGCATGATTTATTTTAAGCACATTCGTCAGTTACTATTTCAAAAGTAATCGGCAAGATTTTTATTTTCAGCAAATTCGTCGGTGACTATTTCAAAAGTAATCGGCATGACTTATTTTCAGCACATTCGTCAGTTACTATTTCAGAAATAATCGGCAAGACTTTATTTTCAGCACATTCGTTGGTTACTATTTCAAAAGTAATCGGCATGATCTATTTTCTGCACATTCGTCGGTTACTATTTAAAAAGTAATCGGCAAAACTTTATTTTCGGCAGATTCGTCGGTTACTATTTCAAAAGTAATCGGCAAGACTTTATTTTCCGCACATTCGTTGGTTACTATTTCAAAAGTAATCGGCATGATCTATTTTTTGCACATTCGTCGATTACTATTTCATAAGTAATCGGCATGATTTATTTTCAGCACATTCGTCGGTTACTATTTCAAAAGTAATCGGCAAGACTTTATTTTCAACACATTCGTTGGTTACTATTTCAAAAGTAACCGGCATGATCTATTTTCTGCACATTCGTCGGTTACTATTTAAAAAGTAATCGGCAAGATTTTTATTTCCAGCATATTCGTCGGTGACTATTTCAAAAGTAATCGGCAAGACTTTATTTTCAGCACATTCATCGGTTACTATTTCAAAAGTAATCGGCAAGATTTTTATTTTCAGCATATTCGTCGGTTAATATTTTAAAAGTAATCGACAAGATTTTTATTTTCAACATATTCGTCGGTGACAATTTCAAAAGTAATCGGCATCATCTTTTTTCTGCACATTCGTCGGTTACTATTTAAAAAGTAATCGGCAAGATTTTTATTTTCAGCATATTCGTCGGTGACTATTTCAAAAGTAATCGGCAAGATTTTCATTTTCAGCATATTCGTCGGTTACTATTTCAAAAGTAATCGGCAAGATTTTTATTTTCAGCAGATTTGTCGGTTACTATTTTAGAAGTAATCGACAAGATTTTTATTTTCAGCATATTCCTCGGTGACTATTTCAAAAGTAATCGGCATGATTTATTTTCAGCACATTCGTCGGTTACTATTTCAAAAGTAATCGGCATGATTTATTTTCAGCACATTCGTCGGTTACTATTTCAAAAGTAATCGGCAAGATTTTCATTTTCAGCATATCCGTCGGATACTATATCAAAAGTAATCGGCATGATCTATTTTTTGCACATTCGTCGATTACTATTTCATAAGTAATCGGCATGATTTATTTTCAGCACATTCGTCGGTTACTATTTCAAAAGTAATCGGCAAGACTTTATTTTCAACACATTCGTTGGTTACTATTTCAAAAGTAACCGGCATGATCTATTTTCTGCACATTCGTCGGTTACTATTTAAAAAGTAATCGACAAGATTTTTATTTCCAGCATATTCGTCGGTGACTATTTCAAAAGTAATCGGCATGATTTATTTTCAGCACATTTGTCGGTTACTATTTCAAAAGTAATCGGCAAGACTTTATTTTCAGCACATTCGTCGGTTACTATTTCAAAAGTAATCGACAAGATTTTCATTTTCAGCATATCCGTCGGTTACTATCTCAAAAGTAATCGGCAAGATTTTTATTTTCAGCATATTTGTCGGTTACTATTTTAAAAGTAATCGACAAGATTTTTATTTTCAACATATTCGTCGGTTACTATTTCAAAAGTAATCGGCAAGACTTTATTTTCAGCACATTCGTTGGTTACTATTTCAAAAGTAATAAGTAAGATTTTTATTTCAACATATTCGTCGCTTACTATTTCAAAAGTAATCGGCATAATTTCTTTTCAAGACATTCGTCGGTGACTATTTCAAAAGTAATCGGCATGATTTATTTTCAGCACATTCGTCGGTTACTATTTCAAAAGTAATCGGCAAGACTTTATTTTCGGAAGATTCGTCGGTTACTATTTCAAAAGTAATCGGCAAGACTTTATTTTCTGAACATTCGTCAGATACTATTTCAAAAGTAATCGACAAGACTTTATTTTCAGCACATTCGTTGGTTACTATTTTAAAAGTAATCAGTAAGATTTTTATTTTCAACATATTCATCGCTTACTATTTCAAAAGTAATCGACATGATTTATTTTCAGCACATTCGTCGGTTACTATTTCAAAAGTAATCGGCATGATTTATTTTCAGCACATTCGTCGGTTACTATTTCAAAAGTAATCGGCAAGACTTTATTTTCGGAAGATTCGTCGGTTACTATTTCAAAAGTAATCGGCAAGACTTTATTTTCTGAACATTCGTCAGATACTATTTCAAAAGTAATCGACAAGACTTTATTTTCAGCACATTCGTTGGTTACTATTTTAAAAGTAATCACTAAGATTTTTATTTTCAACATATTCATCGCTTACTATTTCAAAAGTAATCGACATGATTTATTTTCAGCACATTCGTCGGTTACTATTTCAAAAGTAATCGGCATGATTTATTTTCAGCACATTCGTCGGTTACTATTTCAAAAGTAATCGGCAAGATTTTTATTTTCAGCATATTCGTCGGTGACTATTTCAAAATTAATCGGCATGATTTATTTTAAGCACATTCGTCAGTTACTATTTCAAAAGTAATCGGCAAGATTTTTATTTTCAGCAAATTCGTCGGTGACTATTTCAAAAGTAATCGGCATGACTTATTTTCAGCACATTCGTCAGTTACTATTTCAGAAATAATCGGCAAGACTTTATTTTCAGCACATTCGTTGGTTACTATTTCAAAAGTAATCGGCATGATCTATTTTCTGCACATTCGTCGGTTACTATTTAAAAAGTAATCGGCAAAACTTTATTTTCGGCAGATTCGTCGGTTACTATTTCAAAAGTAATCGGCAAGACTTTATTTTCCGCACATTCGTTGGTTACTATTTCAAAAGTAATCGGCATGATCTATTTTTTGCACATTCGTCGATTACTATTTCATAAGTAATCGGCATGATTTATTTTCAGCACATTCGTCGGTTACTATTTCAAAAGTAATCGGCAAGACTTTATTTTCAACACATTCGTTGGTTACTATTTCAAAAGTAACCGGCATGATCTATTTTCTGCACATTCGTCGGTTACTATTTAAAAAGTAATCGGCAAGATTTTTATTTCCAGCATATTCGTCGGTGACTATTTCAAAAGTAATCGGCAAGACTTTATTTTCAGCACATTCATCGGTTACTATTTCAAAAGTAATCGGCAAGATTTTTATTTTCAGCATATTCGTCGGTTAATATTTTAAAAGTAATCGACAAGATTTTTATTTTCAACATATTCGTCGGTGACTATTTCAAAAGTAATCGGCATCATCTTTTTTCTGCACATTCGTCGGTTACTATTTAAAAAGTAATCGGCAAGATTTTTATTTTCAGCATATTCGTCGGTGACTATTTCAAAAGTAATCGGCAAGATTTTCATTTTCAGCATATTCGTCGGTTACTATTTCAAAAGTAATCGGCAAGATTTTTATTTTCAGCATATTTGTCGGTTACTATTTTAGAAGTAATCGACAAGATTTTTATTTTCAGCATATTCCTCGGTGACTATTTCAAAAGTAATCGGCATGATTTATTTTCAGCACATTCGTCGGTTACTATTTCAAAAGTAATCGGCATGATTTATTTTCAGCACATTCGTCGGTTACTATTTCAAAAGTAATCGGCAAGATTTTCATTTTCAGCATATCCGTCGGATACTATATCAAAAGTAATCGGCAAGATTTTTATTTTTAGCATATTTGTCGGTTACTATTTTAAAAGTAATCGACAAGATTTTTATTTTCAACATATTCGTCGGTTACTATTTCGAAAGTAATCGGCAAGACTTTATTTTCAGCACATTCGTTGGTTACTATTTCAAAAGTAATCGGCATGATCTATTTTCTGCACATTCGTCGGTGACTATTTCAAAAGTAATCGGCAAGATTTTTATTTTCAGCACATTCGTCGGTTACTATTTAAAAAGTAATCGGCAAGATTTTTATTTTCAGCATATTCGTCGGTGACTATTTCAAAAGTAATCGGCATGATTTATTTTCAGCACATTCGTCGGTTACTATTTCAAAAGTAATCGGCAAGATTTTTATTTCCAGCATATTCGTCGGTGACTATTTCAAAAGTAATCGGCAAGACTTTATTTTCAGCACATTCATCGGTTACTATTTCAAAAGTAATCGGCAAGATTTTTATTTTTAGCATATTCGTCGGTTAATATTTTAAAAGTAATCGACAAGATTTTTATTTTCAACATATTCGTCGGTGACTATTTCAAAAGTAATCGGCATCATCTTTTTTCTGCACATTCGTCGGTTACTATTTAAAAAGTAATCGACAAGATTTTTATTTTCAGCATATTCGTCGGTGACTATTTCAAAAGTAATCGGCATGATTTATTTTCAGCACATTTGTCGGTTACTATTTCAAAAGTAATCGGCAAGACTTTATTTTCAGCACATTCGTCGGTTACTATTTCAAAAGTAATCGGCAAGATTTTCATTTTCAGCATATTCGTCGGTTACTATTTCAAAAGTAATCGGCAAGATTTTTATTTTCAGCATATTTGTCGGTTACTATTTTAGAAGTAATCGACAAGATTTTTATTTTCAGCATATTCCTCGGTGACTATTTCAAAAGTAATCGGCATGATTTATTTTCAGCACAGTCGTCGGTTACTATTTCAAAAGTAATCGGCATGATTTATTTTCAGCACATTCGTCGGTTACTATTTCAAAAGTAATCGGCAAGATTTTCATTTTCAGCATATCCGTCGGATACTATATCAAAAGTAATCGGCAAGATTTTTATTTTCAGCATATTTGTCGGTTACTATTTTAAAAGTAATCGACAAGATTTTTATTTTCAACATATTCGTCGGTTACTATTTCGAAAGTAATCGGCAAGACTTTATTTTCAGCACATTCGTTGGTTACTATTTCAAAAGTAATCGGCATGATCTATTTTCTGCACATTCGTCGGTGACTATTTCAAAAGTAATCGGCAAGACTTTATTTTCAGCACATTCGTCGGTTACTATTTAAAAAGTAATCGGCAAGATTTTTATTTTCAGCATATTCGTCGGTGACTATTTCAAAAGTAATCGGCATGATTTATTTTCAGCACATTCGTCGGTTACTATTTCAAAAGTAATCGGCAAGATTTTTATTTCCAGCATATTCGTCGGTGACTATTTCAAAAGTAATCGGCAAGACTTTATTTTCAGCACATTCATCGGTTACTATTTCAAAAGTAATCGGCAAGATTTTTATTTTTAGCATATTCGTCAGTTAATATTTTAAAAGTAATCGACAAGATTTTTATTTTCAACATATTCGTCGGTGACTATTTCAAAAGTAATCGGCATCATCTTTTTTCTGCACATTCGTCGGTTACTATTTAAAAAGTAATCGACAAGATTTTTATTTTCAGCATATTCGTCGGTGACTATTTCAAAAGTAATCGGCATGATTTATTTTCAGCACATTTGTCGGTTACTATTTCAAAAGTAATCGGCAAGACTTTATTTTCAGCACATTCGTCGGTTACTATTTCAAAAGTAATCGGCAAGATTTTCATTTTCAGCATATTCGTCGGTTACTATTTCAAAAGTAATCGGCAAGATTTTTATTTTCAGCATATTTGTCGGTTACTATTTTAGAAGTAATCGACAAGATTTTTATTTTCAGCATATTCCTCGGTGACTATTTCAAAAGTAATCGGCATGATTTATTTTCAGCACAGTCGTCGGTTACTATTTCAAAAGTAATCGGCATGATTTATTTTCAGCACATTCGTCGGTTACTATTTCAAAAGTAATCGGCAAGATTTTCATTTTCAGCATATCCGTCGGATACTATATCAAAAGTAATCGGCAAGATTTTTATTTTCAGCATATTTGTCGGTTACTATTTTAAAAGTAATCGACAAGATTTTTATTTTCAACATATTCGTCGGTTACTATTTCGAAAGTAATCGGCAAGACTTTATTTTCAGCACATTCGTTGGTTACTATTTCAAAAGTAATCGGCATGATCTATTTTCTGCACATTCGTCGGTGACTATTTCAAAAGTAATCGGCAAGACTTTATTTTCAGCACATTCGTCGGTTACTATTTCAAAACTAATCGGCAAGATTTTTATTTTCAGCACATTCGTCGGTTACTATTTAAAAAGTAATCGGCAAGATTTTTATTTTCAGCATATTCGTCGGTGACTATTTCAAAAGTAATCGGCATGATTTATTTTCAGCACATTCGTCGGTTACTATTTCAAAAGTAATCGGCAAGATTTTTATTTCCAGCATATTCGTCGATGACTATTTCAAAAGTAATCGGCAAGACTTTATTTTCAGCACATTCATCGGTTACTATTTCAAAAGTAATCGGCAAGATTTTTATTTTTAGCATATTCGTCGGTTAATATTTTAAAAGTAATCGACAAGATTTTTATTTTCAACATATTCGTCGGTGACTATTTCAAAAGTAATCGGCATCATCTTTTTTCTGCACATTCGTCGGTTACTATTTAAAAAGTAATCGGCAAGATTTTTATTTTCAGCATATTCGTCGGTGACTATTTCAAAAGTAATCGGCATGATTTATTTTCAGCATATTTGTCGGTTACTATTTTAAAAGTAATCGACAAGATTTTTATTTTCAACATATTCGTCGGTTACTATTTCGAAAGTAATCGGCAAGACTTTATTTTCAGCACATTCGTTGGTTACTATTTGAAAAGTAATCGGCATGATCTATTTTCTGCACATTCGTCGGTGACTATTTCAAAAGTAATCGGCAAGACTTTATTTTCAGCACATTCGTCGGTTACTATTTCAAAACTAATCGGCAAGATTTTTATTTTCAGCACATTCGTCGGTTACTATTTAAAAAGTAATCGGCAAGATTTTTATTTTCAGCATATTCGTCGGTGACTATTTCAAAAGTAATCGGCATGATTTATTTTCAGCACATTCGTCGGTTACTATTTCAAAAGTAATCGGCAAGATTTTTATTTCCAGCATATTCGTCGGTGACTATTTCAAAAGTAATCGGCAAGACTTTATTTTCAGCACATTCATCGGTTACTATTTCAAAAGTAATCGGCAAGATTTTTATTTTTAGCATATTCGTCGGTTAATATTTTAAAAGTAATCGACAAGATTTTTATTTTCAACATATTCGTCGGTGACTATTTCAAAAGTAATCGGCATCATCTTTTTTCTGCACATTCGTCGGTTACTATTTAAAAAGTAATCGGCAAGATTTTTATTTTCAGCATATTCGTCGGTGACTATTTCAAAAGTAATCGGCATGATTTATTTTCAGCACATTTGTCGGTTACTATTTGAAAAGTAATCGGCAAGACTTTATTTTCAGCACATTCGTCGGTTACTATTTCAAAAGTAATCGGCAAGATTTTCATTTTCAGCATATTCGTCGGTTACTATTTCAAAAGTAATCGGCAAGATTTTTATTTTCAGCATATTTGTCGGTTACTATTTTAGAAGTAATCGACAAGATTTTTATTTTCAGCATATTCCTCGGTGACTATTTCAAAAGTAATCGGCATGATTTATTTTCAGCACATTCGTCGGTTACTATTTCAAAAGTAATCGGCATGATTTATTTTCAGCACATTCGTCGGTTACTATTTCAAAAGTAATCGGCAAGATTTTCATTTTCAGCATATCCGTCGGATACTATATCAAAAGTAATCGGCAAGATTTTTATTTTCAGCATATTTGTCGGTTACTGTTTTAAAAGTAATCGACAAGATTTTTATTTTCAACATATTCGTCGGTTACTATTTCGAAAGTAATCGGCAAGACTTTATTTTCAGCACATTCGTTGGTTACTATTTCAAAAGTAATCGGCATGATCTATTTTCTGCACATTCGTCGGTGACTATTTCAAAAGTAATCGGCAAGACTTTATTTTCAGCACATTCGTCGTTTACTATTTCAAAACTAATCGGCAAGATTTTTATTTTCAGCACATTCGTCGGTTACTATTTAAAAAGTAATCGGCAAGATTTTTATTTTCAGCATATTCGTCGGTGACTATTTCAAAAGTAATCGGCATGATTTATTTTCAGCACATTCGTCGGTTACTATTTCAAAAGTAATCGGCAAGATTTTTTTTCCAGCATATTCGTCGGTGACTATTTCAAAAGTAATCGGCAAGACTTTATTTTCAGCACATTCATCGGTTACTATTTCAAAAGTAATCGGCAAGATTTTTATTTTTAGCATATTCGTCGGTTAATATTTTAAAAGTAATCGACAAGATTTTTATTTTCAACATATTCGTCGGTGACTATTTCAAAAGTAATCGGCATCATCTTTTTTCTGCACATTCGTCGGTTACTATTTAAAAAGTAATCGGCAAGATTTTTTATTTTCAGCATATTCGTCGGTGACTATTTCAAAAGTAATCGGCATGATTTATTTTCAGCACATTTGTCGGTTACTATTTCAAAAGTAATCGGCAAGACTTTATTTTCAGCACATTCGTCGGTTACTATTTCAAAAGTAATCGGCAAGATTTTCATTTTCAGCATATTCGTCGGTTACTATTTCAAAAGTAATCGGCAAGATTTTTATTTTCAGCATATTTGTCGGTTACTATTTTAGAAGTAATCGACAAGATTTTTATTTTCAGCATATTCCTCGGTGACTATTTCAAAAGTAATCGGCATGATTTATTTTCAGCACATTCGTCGGTTACTATTTCAAAAGTAATCGGCATGATTTATTTTCAGCACATTCGTCGGTTACTATTTCAAAAGTAATCGGCAAGATTTTCATTTTCAGCATATCCGTCGGATACTATATCAAAAGTAATCGGCAAGATTTTTATTTTCAGCATATTTGTCGGTTACTATTTTAAAAGTAATCGACAAGATTTTTATTTTCAACATATTCGTCGGTTACTATTTCGAAAGTAATCGGCAAGACTTTATTTTCAGCACATTCGTTGGTTACTATTTCAAAAGTAATCGGCATGATCTATTTTCTGCACATTCGTCGGTGACTATTTCAAAAGTAATCGGCAAGACTTTATTTTCAGCACATTCGTCGGTTACTATTTCAAAACTAATCGGCAAGATTTTTATTTTCAGCACATTCGTCGGTTACTATTTAAAAAGTAATCGGCAAGATTTTTATTTTCAGCATATTCGTCGGTGACTATTTCAAAAGTAATCGGCATGATTTATTTTCAGCACATTCGTCGGTTACTATTTCAAAAGTAATCGGCAAGATTTTTATTTCCAGCATATTCGTCGGTGACTATTTCAAAAGTAATCGGCAAGACTTTATTTTCAGCACATTCATCGGTTACTATTTCAAAAGTAATCGGCAAGATTTTTATTTTTAGCATATTCGTCGGTTAATATTTTAAAAGTAATCGACAAGATTTTTATTTTCAACATATTCGTCGGTGACTATTTCAAAAGTAATCGGCATCATCTTTTTTCTGCACATTCGTCGGTTACTATTTAAAAAGTAATCGGCAAGATTTTTATTTTCAGCATATTCGTCGGTGACTATTTCAAAAGTAATCGGCATGATTTATTTTCAGCACATTTGTCGGTTACTATTTCAAAAGTAATCGGCATGATTTATTTTCAGCACATTCGTCGGTTACTATTTCAAAAGTAATCGGCAAGATTTTCATTTTCAGCATATCCGTCGGATACTATATCAAAAGTAATCGGCAAGATTTTTATTTTCAGCATATTTGTCGGTTACTATTTTAAAAGTAATCGACAAGATTTTTATTTTCAACATATTCGTCGGTTACTATTTCGAAAGTAATCGGCAAGACTTTATTTTCAGCACATTCGGTGGTTACTATTTCAAAAGTAATCGGCATGATCTATTTTCTGCACATTCGTCGGTGACTATTTCAAAAGTAATCGGCAAGACTTTATTTTCAGCACATTCGTCGGTTACTATTTCAAAACTAATCGGCAAGATTTTTATTTTCAGCACATTCGTCGGTTACTATTTAAAAAGTAAACGGCAAGATTTTTATTTTCAGCATATTCGTCGGTGACTATTTCAAAAGTAATCGGCATGATTTATTTTCAGCACATTCGTCGGTTACTATTTCAAAAGTAATCGGCAAGACTTTATTTTCAGCACATTCGTCGGTTACTATTTCAAAAGTAATCGGCAAGATTTTCATTTTCGGCATATTCGTCGGTTACTATTTTAAAAGTAATCGGCAAGATTTTTATTTTTAGCATATTCGTCGGTTACTATTTCAAAAGTAATCGGCAAGATTTTTATTTTCAGCATATTTGTCGGTTACTATTTTAGAAGTAATCGACAAGATTTTTATTTTCAGCATATTCGTCGGTGACTATTTCAATAGTAATCGGCATGATTTATTTTCAGCACATTTGTCGGTTACTATTTCAACAGTAATCGGCATGATTTATTTTCAGCACATTCGTCGGTTACTATTTCAAAAGTAATCGGCAAGATTTTCATTTTCAGCATATCCGTCGGTTACTATCTCAAAAGTAATCGGCAAGATTTTTATTTTCAGCATATTTGTCGGTTACAATTTTAAAAGTAATCGACAAGATTTTTATTTTCAACATATTCGTCGGTTACTATTTCAAAAGTAATCGGCAAGACTTTATTTTCAGCACATTCGTTGGTTACTATTTCAAAAGTAATCAGTAAGATTTTTATTTCAACATAGTCGTCGCTTACTATTTCAAAAGTAATCGGCATAATTTATTTTCAGCACATTCGTCGGTGACTATTTCAAAAGTAATCGGCATGATTTATTTTCAGCACATTCGTGGGTTACTATTTCAAAAGTAATCGGCAAGACTTTATTTTCGGAAGATTCGTCGGTTACTATTTCAAAAGTAATCGGCATGATTTATTTTCAGCACATTCGTCGGTTACTATTTCAAAAGTAATCGGCATGATTTATTTTCAGCACATTCGTCGGTTACTATTTCAAAAGTAATCGACAAGATTTTCATTTTCAGCATATCCGTCGGATACTATATCAAAAGTAATCGGCAAGATTTTTATTTTCAGCATATTTGTCGGTTACTATTTTAAAAGTAATCGACAAGATTTTTATTTTCAACATATTCGTCGGTTACTATTTCAAAAGTAATCGACAAGACTTTATTTTCAGCACATTCGTTGGTTACTATTTCAAAAGTAATCGGCATGATCTATTTTCTGCACATTCGTCGGTGACTATTTCAAAAGTAATCGGCAAGACTTTATTTTCAGCACATTCGTCGGTTACTATTTCAAAAGTAATCGGCAAGATTTTTATTTTCAGCATATTTGTCGGTTACTATTTTAGATGTAATCGACAAGATTTTTATTTTCAGCATATTCGTCGGTGACTATTTCAAAAGTAATCGCCATGATCTATTTTCTGCACATTCGTCGGTTACTATTTAAAAAGTAATCGGCAAGATTTTTATTTTCAGCATATTCGTCGGTGACTATTTCAAAAGTAATCGGCATGATTTATTTTCAGCACATTCGTCGGTTACTATTTCAAAAGTAATCGGCAAGATTTTTATTTTCAGCATATTCGTCGGTGACTATTTCAAAAGTAATCGCCATGATCTATTTTCTGCACATTCGTCGGTTACTATTTAAAAAGTAATCGGCAAGATTTTTATTTTCAGCATATTCGTCGGTGACTATTTCAAAAGTAATCGGCATGATTTATTTTCAGCACATTCGTCGGTTACTATTTCAAAAGTAATCGGCAAGACTTTATTTTCAGCACATTCGTCGGTTACTATTTCAAAAGTAATCGGCAAGATTTTCATTTTCGGCATATTCGTCGGTTACTATTTTAAAAGTAATCGGCAAGATTTTTATTTTCAGCATATTCGTCGGTTACTATTTCAAAAGTAATCGGCAAGATTTTTATTTTCAGCATATTTGTCGGTTACTATTTTAGAAGTAATCGACAAGATTTTTATTTTCAGCATATTCGTCGGTGACTATTTCAATAGTAATCGGCATGATTTATTTTCAGCACATTCGTCGGTTACTATTTCAACAGTAATCGGCATGATTTATTTTCAGCACATTCGTCGGTTACTATTTCAAAAGTAATCGGCAAGATTTTCATTTTCAGCATCTCCGTCGGTTACTACCTCAAAAGTAATCGGCAAGATTTTTATTTTCAGCATATTTGTCGGTTACAATTTTAAAAGTAATCGACAAGATTTTTATTTTCAACCTATTCGTCGGTTACTATTTCAAAAGTAATCGGCAAGACTTTATTTTCAGCACATTCGTTGGTAACTATTTCAAAAGTAATCAGTAAGATTTTTATTTCAACATATTCGTCGCTTACTATTTCAAAAGTAATCGGCATAATTTATTTTCAGCACATTCGTCGGTGACTATTTCAAAAGTAATCGGCATGATTTATTTTCAGCACATTCGTCGGTTACTATTTCAAAAGTAATCAGTAAGATTTTTATTTCAACATATTCGTCGCTTACTATTTCAAAAGTAATCGGCATGATTTATTTTCAGCACATTCGTCGGTTACTATTTCAAAAGTAATCGGCATGATTTATTTTCAGCACATTCGTCGGTTACTATTTCAAAAGTAATCGGCAAGATTTTCATTTTTCAGCATATCCGTCGGATACTATATCAAAAGTAATCGGCAAGATTTTTATTTTCAGCATATTTGTCGGTTACTATTTTAAAAGTAATCGGCAAGATTTTTATTTTCAACATATTCGTCGGTTACTATTTCGAAAGTAATCGGCAAGACTTTATTTTCAGCACATTCGTTGGTTACTATTTCAAAAGTAATCGGCATGATCTATTTTCTGCACATTCGTCGGTGACTATTTCAAAAGTAATCGGCAAGACTTTATTTTCAGCACATTCGTCGGTTACTATTTCAAAACTAATCGGCAAGATTTTTATTTTCAGCACATTCGTCGGTTACTATTTAAAAAGTAATCGGCAAGATTTTTATTTTCAGCATATTCGTCGGTGACTATTTCAAAAGTAATCGGCATGATTTATTTTCAGCACATTCGTCGGTTACTATTTCAAAAGTAATCGGCAAGACTTTATTTTCAGCACATTCGTCGGTTACTATTTCAAAAGTAATCGGCAAGATTTTCATTTTCGGCATATTCGTCGGTTACTATTTTAAAAGTAATCGGCAAGATTTTTATTTTTAGCATATTCGTCGGTTACTATTTCAAAAGTAATCGACAAGACTTTATTTTCAGCACATTCGTTGGTTACTATTTCAAAAGTAATCGGCATGATCTATTTTCTGCACATTCGTCGGTGACTATTTCAAAAGTAATCGGCAAGACTTTATTTTCAGCACATTCGTCGGTTACTATTTCAAAAGTAATCGGCAAGATTTTTATTTTCAGCATATTTGTCGGTTACTATTTTAGATGTAATCGACAAGATTTTTATTTTCAGCATATTCGTCGGTGACTATTTCAAAAGTAATCGCCATGATCTATTTTCTGCACATTCGTCGGTTACTATTTAAAAAGTAATCGGCAAGATTTTTATTTTCAGCATATTCGTCGGTGACTATTTCAAAAGTAATCGGCATGATTTATTTTCAGCACATTCGTCGGTTACTATTTCAAAAGTAATCGGCAAGATTTTTATTTTCAGCATATTCGTCGGTGACTATTTCAAAAGTAATCGCCATGATCTATTTTCTGCACATTCGTCGGTTACTATTTAAAAAGTAATCGGCAAGATTTTTATTTTCAGCATATTCGTCGGTGACTATTTCAAAAGTAATCGGCATGATTTATTTTCAGCACATTCGTCGGTTACTATTTCAAAAGTAATCGGCAAGACTTTATTTTCAGCACATTCGTCGGTTACTATTTCAAAAGTAATCGGCAAGATTTTCATTTTCGGCATATTCGTCGGTTACTATTTTAAAAGTAATCGGCAAGATTTTTATTTTCAGCATATTCGTCGGTTACTATTTCAAAAGTAATCGGCAAGATTTTTATTTTCAGCATATTTGTCGGTTACTATTTTAGAAGTAATCGACAAGATTTTTATTTTCAGCATATTCGTCGGTGACTATTTCAATAGTAATCGGCATGATTTATTTTCAGCACATTCGTCGGTTACTATTTCAAAAGTAATCGGCATGATTTATTTTCAGCACATTCGTCGGTTACTATTTCAAAAGTAATCGGCAAGATTTTCATTTTCAGCATATCCGTCGGATACTATATCAAAAGTAATCGGCAAGATTTTTATTTTCAGCATATTTGTCGGTTACTATTTTAAAAGTAATCGGCAAGATTTTTATTTTCAACATATTCGTCGGTTACTATTTCGAAAGTAATCGGCAAGACTTTATTTTCAGCACATTCGTTGGTTACTATTTCAAAAGTAATCGGCATGATCTATTTTCTGCACATTCGTCGGTGACTATTTCAAAAGTAATCGGCAAGACTTTATTTTCAGCACATTCGTCGGTTACTATTTCAAAACTAATCGGCAAGATTTTTATTTTCAGCACATTCGTCGGTTACTATTTAAAAAGTAATCGGCAAGATTTTTATTTTCAGCATATTCGTCGGTGACTATTTCAAAAGTAATCGGCATGATTTATTTTCAGCACATTCGTCGGTTACTATTTCAAAAGTAATCGGCAAGACTTTATTTTCAGCACATTCGTCGGTTACTATTTCAAAAGTAATCGGCAAGATTTTCATTTTCGGCATATTCGTCGGTTACTATTTTAAAAGTAATCGGCAAGATTTTTATTTTTAGCATATTCGTCGGTTACTATTTCAAAAGTAATCGGCAAGATTTTTATTTTCAGCATATTTGTCGGTTACTATTTTAGAAGTAATCGACAAGATTTTTATTTTCAGCATATTCGTCGGTGACTATTTCAATAGTAATCGGCATGATTTATTTTCAGCACATTCGTCGGTTACTATTTCAACAGTAATCGACATGATTTATTTTCAGCACATTCGTCGGTTACTATTTCAAAAGTAATCGGCAAGATTTTCATTTTCAGCATATCCGTCGGTTACTATCTCAAAAGTAATCGGCAAGATTTTTATTTTCAGCATATTTGTCGGTTACAATTTTAAAAGTAATCGACAAGATTTTTATTTTCAACATATTCGTCGGTTACTATTTCAAAAGTAATCGGCAAGACTTTATTTTCAGCACATTCGTTGGTTACTATTTCAAAAGTAATCAGTAAGATTTTTATTTCAACATAGTCGTCGCTTACTATTTCAAAAGTAATCGGCATAATTTATTTTCAGCACATTCGTCGGTGACTATTTCAAAAGTAATCGGCATGATTTATTTTCAGCACATTCGTGGGTTACTATTTCAAAAGTAATCGGCAAGACTTTATTTTCGGAAGATTCGTCGGTTACTATTTCAAAAGTAATCGGCATGATTTATTTTCAGCACATTCGTCGGTTACTATTTCAAAAGTAATCGGCATGATTTATTTTCAGCACATTCATCGGTTACTATTTCAAAAGTAATCGACAAGATTTTCATTTTCAGCATATCCGTCGGATACTATATCAAAAGTAATCGGCAAGATTTTTATTTTCAGCATATTTGTCGGTTACTATTTTAAAAGTAATCGACAAGATTTTTATTTTCAACATATTCGTCGGTTACTATTTCAAAAGTAATCGACAAGACTTTATTTTCAGCACATTCGTTGGTTACTATTTCAAAAGTAATCGGCATGATCTATTTTCTGCACATTCGTCGGTGACTATTTCAAAAGTAATCGGCAAGACTTTATTTTCAGCACATTCGTCGGTTACTATTTCAAAAGTAATCGGCAAGATTTTTATTTTCAGCATATTTGTCGGTTACTATTTTAGATGTAATCGACAAGATTTTTATTTTCAGCATATTCGTCGGTGACTATTTCAAAAGTAATCGCCATGATCTATTTTCTGCACATTCGTCGGTTACTATTTAAAAAGTAATCGGCAAGATTTTTATTTTCAGCATATTCGTCGGTGACTATTTCAAAAGTAATCGGCATGATTTATTTTCAGCACATTCGTCGGTTACTATTTCAAAAGTAATCGGCAAGATTTTTATTTTCAGCATATTCGTCGGTGACTATTTCAAAAGTAATCGCCATGATCTATTTTCTGCACATTCGTCGGTTACTATTTAAAAAGTAATCGGCAAGATTTTTATTTTCAGCATATTCGTCGGTGACTATTTCAAAAGTAATCGGCATGATTTATTTTCAGCACATTCGTCGGTTACTATTTCAAAAGTAATCGGCAAGACTTTATTTTCAGCACATTCGTCGGTTACTATTTCAAAAGTAATCGGCAAGATTTTCATTTTCGGCATATTCGTCGGTTACTATTTTAAAAGTAATCGGCAAGATTTTTATTTTCAGCATATTCGTCGGTTACTATTTCAAAAGTAATCGGCAAGATTTTTATTTTCAGCATATTTGTCGGTTACTATTTTAGAAGTAATCGACAAGATTTTTATTTTCAGCATATTCGTCGGTGACTATTTCAATAGTAATCGGCATGATTTATTTTCAGCACATTCGTCGGTTACTATTTCAACAGTAATCGGCATGATTTATTTTCAGCACATTCGTCGGTTACTATTTCAAAAGTAATCGGCAAGATTTTCATTTTCAGCATATCCGTCGGTTACTACCTCAAAAGTAATCGGCAAGATTTTTATTTTCAGCATATTTGTCGGTTACAATTTTAAAAGTAATCGACAAGATTTTTATTTTCAACCTATTCGTCGGTTACTATTTCAAAAGTAATCGGCAAGACTTTATTTTCAGCACATTCGTTGGTAACTATTTCAAAAGTAATCAGTAAGATTTTTATTTCAACATATTCGTCGCTTACTATTTCAAAAGTAATCGGCATAATTTATTTTCAGCACATTCGTCGGTGACTATTTCAAAAGTAATCGGCATGATTTATTTTCAGCACATTCGTCGGTTACTATTTCAAAAGTAATCAGTAAGATTTTTATTTCAACATATTCGTCGCTTACTATTTCAAAAGTAATCGGCATGATTTATTTTCAGCACATTCGTCGGTTACTATTTCAAAAGTAATCGGCATGATTTATTTTCAGCACATTCGTCGGTTACTATTTCAAAAGTAATCGGCAAGATTTTCATTTTCAGCATATCCGTCGGATACTATATCAAAAGTAATCGGCAAGATTTTTATTTTCAGCATATTTGTCGGTTACTATTTTAAAAGTAATCGGCAAGATTTTTATTTTCAACTTATTCGTCGGTTACTATTTCGAAAGTAATCGGCAAGACTTTATTTTCAGCACATTCGTTGGTTACTATTTCAAAAGTAATCGGCATGATCTATTTTCTGCACATTCGTCGGTGACTATTTCAAAAGTAATCGGCAAGACTTTATTTTCAGCACATTCGTCGGTTACTATTTCAAAACTAATCGGCAAGATTTTTATTTTCAGCACATTCGTCGGTTACTATTTAAAAAGTAATCGGCAAGATTTTTATTTTCAGCATATTCGTCGGTGACTATTTCAAAAGTAATCGGCATGATTTATTTTCAGCACATTCGTCGGTTACTATTTCAAAAGTAATCGGCAAGATTTTTATTTCCAGCATATTCGTCGGTGACTATTTCAAAAGTAATCGGCAAGACTTTATTTTCAGCACATTCATCGGTTACTATTTCAAAAGTAATCGGCAAGATTTTTATTTTTAGCATATTCGTCGGTTAATATTTTAAAAGTAATCGACAAGATTTTTATTTTCAACATATTCGTCGGTGACTATTTCAAAAGTAATCGGTATCATCTTTTTTCTGCACATTCGTCGGTTACTATTTAAAAAGTAATCGGCAAGATTTTTATTTTCAGCATATTCGTCGGTGACTATTTCAAAAGTAATCGGCATGATTTATTTTCAGCACATTTGTCGGTTACTATTTCAAAAGTAATCGGCAAGACTTTATTTTCAGCACATTCGTCGGTTACTATTTCAAAAGTAATCGGCAAGATTTTCATTTTCAGCATATTCGTCGGTTACTATTTCAAAAGTAATCGGCAAGATTTTTATTTTCAGCATATTTATCGGTTACTATTTTAGAAGTAATCGACAAGATTTTTATTTTCAGCATATTCCTCGGTGACTATTTCAAAAGTAATCGGCATGATTTATTTTCAGCACATTCGTCGGTTACTATTTCAAAAGTAATCGGCATGATTTATTTTCAGCACATTCGTCGGTTACTATTTCAAAAGTAATCGGCAAGATTTTCATTTTCAGCATATCCGTCGGATACTATATCAAAAGTAATCGGCAAGATTTTTATTTTCAGCATATTTGTCGGTTACTATTTTAAAAGTAATCGACAAGATTTTTATTTTCAACATATTCGTCGGTTACTATTTCGAAAGTAATCGGCAAGACTTTATTTTCAGCACATTCGTTGGTTACTATTTCAAAAGTAATCGGCATGATCGATTTTCTGCACATTCGTCGGTGACTATTTCAAAAGTAATCGGCAAGACTTTATTTTCAGCACATTCGTCGGTTACTATTTCAAAAGTAATCGGCAAGATTTTCATTTTCAGCATATTCGTCGGTTACTATTTCAAAAGTAATCGGTATCATCTTTTTTCTGCACATTCGTCGGTTACTATTTAAAAAGTAATCGGCAAGATTTTTATTTTCAGCATATTCGTCGGTGACTATTTCAAAAGTAATCGGCATGATTTATTTTCAGCACATTTGTCGGTTACTATTTCAAAAGTAATCGGCAAGACTTTATTTTCAGCACATTCGTCGGTTACTATTTCAAAAGTAATCGGCAAGATTTTCATTTTCAGCATATTCGTCGGTTACTATTTCAAAAGTAATCGGCAAGATTTTTATTTTCAGCATATTTATCGGTTACTATTTTAGAAGTAATCGACAAGATTTTTATTTTCAGCATATTCCTCGGTGACTATTTCAAAAGTAATCGGCATGATTTATTTTCAGCACATTCGTCGGTTACTATTTCAAAAGTAATCGGCATGATTTATTTTCAGCACATTCGTCGGTTACTATTTCAAAAGTAATCGGCAAGATTTTCATTTTCAGCATATCCGTCGGATACTATATCAAAAGTAATCGGCAAGATTTTTATTTTCAGCATATTTGTCGGTTACTATTTTAAAAGTAATCGACAAGATTTTTATTTTCAACATATTCGTCGGTTACTATTTCGAAAGTAATCGGCAAGACTTTATTTTCAGCACATTCGTTGGTTACTATTTCAAAAGTAATCGGCATGATCTATTTTCTGCACATTCGTCGGTGACTATTTCAAAAGTAATCGGCAAGACTTTATTTTCAGCACATTCGTCGGTTACTATTTCAAAAGTAATCGGCAAGATTTTCATTTTCAGCATATTCGTCGGTTACTATTTCAAAAGTAATCGGTATCATCTTTTTTCTGCACATTCGTCGGTTACTATTTAAAAAGTAATCGGCAAGATTTTTATTTTCAGCATATTCGTCGGTGACTATTTCAAAAGTAATCGGCATGATTTATTTTCAGCACATTTGTCGGTTACTATTTCAAAAGTAATCGGCAAGACTTTATTTTCAGCACATTCGTCGGTTACTATTTCAAAAGTAATCGGCAAGATTTTCATTTTCAGCATATTCGTCGGTTACTATTTCAAAAGTAATCGGCAAGATTTTTATTTTCAGCATATTTATCGGTTACTATTTTAGAAGTAATCGACAAGATTTTTATTTTCAGCATATTCCTCGGTGACTATTTCAAAAGTAATCGGCATGATTTATTTTCAGCACATTCGTCGGTTACTATTTCAAAAGTAATCGGCATGATTTATTTTCAGCACATTCGTCGGTTACTATTTCAAAAGTAATCGGCAAGATTTTCATTTTCAGCATATCCGTCGGATACTATATCAAAAGTAATCGGCAAGATTTTTATTTTCAGCATATTTGTCGGTTACTATTTTAAAAGTAATCGACAAGATTTTTATTTTCAACATATTCGTCGGTTACTATTTCGAAAGTAATCGGCAAGACTTTATTTTCAGCACATTCGTTGGTTACTATTTCAAAAGTAATCGGCATGATCTATTTTCTGCACATTCGTCGGTGACTATTTCAAAAGTAATCGGCAAGACTTTATTTTCAGCACATTCGTCGGTTACTATTTCAAAACTAATCGGCAAGATTTTTATTTTCAGCACATTCGTCGGTTACTATTTAAAAAGTAATCGGCAAGATTTTTATTTTCAGCATATTCGTCGGTGACTATTTCAAAAGTAATCGGCATGATTTATTTTCAGCACATTCGTCGGTTACTATTTCAAAAGTAATCGGCAAGACTTTATTTTCAGCACATTCGTCGGTTACTATTTCAAAAGTAATCGGCAAGATTTTCATTTTCGGCATATTCGTCGGTTACTATTTTAAAAGTAATCGGCAAGATTTTTATTTTTAGCATATTCGTCGGTTACTATTTCAAAAGTAATCGGCAAGATTTTTATTTTCAGCATATTTGTCGGTTACTATTTTAGAAGTAATCGACAAGATTTTTATTTTCAGCATATTCGTCGGTGACTATTTCAATAGTAATCGGCATGATTTATTTTCAGCACATTCGTCGGTTACTATTTCAACAGTAATCGGCATGATTTATTTTCAGCACATTCGTCGGTTACTATTTCAAAAGTAATCGGCAAGATTTTCATTTTCAGCATATCCGTCGGTTACTATCTCAAAAGTAATCGGCAAGATTTTTATTTTCAGCATATTTGTCGGTTACAATTTTAAAAGTAATCGACAAGATTTTTATTTTCAACATATTCGTCGGTTACTATTTCAAAAGTAATCGGCAAGACTTTATTTTCAGCACATTCGTTGGTTACTATTTCAAAAGTAATCAGTAAGATTTTTATTTCAACATAGTCGTCGCTTACTATTTCAAAAGTAATCGGCATAATTTATTTTCAGCACATTCGTCGGTGACTATTTCAAAAGTAATCGGCATGATTTATTTTCAGCACATTCGTGGGTTACTATTTCAAAAGTAATCGGCAAGACTTTATTTTCGGAAGATTCGTCGGTTACTATTTCAAAAGTAATCGGCATGATTTATTTTCAGCACATTCGTCGGTTACTATTTCAAAAGTAATCGGCATGATTTATTTTCAGCACATTCGTGGGTTACTATTTCAAAAGTAATCGACAAGATTTTCATTTTCAGCATATCCGTCGGATACTATATCAAAAGTAATCGGCAAGATTTTTATTTTCAGCATATTTGTCGGTTACTATTTTAAAAGTAATCGACAAGATTTTTATTTTCAACATATTCGTCGGTTACTATTTCAAAAGTAATCGACAAGACTTTATTTTCAGCACATTCGTTGGTTACTATTTCAAAAGTAATCGGCATGATCTATTTTCTGCACATTCGTCGGTGACTATTTCAAAAGTAATCGGCAAGACTTTATTTTCAGCACGTTCGTCGGTTACTATTTCAAAAGTAATCGGCAAGATTTTTATTTTCAGCATATTTGTCGGTTACTATTTTAGATGTAATCGACAAGATTTTTATTTTCAGCATATTCGTCGGTGACTATTTCAAAAGTAATCGCCATGATCTATTTTCTGCACATTCGTCGGTTACTATTTAAAAAGTAATCGGCAAGATTTTTATTTTCAGCATATTCGTCGGTGACTATTTCAAAAGTAATCGGCATGATTTATTTTCAGCACATTCGTCGGTTACTATTTCAAAAGTAATCGGCAAGATTTTTATTTTCAGCATATTCGTCGGTGACTATTTCAAAAGTAATCGCCATGATCTATTTTCTGCACATTCGTCGGTTACTATTTAAAAAGTAATCGGCAAGATTTTTATTTTCAGCATATTCGTCGGTGACTATTTCAAAAGTAATCGGCATGATTTATTTTCAGTACATTCGTCGGTTACTATTTCAAAAGTAATCGGCAAGACTTTATTTTCAGCACATTCGTCGGTTACTATTTCAAAAGTAATCGGCAAGATTTTCATTTTCGGCATATTCGTCGGTTACTATTTTAAAAGTAATCGGCAAGATTTTCATTTTCAGCATATTCGTCGGTTACTATTTCAAAAGTAATCGGCAAGATTTTTATTTTCAGCATATTTGTCGGTTACTATTTTAGAAGTAATCGACAAGATTTTTATTTTCAGCATATTCGTCGGTGACTATTTCAATAGTAATCGGCATGATTTATTTTCAGCACATTCGTCGGTTACTATTTCAACAGTAATCGGCATGATTTATTTTCAGCACATTCGTCGGTTACTATTTCAAAAGTAATCGGCAAGATTTTCATTTTCAGCATATCCGTCGGTTACTACCTCAAAAGTAATCGGCAAGATTTTTATTTTCAGCATATTTGTCGGTTACAATTTTAAAAGTAATCGACAAGATTTTTATTTTCAACCTATTCGTCGGTTACTATTTCAAAAGTAATCGGCAAGACTTTATTTTCAGCACATTCGTTGGTAACTATTTCAAAAGTAATCAGTAAGATTTTTATTTCAACATATTCGTCGCTTACTATTTCAAAAGTAATCGGCATAATTTATTTTCAGCACATTCGTCGGTGACTATTTCAAAAGTAATCGGCATGATTTATTTTCAGCACATTCGTGGGTTACTATTTCAAAAGTAATCGGCAAGACTTTATTTTCGGAAGATTCGTCGGTTACTATTTCAAAAGTAATCGGCATGATTTATTTTCAGCACATTCGTCGGTTACTATTTCAAAAGTAATCGGCATGATTTATTTTCAGCACATTCGTCGGTTACTATTTCAAAAGTAATCGACAAGATTTTCATTTTCAGCATATCCGTCGGATACTATATCAAAAGTAATCGGCAAGATTTTTATTTTCAGCATATTTGTCGGTTACTATTTTAAAAGTAATCGACAAGATTTTTATTTTCAACATATTCGTCGGTTACTATTTCAAAAGTAATCGACAAGACTTTATTTTCAGCACATTCGTTGGTTACTATTTCAAAAGTAATCGGCATGATCTATTTTCTGCACATTCGTCGGTGACTATTTCAAAAGTAATCGGCAAGACTTTATTTTCAGCACATTCGTCGGTTACTATTTCAAAAGTAATCGGCAAGATTTTTATTTTCAGCATATTTGTCGGTTACTATTTTAGATGTAATCGACAAGATTTTTATTTTCAGCATATTCGTCGGTGACTATTTCAAAAGTAATCGCCATGATCTATTTTCTGCACATTCGTCGGTTACTATTTAAAAAGTAATCGGCAAGATTTTTATTTTCAGCATATTCGTCGGTGACTATTTCAAAAGTAATCGGCATGATTTATTTTCAGCACATTCGTCGGTTACTATTTCAAAAGTAATCGGCAAGATTTTTATTTTCAGCATATTCGTCGGTGACTATTTCAAAAGTAATCGCCATGATCTATTTTCTGCACATTCGCCGGTTACTATTTAAAAAGTAATCGGCAAGATTTTTATTTTCAGCATATTCGTCGGTGACTATTTCAAAAGTAATCGGCATGATTTATTTTCAGCACATTCGTCGGTTACTATTTCAAAAGTAATCGGCAAGACTTTATTTTCAGCACATTCGTCGGTTACTATTTCAAAAGTAATCGGCAAGATTTTCATTTTCGGCATATTCGTCGGTTACTATTTTAAAAGTAATCGGCAAGATTTTTATTTTCAGCATATTCGTCGGTTACTATTTCAAAAGTAATCGGCAAGATTTTTATTTTCAGCATATTTGTCGGTTACTATTTTAGAAGTAATCGACAAGATTTTTATTTTCAGCATATTCGTCGGTGACTATTTCAATAGTAATCGGCATGATTTATTTTCAGCACATTCGTCGGTTACTATTTCAACAGTAATCGGCATGATTTATTTTCAGCACATTCGTCGGTTACTATTTCAAAAGTAATCGGCAAGATTTTCATTTTCAGCATATCCGTCGGTTACTATCTCAAAAGTAATCGGCAAGATTTTTATTTTCAGCATATTTGTCGGTTACAATTTTAAAAGTAATCGACAAGATTTTTATTTTCAACATATTCGTCGGTTACTATTTAAACAGTAATAGGCAAGACTTTATTTTCAGCACATTCGTTGGTAACTATTTCAAAAGTAATCAGTAAGATTTTTATTTCAACATATTCGTCGCTTACTATTTCAAAAGTAATCGGCATAATTTATTTTCAGCACATTCGTCGGTGACTATTTCAAAAGTAATCGGCATGATTTATTTTCAGCACATTCGTGGGTTACTATTTCAAAAGTAATCGGCAAGACTTTATTTTCGGAAGATTCGTCGGTTACTATTTCAAAAGTAATCGGCAAGACTTTATTTTCAGCACATTCGTTGGTTACTATTTTAAAAGTAATCAGTAAGATTTTTATTTTCAACATATTCATCGCTTACTATTTCAAAAGTAATCGACATGATTTATTTTCAGCACATTCGTCGGTTACTATTTCAAAAGTAATCGGCATGATTTATTTTCAGCACATTCGTCGGTTACTATTTCAAAAGTAATCGGCAAGATTTTTATTTTTAGCATATTCGTCGGTGACTATTTCAAAATTAATCAGCATGATTTATTTTAAGCACATTCGTCAGTTACTATTTCAAAAGTAATCGGCAAGATTTTTATTTTCAGCAAATTCGTCGGTGACTATTTCAAAAGTAATCGGCATGACTTATTTTCAGCACATTCGTCAGTTACTATTTCAAAAGTAATCGGCAAGACTTTATTTTCAGCACATTCGTTGGTTACTATTTCAAAAGTAATCGGCATGATCTATTTTCTGCACCTTCGTCGGTTACTATTTCAAAAGTAATCGGCAAAAGTTTATTTTCGGCAGATTCGTCGGTTACTATTTCAAAAGTAATCGGCAAGACTTTATTTTCAGCACATTCGTCGGTTACTATTTCAAAAGTAATCGGCATGATCTATTTTCTGCACATTCATCTATTACTATTTCAAAAGTAATCGGCAAGACTTTATTTTCGGAAGATTCGTCGGTTACTATTTCAAAAGTAATCGGCAAGACTTTATTTTCAGCACATTCGTCGGTGACTATTTCAAAAGTAATCGGCATGATTTATTTTCAGCACATTCGTGGGTTACTATTTCAAAAGTAATCGGCAAGACTTTATTTTCGGAAGATTCGTCGGTTACTATTTCAAAAGTAATCGGCAAGACTTTATTTTCAGCACATTCGTTGGTTACTATTTTAAAAGTAATCAGTAAGATTTTTATTTTCAACATATTCATCGCTTACTATTTCAAAAGTAATCGACATGATTTATTTTCAGCACATTCGTCGGTTACTATTTCAAAAGTAATCGGCATGATTTATTTTCAGCACATTCGTCGGTTACTATTTCAAAAGTAATCGGCAAGACTTTATTTTCAGCACATTCGTCGGTTACTATTTCAAAAGTAATCGGCAAGATTTTCATTTTCGGCATATTCGTCGGTTACTATTTTAAAAGTAATCGGCAAGATTTTTATTTTCAGCATATTCGTCGGTTACTATTTCAAAAGTAATCGGCAAGATTTTTATTTTCAGCATATTTGTCGGTTACTATTTTAGAAGTAATCGACAAGATTTTTATTTTCAGCATATTCGTCGGTGACTATTTCAATAGTAATCGGCATGATTTATTTTCAGCACATTCGTCGGTTACTATTTCAACAGTAATCGGCATGATTTATTTTCAGCACATTCGTCGGTTACTATTTCAAAAGTAATCGGCAAGATTTTCATTTTCAGCATATCCGTCGGTTACTATCTCAAAAGTAATCGGCAAGATTTTTATTTTCAGCATATTTGTCGGTTACAATTTTAAAAGTAATCGACAAGATTTTTATTTTCAACATATTCGTCGGTTACTATTTAAACAGTAATCGGCAAGACTTTATTTTCAGCACATTCGTTGGTAACTATTTCAAAAGTAATCAGTAAGATTTTTATTTCAACATATTCGTCGCTTACTATTTCAAAAGTAATCGGCATAATTTATTTTCAGCACATTCGTCGGTGACTATTTCAAAAGTAATCGGCATGATTTATTTTCAGCACATTCGTGGGTTACTATTTCAAAAGTAATCGGCAAGACTTTATTTTCGGAAGATTCGTCGGTTACTATTTCAAAAGTAATCGGCAAGACTTTATTTTCAGCACATTCGTTGGTTACTATTTTAAAAGTAATCAGTAAGATTTTTATTTTCAACATATTCATCGCTTACTATTTCAAAAGTAATCGACATGATTTATTTTCAGCACATTCGTCGGTTACTATTTCAAAAGTAATCGGCATGATTTATTTTCAGCACATTCGTCGGTTACTATTTCAAAAGTAATCGGCAAGATTTTTATTTTTAGCATATTCGTCGGTGACTATTTCAAAATTAATCAGCATGATTTATTTTAAGCACATTCGTCAGTTACTATTTCAAAAGTAATCGGCAAGATTTTTATTTTCAGCAAATTCGTCGGTGACTATTTCAAAAGTAATCGGCATGACTTATTTTCAGCACATTCGTCAGTTACTATTTCAAAAGTAATCGGCAAGACTTTATTTTCAGCACATTCGTTGGTTACTATTTCAAAAGTAATCGGCATGATCTATTTTCTGCACCTTCGTCGGTTACTATTTCAAAAGTAATCGGCAAAAGTTTATTTTCGGCAGATTCGTCGGTTACTATTTCAAAAGTAATCGGCAAGACTTTATTTTCAGCACATTCGTCGGTTACTATTTCAAAAGTAATCGGCATGATCTATTTTCTGCACATTCATCTATTACTATTTCAAAAGTAATCGGCAAGACTTTATTTTCGGAAGATTCGTCGGTTACTATTTCAAAAGTAATCGGCAAGACTTTATTTTCAGCACATTCGTCGGTGACTATTTCAAAAGTAATCGGCATGATTTATTTTCAGCACATTCGTGGGTTACTATTTCAAAAGTAATCGGCAAGACTTTATTTTCGGAAGATTCGTCGGTTACTATTTCAAAAGTAATCGGCAAGACTTTATTTTCAGCACATTCGTTGGTTACTATTTTAAAAGTAATCAGTAAGATTTTTATTTTCAACATATTCATCGCTTACTATTTCAAAAGTAATCGACATGATTTATTTTCAGCACATTCGTCGGTTACTATTTCAAAAGTAATCGGCATGATTTATTTTCAGCACATTCGTCGGTTACTATTTCAAAAGTAATCGGCAAGACTTTATTTTCAGCACATTCGTCGGTTACTATTTCAAAAGTAATCGGCAAGATTTTCATTTTCGGCATATTCGTCGGTTACTATTTTAAAAGTAATCGGCAAGATTTTTATTTTCAGCATATTCGTCGGTTACTATTTCAAAAGTAATCGGCAAGATTTTTATTTTCAGCATATTTGTCGGTTACTATTTTAGAAGTAATCGACAAGATTTTTATTTTCAGCATATTCGTCGGTGACTATTTCAATAGTAATCGGCATGATTTATTTTCAGCACATTCGTCGGTTACTATTTCAACAGTAATCGGCATGATTTATTTTCAGCACATTCGTCGGTTACTATTTCAAAAGTAATCGGCAAGATTTTCATTTTCAGCATATCCGTCGGTTACTATCTCAAAAGTAATCGGCAAGATTTTTATTTTCAGCATATTTGTCGGTTACAATTTTAAAAGTCATCGACAAGATTTTTATTTTCAACATATTCGTCGGTTACTATTTCAAAAGTAATCGGCAAGACTTTATTTTCAGCACATTCGTTGGTTACTATTTCAAAAGTAATCAGTAAGATTTTTATTTCAACATAGTCGTCGCTTACTATTTCAAAAGTAATCGGCATCATTTATTTTCAGCACATTCGTCGGTGACTATTTCAAAAGTAATCGGCATGATTTATTTTCAGCACATTCGTGGGTTACTATTTCAAAAGTAATCGGCAAGACTTTATTTTCGGAAGATTCGTCGGTTACTATTTCAAAAGTAATCGGCATGATTTATTTTCAGCACATTCGTCGGTTACTATTTCAAAAGTAATCGGCATGATTTATTTTCAGCACATTCGTCGGTTACTATTTCAAAAGTAATCGACAAGATTTTCATTTTCAGCATATCCGTCGGATACTATATCAAAAGTAATCGGCAAGATTTTTATTTTCAGCATATTTGTCGGTTACTATTTTAAAAGTAATCGACAAGATTTTTATTTTCAACATATTCGTCGGTTACTATTTCAAAAGTAATCGACAAGACTTTATTTTCAGCACATTCGTTGGTTACTATTTCAAAAGTAATCGGCATGATCTATTTTCTGCACATTCGTCGGTGACTATTTCAAAAGTAATCGGCAAGACTTTATTTTCAGCACGTTCGTCGGTTACTATTTCAAAAGTAATCGGCAAGATTTTTATTTTCAGCATATTTGTCGGTTACTATTTTAGATGTAATCGACAAGATTTTTATTTTCAGCATATTTGTCGGTGACTATTTCAAAAGTAATCGCCATGATCTATTTTCTGCACATTCGTCGGTTACTATTTAAAAAGTAATCGGCAAGATTTTTATTTTCAGCATATTCGTCGGTGACTATTTCAAAAGTAATCGGCATGATTTATTTTCAGCACATTCGTCGGTTACTATTTCAAAAGTAATCGGCAAGATTTTTATTTTCAGCATATTCGTCGGTGACTATTTCAAAAGTAATCGCCATGATCTATTTTCTGCACATTCGTCGGTTACTATTTAAAAAGTAATCGGCAAGATTTTTATTTTCAGCATATTCGTCGGTGACTATTTCAAAAGTAATCGGCATGATTTATTTTCAGCACATTCGTCGGTTACTATTTCAAAAGTAATCGGCAAGATTTTCATTTTCGGCATATTCGTCGGTTACTATTTTAAAAGTAATCGGCAAGATTTTTATTTTCAGCATATTCGTCGGTTACTATTTCAAAAGTAATCGGCAAGATTTTTATTTTCAGCATATTTGTCGGTTACTATTTTAGAAGTAATCGACAAGATTTTTATTTTCAGCATATTCGTCGGTGACTATTTCAATAGTAATCGGCATGATTTATTTTCAGCACATTCGTCGGTTACTATTTCAACAGTAATCGGCATGATTTATTTTCAGCACATTCGTCGGTTACTATTTCAAAAGTAATCGGCAAGATTTTCATTTTCAGCATATCCGTCGGTTACTATCTCAAAAGTAATCGGCAAGATTTTTATTTTCAGCATATTTGTCGGTTACAATTTTAAAAGTAATCGACAAGATTTTTATTTTCAACATATTCGTCGGTTACTATTTCAAAAGTAATCGGCAAGACTTTATTTTCAGCACATTCGTTGGTAACTATTTCAAAAGTAATCAGTAAGATTTTTATTTCAACATATTCGTCGCTTACTATTTCAAAAGTAATCGGCAAGACTTTATTTTCAGCACATTCGTTGGTTACTATTTCAAAAGTAATCGGCATGATCTATTTTCTGCACATTCGTCGATTACTATTTCATAAGTAATCGGCAAGATTTTTATTTTCCGCATATTCGTCGGTGACTATTTCAAAAGTAATCGGCATGATTTATTTTTAGCACATTCGTCGGTTACTATTTCAAAAGTAATCGGCAAGATTTTTATTTTCAGCATATTCGTCGGTGACTATTTCAAAAGTAATCGCCATGATCTATTTTCTGCACATTCGTCGGTTACTATTTAAAAAGTAATCGGCAAGATTTTTATTTTCAGCATATTCGTCGGTGACTATTTCAAAAGTAATCGGCATGATTTATTTTCAGCACATTCGTCGGTTACTATTTCAAAAGTAATCGGCAAGATTTTTATTTTCAGCATATTCGTCGGTGACTATTTCAAAAGTAATCGCCATGATCTATTTTCTGCACATTCGTCGGTTACTATTTAAAAAGTAATCGGCAAGATTTTTATTTTCAGCATATTCGTCGGTGACTATTTCAAAAGTAATCGGCATGATTTATTTTCAGTACATTCGTCGGTTACTATTTCAAAAGTAATCGGCAAGACTTTATTTTCAGCACATTCGTCGGTTACTATTTCAAAAGTAATCGGCAAGATTTTCATTTTCGGCATATTCGTCGGTTACTATTTTAAAAGTAATCGGCAAGATTTTTATTTTCAGCATATTCGTCGGTTACTATTTCAAAAGTAATCGGCAAGATTTTTATTTTCAGCATATTTGTCGGTTACTATTTTAGAAGTAATCGACAAGATTTTTATTTTCAGCATATTCGTCGGTGACTATTTCAATAGTAATCGGCATGATTTATTTTCAGCACATTCGTCGGTTACTATTTCAACAGTAATCGGCATGATTTATTTTCAGCACATTCGTCGGTTACTATTTCAAAAGTAATCGGCAAGATTTTCATTTTCAGCATATCCGTCGGTTACTACCTCAAAAGTAATCGGCAAGATTTTTATTTTCAGCATATTTGTCGGTTACAATTTTAAAAGTAATCGACAAGATTTTTATTTTCAACCTATTCGTCGGTTACTATTTCAAAAGTAATCGGCAAGACTTTATTTTCAGCACATTCGTTGGTAACTATTTCAAAAGTAATCAGTAAGATTTTTATTTCAACATATTCGTCGCTTACTATTTCAAAAGTAATCGGCATAATTTATTTTCAGCACATTCGTCGGTGACTATTTCAAAAGTAATCGGCATGATTTATTTTCAGCACATTCGTGGGTTACTATTTCAAAAGTAATCGGCAAGACTTTATTTTCGGAAGATTCGTCGGTTACTATTTCAAAAGTAATCGGCATGATTTATTTTCAGCACATTCGTCGGTTACTATTTCAAAAGTAATCGGCATGATTTATTTTCAGCACATTCGTCGGTTACTATTTCAAAAGTAATCGACAAGATTTTCATTTTCAGCATATCCGTCGGATACTATATCAAAAGTAATCGGCAAGATTTTTATTTTCAGCATATTTGTCGGTTACTATTTTAAAAGTAATCGACAAGATTTTTATTTTCAACATATTCGTCGGTTACTATTTCAAAAGTAATCGACAAGACTTTATTTTCAGCACATTCGTTGGTTACTATTTCAAAAGTAATCGGCATGATCTATTTTCTGCACATTCGTCGGTGACTATTTCAAAAGTAATCGGCAAGACTTTATTTTCAGCACATTCGTCGGTTACTATTTCAAAAGTAATCGGCAAGATTTTTATTTTCAGCATATTTGTCGGTTACTATTTTAGATGTAATCGACAAGATTTTTATTTTCAGCATATTCGTCGGTGACTATTTCAAAAGTAATCGCCATGATCTATTTTCTACACATTCGTCGGTTACTATTTAAAAAGTAATCGGCAAGATTTTTATTTTCAGCATATTCGTCGGTGACTATTTCAAAAGTAATCGGCATGATTTATTTTCAGCACATTCGTCGGTTACTATTTCAAAAGTAATCGGCAAGATTTTTATTTTCAGCATATTCGTCGGTGACTATTTCAAAAGTAATCGCCATGATCTATTTTCTGCACATTCGCCGGTTACTATTTAAAAAGTAATCGGCAAGATTTTTATTTTCAGCATATTCGTCGGTGACTATTTCAAAAGTAATCGGCATGATTTATTTTCAGCACATTCGTCGGTTACTATTTCAAAAGTAATCGGCAAGACTTTATTTTCAGCACATTCGTCGGTTACTATTTCAAAAGTAATCGGCAAGATTTTCATTTTCGGCATATTCGTCGGTTACTATTTTAAAAGTAATCGGCAAGATTTTTATTTTCAGCATATTCGTCGGTTACTATTTCAAAAGTAATCGGCAAGATTTTTATTTTCAGCATATTTGTCGGTTACTATTTTAGAAGTAATCGACAAGATTTTTATTTTCAGCATATTCGTCGGTGACTATTTCAAGAGTAATCGGCATGATTTATTTTCAGCACATTCGTCGGTTACTATTTCAACAGTAATCGGCATGATTTATTTTCAGCACATTCGTCGGTTACTATTTCAAAAGTAATCGGCAAGATTTTCATTTTCAGCATATCCGTCGGTTACTATCTCAAAAGTAATCGGCAAGATTTTTATTTTCAGCATATTTGTCGGTTACAATTTTAAAAGTAATCGACAAGATTTTTATTTTCAACATATTCGTCGGTTACTATTTAAACAGTAATCGGCAAGACTTTATTTTCAGCACATTCGTTGGTAACTATTTCAAAAGTAATCAGTAAGATTTTTATTTCAACATATTCGTCGCTTACTATTTCAAAAGTAATCGGCATAATTTATTTTCAGCACATTCGTCGGTGACTATTTCAAAAGTAATCGGCATGATTTATTTTCAGCACATTCATCTATTACTATTTCAAAAGTAATCGGCAAGACTTTATTTTCGGAAGATTCGTCGGTTACTATTTCAAAAGTAATCGGCAAGACTTTATTTTCAGCACATTCGTTGGTTACTATTTTAAAAGTAATCAGTAAGATTTTTATTTTCAACATATTCATCGCTTACTATTTCAAAAGTAATCGACATGATTTATTTTCAGCACATTCGTCGGTTACTATTTCAAAAGTAATCGGCATGATTTATTTTCAGCACATTCGTCGGTTACTATTTCAAAAGTAATCGGCAAGATTTTTATTTTTAGCATATTCGTCGGTGACTATTTCAAAATTAATCAGCATGATTTATTTTAAGCACATTCGTCAGTTACTATTTCAAAAGTAATCGGCAAGATTTTTATTTTCAGCAAATTCGTCGGTGACTATTTCAAAAGTAATCGGCATGACTTATTTTCAGCACATTCGTCAGTTACTATTTCAAAAGTAATCGGCAAGACTTTATTTTCAGCACATTCGTTGGTTACTATTTCAAAAGTAATCGGCATGATCTATTTTCTGCACCTTCGTCGGTTACTATTTCAAAAGTAATCGGCAAAAGTTTATTTTCGGCAGATTCGTCGGTTACTATTTCAAAAGTAATCGGCAAGACTTTATTTTCAGCACATTCGTCGGTTACTATTTCAAAAGTAATCGGCATGATCTATTTTCTGCACATTCGTCGATTACTATTTCATAAGTAATCGGCAAGATTTTTATTTTCAGCATATTCGTCGGTGACTATTTCAAAAGTAATCGGCATGATTTATTTTCAGCACATTCATCTATTACTATTTCAAAAGTAATCGGCAAGACTTTATTTTCGGAAGATTCGTCGGTTACTATTTCAAAAGTAATCGGCAAGACTTTATTTTCAGCACATTCGTCGGTGACTATTTCAAAAGTAATCGGCAAAAGTTTATTTTCGGCAGATTCGTCGGTTACTATTTCAAAAGTAATCGGCAAGACTTTATTTTCAGCACATTCGTTGGTTACTATTTCAAAAGTAATCGGCATGATCTATTTTCTGCACATTCGTCGATTACTATTTCATAAGTAATCGGCAAGATTTTTATTTTCAGCATATTCGTCGGTGACTATTTCAAAAGTAATCGGCATGATTTATTTTCAGCACATTCGTCGGTTACTATTTCAAAAGTAATCGGCAAGACTTTATTTTCAGCACATTCGTCGGTTACTATTTCAAAAGTAATCGGGAAGATTTTCATTTTCGGCATATTCGTCGGTTACTATTTTAAAAGTAATCGGCATGACTTATTTTCAGCACATTCGTCAGTTACTATTTCAAAAGTAATCGGCAAAATTTTTATTTTCAGCAAATTCGTCGGTGACTATTTCAAAAGTAATCGGCATGACTTATTTTCAGCACATTCGTCAGTTACTATTTCAAAAGTAATCGGCAAGACTTTATTTTCAGCACATTCGTTGGTTACTATTTCAAAAGTAATCGGCATGATCTATTTTCTGCACCTTCGTCGGTTACTATTTCAAAAGTAATCGGCAAAAGTTTATTTTCGGCAGATTCGTCGGTTACTATTTCAAAAGTAATCGGCAAGACTTTATTTTCAGCACATTCGTCGGTTACTATTTCAAAAGTAATCGGCATGATCTATTTTCTGCACATTCGTCGATTACTATTTCATAAGTAATCGGCAAGATTTTTATTTTCAGCATATTCGTCGGTGACTATTTCAAAAGTAATCGGCATGATTTATTTTCAGCACATTCATCTATTACTATTTCAAAAGTAATCGGCAAGACTTTATTTTCGGAAGATTCGTCGGTTACTATTTCAAAAGTAATCGGCAAGACTTTATTTTCAGCACATTCGTTGGTTACTATTTTAAAAGTAATCAGTAAGATTTTTATTTTCAACATATTCATCGCTTACTATTTCAAAAGTAATCGACATGATTTATTTTCAGCACATTCGTCGGTTACTATTTCAAAAGTAATCGGCATGATTTATTTTCAGCACATTCGTCGGTTACTATTTCAAAAGTAATCGGCAAGATTTTTATTTTTAGCATATTCGTCGGTGACTATTTCAAAATTAATCAGCATGATTTATTTTAAGCACATTCGACAGTTACTATTTCAAAAGTAATCGGCAAGATTTTTATTTTCAGCAAATTCGTCGGTGACTATTTCAAAAGTAATCGGCATGACTTATTTTCAGCACATTCGTCAGTTACTATTTCAAAAGTAATCGGCAAGACTTTATTTTCAGCACATTCGTTGGTTACTATTTCAAAAGTAATCGGCATGATCTATTTTCTGCACCTTCGTCGGTTACTATTTCAAAAGTAATCGGCAAAAGTTTATTTTCGGCAGATTCGTCGGTTACTATTTCAAAAGTAATCGGCAAGACTTTATTTTCAGCACATTCGTCGGTTACTATTTCAAAAGTAATCGGCATGATCTATTTTCTGCACATTCGTCGATTACTATTTCATAAGTAATCGGCAAGATTTTTATTTTCAGCATATTCGTCGGTGACTATTTCAAAAGTAATCGGCATGATTTATTTTCAGCACATTCATCTATTACTATTTCAAAAGTAATCGGCAAGACTTTATTTTCGGAAGATTCGTCGGTTACTATTTCAAAAGTAATCGGCAAGACTTTATTTTCAGCACATTCGTTGGTTACTATTTTAAAAGTAATCAGTAAGATTTTTATTTTCAACATATTCATCGCTTACTATTTCAAAAGTAATCGACATGATTTATTTTCAGCACATTCGTCGGTTACTATTTCAAAAGTAATCGGCATGATTTATTTTCAGCACATTCGTCGGTTACTATTTCAAAAGTAATCGGCAAGATTTTTATTTTTAGCATATTCGTCGGTGACTATTTCAAAATTAATCAGCATGATTTATTTTAAGCACATTCGTCAGTTACTATTTCAAAAGTAATCGGCAAGATTTTTATTTTCAGCAAATTCGTCGGTGACTATTTCAAAAGTAATCGGCATGACTTATTTTCAGCACATTCGTCAGTTACTATTTCAAAAGTAATCGGCAAGACTTTATTTTCAGCACATTCGTTGGTTACTATTTCAAAAGTAATCGGCATGATCTATTTTCTGCACCTTCGTCGGTTACTATTTCAAAAGTAATCGGCAAAAGTTTATTTTCGGCAGATTCGTCGGTTACTATTTCAAAAGTAATCGGCAAGACTTTATTTTCAGCACATTCGTTGGTTACTATTTCAAAAGTAATCGGCATGATCTATTTTCTGCACATTCGTCGATAACTATTTCATAAGTAATCGGCAAGATTTTTATTTTCAGCATATTCGTCGGTGACTATTTCAAAAGTAATCGGCATGATTTATTTTCAGCACATTCGTCGGTTACTATTTCAAAAGTAATCGGCAAGACTTTATTTTCAGCACATTCGTCGGTTACTATTTCAAAAGTAATCGGGAAGATTTTCATTTTCAGCATATTCGTCGGTGACTATTTCAAAAGTAATCGCCCTGATCTATTTTCTGCACATTCGTCGGTTACTATTTAAAAAGTAATCGGCAAGATTTTTATTTTCAGCATATTCGTCGGTGACTATTTCAAAAGTAATCGGCATGATTTATTTTCAGCACATTCGTCGGTTACTATTTCAAAAGTAATCGGCAAGACTTTATTTTCAGCACATTCGTTGGTTACTATTTCAAAAGTAATCGGCATGATCTATTTTCTGCACCTTCGTCGGTTACTATTTCAAAAGTAATCGGCAAAAGTTTATTTTCGGCAGATTCGTCGGTTACTATTTCAAAAGTAATCGGCAAGACTTTATTTTCAGCACATTCGTTGGTTACTATTTCAAAAGTAATCGGCATGATCTATTTTCTGCACATTCGTCGATTACTATTTCATAAGTAATCGGCAAGATTTTTATTTTCAGCATATTCGTCGGTGACTATTTCAAAAGTAATCGGCATGATTTATTTTCAGCACATTCGTCGATTACTATTTCATAAGTAATCGGCAAGATTTTTATTTTCAGCATATTCGTCGGTGACTATTTCAAAAGTAATCGGCATGATTTATTTTCAGCATATTCGTCGGTGACTATTTCAAAAGTAATCGGCATGATTTATTTTCAGCACATTCGTCGGTTACTATTTCAAAAGTAATCGGCAAGATTTTTATTTTCAGCATATTCGTCGGTGACTATTTCAAAAGTAATCGCCATGATCTATTTTCTGCACATTCGTCGGTTACTATTTAAAAAGTAATCGGCAAGATTTTTATTTTCAGCATATTCGTCGGTGACTATTTCAAAAGTAATCGGCATGATTTATTTTCAGCACATTCGTCGGTTACTATTTCAAAAGTAATCGGCAAGACTTTATTTTCAGCACATTCGTCGGTTACTATTTCAAAAGTAATCGGCAAGATTTTCATTTTCGGCATATTCGTCGGTTACTATTTTAAAAGTAATCGGCAAGATTTTTATTTTCAGCATATTCGTCGGTTACTATTTCAAAAGTAATCGGCAAGATTTTTATTTTCAGCATATTTGTCGGTTACTATTTTAGAAGTAATCGACAAGATTTTTATTTTCAGCATATTCGTCGGTGACTATTTCAATAGTAATCGGCATGATTTATTTTCAGCACATTCGTCGGTTACTATTTCAACAGTAATCGGCATGATTTATTTTCAGCACATTCGTCGGTTACTATTTCAAAAGTAATCGGCAAGATTTTCATTTTCAGCATATCCGTCGGTTACTATCTCAAAAGTAATCGGCAAGATTTTTATTTTCAGCATATTTGTCGGTTACAATTTTAAAAGTAATCGACAAGATTTTTATTTTCAACATATTCGTCGGTTACTATTTCAAAAGTAATCGGCAAGACTTTATTTTCAGCACATTCGTTGGTAACTATTTCAAAAGTAATCAGTAAGATTTTTATTTCAACATATTCGTCGCTTACTATTTCAAAAGTAATCGGCAAGACTTTATTTTCAGCACATTCGTTGGTTACTATTTCAAAAGTAATCGGCATGATCTATTTTCTGCACATTCGTCGATTACTATTTCATAAGTAATCGGCAAGATTTTTATTTTCCGCATATTCGTCGGTGACTATTTCAAAAGTAATCGGCAAGACTTTATTTTCAGCACATTCGTTGGTTACTATTTTAAAAGTAATCAGTAAGATTTTTATTTTCAACATATTCATCGCTTACTATTTCAAAAGTAATCGACATGATTTATTTTCAGCACATTCGTCGGTTACTATTTCAAAAGTAATCGGCATGATTTATTTTCAGCACATTCGTCGGTTACTATTTCAAAAGTAATCGGCAAGATTTTTATTTTTAGCATATTCGTCGGTGACTATTTCAAAATTAATCAGCATGATTTATTTTAAGCACATTCGTCAGTTACTATTTCAAAAGTAATCGGCAAGATTTTTATTTTCAGCAAATTCGTCGGTGACTATTTCAAAAGTAATCGGCATGACTTATTTTCAGCACATTCGTCAGTTACTATTTCAAAAGTAATCGGCAAGACTTTATTTTCAGCACATTCGTTGGTTACTATTTCAAAAGTAATCGGCATGATCTATTTTCTGCACCTTCGTCGGTTACTATTTCAAAAGTAATCGGCAAAAGTTTATTTTCGGCAGATTCGTCGGTTACTATTTCAAAAGTAATCGGCAAGACTTTATTTTCAGCACATTCGTTGGTTACTATTTCAAAAGTAATCGGCATGATCTATTTTCTGCACATTCGTCGATTACTATTTCATAAGTAATCGGCAAGATTTTTATTTTCAGCATATTCGTCGGTGACTATTTCAAAAGTAATCGGCATGATTTATTTTCAGCACATTCGTCGGTTACTATTTCAAAAGTAATCGGCAAGACTTTATTTTCAGCACATTCGTCGGTTACTATTTCAAAAGTAATCGGGAAGATTTTCATTTTCGGCATATTCGTCGGTTACTATTTTAAAAGTAATCGGCAAGATTTTTATTTTCAGCATATTCGTTGGTTACTATTTCAAAAGTAATCGGCATGATCTATTTTCTGCACCTTCGTCGGTTACTATTTCAAAAGTAATCGGCAAAAGTTTATTTTCGGCAGATTCGTCGGTTACTATTTCAAAAGTAATCGGCAAGACTTTATTTTCAGCACATTCGTTGGTTACTATTTCAAAAGTAATCGGCATGATCTATTTTCTGCACATTCGTCGATTACTATTTCATAAGTAATCGGCAAGATTTTTATTTTCAGCATATTCGTCGGTGACTATTTCAAAAGTAATCGGCATGATTTATTTTCAGCACATTCGTCGGTTACTATTTCAAAAGTAATCGGCAAGACTTTATTTTCAGCACATTCGTCGGTTACTATTTCAAAAGTAATCGGGAAGATTTTCATTTTCGGCATATTCGTCGGTTACTATTTTAAAAGTAATCGGCATGACTTATTTTCAGCACATTCGTCAGTTACTATTTCAAAAGTAATCGGCAAAATTTTTATTTTCAGCAAATTCGTCGGTGACTATTTCAAAAGTAATCGGCATGACTTATTTTCAGCACATTCGTCAGTTACTATTTCAAAAGTATTCGGCAAGACTTTATTTTCAGCACATTCGTTGGTTACTATTTCAAAAGTAATCGGCATGATCTATTTTCTGCACCTTCGTCGGTTACTATTTCAAAAGTAATCGGCAAAAGTTTATTTTCGGCAGATTCGTCGGTTACTATTTCAAAAGTAATCGGCAAGACTTTATTTTCAGCACATTCGTCGGTTACTATTTCAAAAGTAATCGGCATGATCTATTTTCTGCACATTCGTCGATTACTATTTCATAAGTAATCGGCAAGATTTTTATTTTCAGCATATTCGTCGGTGACTATTTCAAAAGTAATCGGCATGATTTATTTTCAGCACATTCATCTATTACTATTTCAAAAGTAATCGGCAAGACTTTATTTTCGGAAGATTCGTCGGTTACTATTTCAAAAGTAATCGGCAAGACTTTATTTTCAGCACATTCGTTGGTTACTATTTTAAAAGTAATCAGTAAGATTTTTATTTTCAACATATTCATCGCTTACTATTTCAAAAGTAATCGACATGATTTATTTTCAGCACATTCGTCGGTTACTATTTCAAAAGTAATCGGCATGATTTATTTTCAGCACATTCGTCGGTTACTATTTCAAAAGTAATCGGCAAGATTTTTATTTTTAGCATATTCGTCGGTGACTATTTCAAAATTAATCAGCATGATTTATTTTAAGCACATTCGTCAGTTACTATTTCAAAAGTAATCGGCAAGATTTTTATTTTCAGCAAATTCGTCGGTGACTATTTCAAAAGTAATCGGCATGACTTATTTTCAGCACATTCGTCAGTTACTATTTCAAAAGTAATCGGCAAGACTTTATTTTCAGCACATTCGTTGGTTACTATTTCAAAAGTAATCGGCATGATCTATTTTCTGCACCTTCGTCGGTTACTATTTCAAAAGTAATCGGCAAAAGTTTATTTTCGGCAGATTCGTCGGTTACTATTTCAAAAGTAATCGGCAAGACTTTATTTTCAGCACATTCGTTGGTTACTATTTCAAAAGTAATCGGCATGATCTATTTTCTGCACATTCGTCGATTACTATTTCATAAGTAATCGGCAAGATTTTTATTTTCAGCATATTCGTCGGTGACTATTTCAAAAGTAATCGGCATGATTTATTTTCAGCACATTCGTCGGTTACTATTTCAAAAGTAATCGGGAAGATTTTCATTTTCAGCATATTCGTCGGTGACTATTTCAAAAGTAATCGCCGTGATCTATTTTCTGCACATTCGTCGGTTACTATTTAAAAAGTAATCGGCAAGATTTTTATTTTCAGCATATTCGTCGGTGACTATTTCAAAAGTAATCGGCATGATTTATTTTCAGCACATTCGTCGGTTACTATTTCAAAAGTAATCGGCAAGACTTTATTTTCAGCACATTCGTTGGTTACTATTTCAAAAGTAATCGGCATGATCTATTTTCTGCACCTTCGTCGGTTACTATTTCAAAAGTAATCGGCAAAAGTTTATTTTCGGCAGATTCGTCGGTTACTATTTCAAAAGTAATCGGCAAGACTTTATTTTCAGCACATTCGTTGGTTACTATTTCAAAAGTAATCGGCATGATCTATTTTCTGCACATTCGTCGATTACTATTTCATAAGTAATCGGCAAGATTTTTATTTTCAGCATATTCGTCGGTGACTATTTCAAAAGTAATCGGCATGATTTATTTTCAGCACATTCGTCGATTACTATTTCATAAGTAATCGGCAAGATTTTTATTTTCAGCATATTCGTCGGTGACTATTTCAAAAGTAATCGGCATGATTTATTTTCAGCATATTCGTCGGTGACTATTTCAAAAGTAATCGGCATGATTTATTTTCAGCACATTCGTCGGTTACTATTTCAAAAGTAATCGGCAAGATTTTTATTTTCAGCATATTCGTCGGTGACTATTTCAAAAGTAATCGCCATGATCTATTTTCTGCACATTCGTCGGTTACTATTTAAAAAGTAATCGGCAAGATTTTTATTTTCAGCATATTCGTCGGTGACTATTTCAAAAGTAATCGGCATGATTTATTTTCAGCACATTCGTCGGTTACTATTTCAAAAGTAATCGGCAAGACTTTATTTTCAGCACATTCGTCGGTTACTATTTCAAAAGTAATCGGCAAGATTTTCATTTTCGGCATATTCGTCGGTTACTATTTTAAAAGTAATCGGCAAGATTTTTATTTTCAGCATATTCGTCGGTTACTATTTCAAAAGTAATCGGCAAGATTTTTATTTTCAGCATATTTGTCGGTTACTATTTTAGAAGTAATCGACAAGATTTTTATTTTCAGCATATTCGTCGGTGACTATTTCAATAGTAATCGGCATGATTTATTTTCAGCACATTCGTCGGTTACTATTTCAACAGTAATCAGCATGATTTATTTTCAGCACATTCGTCGGTTACTATTTCAAAAGTAATCGGCAAGATTTTCATTTTCAGCATATCCGTCGGTTACTATCTCAAAAGTAATCGGCAAGATTTTTATTTTCAGCATATTTGTCGGTTACAATTTTAAAAGTAATCGACAAGATTTTTATTTTCAACATATTCGTCGGTTACTATTTCAAAAGTAATCGGCAAGACTTTATTTTCAGCACATTCGTTGGTAACTATTTCAAAAGTAATCAGTAAGATTTTTATTTCAACATATTCGTCGCTTACTATTTCAAAAGTAATCGGCATAATTTATTTTCAGCACATTCGTCGGTGACTATTTCAAAAGTAATCGGCATGATTTATTTTCAGCACATTCGTGGGTTACTATTTCAAAAGTAATCGGCAAGACTTTATTTTCGGAAGATTCGTCGGTTACTATTTCAAAAGTAATCGGCAAGACTTTATTTTCAGCACATTCGTTGGTTACTATTTTAAAAGTAATCAGTAAGATTTTTATTTTCAACATATTCATCGCTTACTATTTCAAAAGTAATCGACATGATTTATTTTCAGCACATTCGTCGGTTACTATTTCAAAAGTAATCGGCATGATTTATTTTCAGCACATTCGTCGGTTACTATTTCAAAAGTAATCGGCAAGATTTTTATTTTTAGCATATTCGTCGGTGACTATTTCAAAATTAATCAGCATGATTTATTTTAAGCACATTCGTCAGTTACTATTTCAAAAGTAATCGGCAAGATTTTTATTTTCAGCAAATTCGTCGGTGACTATTTCAAAAGTAATCGGCATGACTTATTTTCAGCACATTCGTCAGTTACTATTTCAAAAGTAATCGGCAAGACTTTATTTGCAGCACATTCGTTGGTTACTATTTCAAAAGTAATCGGCATGATCTATTTTCTGCACCTTCGTCGGTTACTATTTCAAAAGTAATCGGCAAAAGTTTATTTTCGGCAGATTCGTCGGTTACTATTTCAAAAGTAATCGGCAAGACTTTATTTTCAGCACATTCGTTGGTTACTATTTCAAAAGTAATCGGCATGATCTATTTTCTGCACATTCGTCGATTACTATTTCATAAGTAATCGGCAAGATTTTTATTTTCAGCATATTCGTCGGTGACTATTTCAAAAGTAATCGGCATGATTTATTTTCAGCACATTCGTCGGTTACTATTTCAAAAGTAATCGGCAAGACTTTATTTTCAGCACATTCGTCGGTTACTATTTCAAAAGTAATCGGGAAGATTTTCATTTTCGGCATATTCGTCGGTTACTATTTTAAAAGTAATCGGCAAGATTTTTATTTTCAGCATATTCGTTGGTTACTATTTCAAAAGTAATCGGCATGATCTATTTTCTGCACCTTCGTCGGTTGCTATTTCAAAAGTAATCGGCAAAAGTTTATTTTCGGCAGATTCGTCGGTTACTATTTCAAAAGTAATCGGCAAGACTTTATTTTCAGCACATTCGTTGGTTACTATTTCAAAAGTAATCGGCATGATCTATTTTCTGCACATTCGTCGATTACTATTTCATAAGTAATCGGCAAGATTTTTATTTTCAGCATATTCGTCGGTGACTATTTCAAAAGTAATCGGCATGATTTATTTTCAGCACATTCGTCGGTTACTATTTCAAAAGTAATCGGCAAGACTTTATTTTCAGCACATTCGTCGGTTACTATTTCAAAAGTAATCGGGAAGATTTTCATTTTCGGCATATTCGTCGGTTACTATTTTAAAAGTAATCGGCATGACTTATTTTCAGCACATTCGTCAGTTACTATTTCAAAAGTAATCGGCAAAATTTTTATTTTCAGCAAATTCGTCGGTGACTATTTCAAAAGTAATCGGCATGACTTATTTTCAGCACATTCGTCAGTTACTATTTCAAAAGTAATCGGCAAGACTTTATTTTCAGCACATTCGTTGGTTACTATTTCAAAAGTAATCGGCATGATCTATTTTCTGCACCTTCGTCGGTTACTATTTCAAAAGTAATCGGCAAAAGTTTATTTTCGGCAGATTCGTCGGTTACTATTTCAAAAGTAATCGGCAAGACTTTATTTTCAGCACATTCGTCGGTTACTATTTCAAAAGTAATCGGCATGATCTATTTTCTGCACATTCGTCGATTACTATTTCATAAGTAATCGGCAAGATTTTTATTTTCAGCATATTCGTCGGTGACTATTTCAAAAGTAATCGGCATGATTTATTTTCAGCACATTCATCTATTACTATTTCAAAAGTAATCGGCAAGACTTTATTTTCGGAAGATTCGTCGGTTACTATTTCAAAAGTAATCGGCAAGACTTTATTTTCAGCACATTCGTTGGTTACTATTTTAAAAGTAATCAGTAAGATTTTTATTTTCAACATATTCATCGCTTACTATTTCAAAAGTAATCGACATGATTTATTTTCAGCACATTCGTCGGTTACTATTTCAAAAGTAATCGGCATGATTTATTTTCAGCACATTCGTCGGTTACTATTTCAAAAGTAATCGGCAAGATTTTTATTTTTAGCATATTCGTCGGTGACTATTTCAAAATTAATCAGCATGATTTATTTTAAGCACATTCGTCAGTTACTATTTCAAAAGTAATCGGCAAGATTTTTATTTTCAGCAAATTCGTCGGTGACTATTTCAAAAGTAATCGGCATGACTTATTTTCAGCACATTCGTCAGTTACTATTTCAAAAGTAATCGGCAAGACTTTATTTTCAGCACATTCGTTGGTTACTATTTCAAAAGTAATCGGCATGATCTATTTTCTGCACCTTCGTCGGTTACTATTTCAAAAGTAATCGGCAAAAGTTTATTTTCGGCAGATTCGTCGGTTACTATTTCAAAAGTAATCGGCAAGACTTTATTTTCAGCACATTCGTTGGTTACTATTTCAAAAGTAATCGGCATGATCTATTTTCTGCACATTCGTCGATTACTATTTCATAAGTAATCGGCAAGATTTTTATTTTCAGCATATTCGTCGGTGACTATTTCAAAAGTAATCGGCATGATTTATTTTCAGCACATTCGTCGGTTACTATTTCAAAAGTAATCGGCAAGACTTTATTTTCAGCACATTCGTCGGTTACTATTTCAAAAGTAATCGGGAAGATTTTCATTTTCAGCATATTCGTCGGTGACTATTTCAAAAGTAATCGCCATGATCTATTTTCTGCACATTCGTCGGTTACTATTTAAAAAGTAATCGGCAAGATTTTTATTTTCAGCATATTCGTCGGTGACTATTTCAAAAGTAATCGGCATGATTTATTTTCAGCACATTCGTCGGTTACTATTTCAAAAGTAATCGGCAAGACTTTATTTTCAGCACATTCGTTGGTTACTATTTCAAAAGTAATCGGCATGATCTATTTTCTGCACCTTCGTCGGTTACTATTTCAAAAGTAATCGGCAAAAGTTTATTTTCGGCAGATTCGTCGGTTACTATTTCAAAAGTAATCGGCAAGACTTTATTTTCAGCACATTCGTTTTTTACTATTTCAAAAGTAATCAGCATGATCTATTTTCTGCACATTCGTCGATTACTATCTCATAAGTAATCGGCAAGATTTTTATTTTCAGCATATTCGTCGGTGACTATTTCAAAAGTAATCGGCATGATTTATTTTCAGCACATTCGTCGATTACTATTTCATAAGTAATCGGCAAGATTTTTATTTTCAGCATATTCGTCGGTGACTATTTCAAAAGTAATCGGCATGATTTATTTTCAGCATATTCGTCGGTGACTATTTCAAAAGTAATCGGCATGATTTATTTTCAGCACATTCGTCGGTTACTATTTCAAAAGTAATCGGCAAGATTTTTATTTTCAGCATATTCGTCGGTGACTATTTCAAAAGTAATCGCCATGATCTATTTTCTGCACATTCGTCGGTTACTATTTAAAAAGTAATCGGCAAGATTTTTATTTTCAGCATATTCGTCGGTGACTATTTCAAAAGTAATCGGCATGATTTATTTTCAGCACATTCGTCGGTTACTATTTCAAAAGTAATCGGCAAGACTTTATTTTCAGCACATTCGTCGGTTACTATTTCAAAAGTAATCGGCAAGATTTTCATTTTCGGCATATTCGTCGGTTACTATTTTAAAAGTAATCGGCAAGATTTTTATTTTCAGCATATTCGTCGGTTACTATTTCAAAAGTAATCGGCAAGATTTTTATTTTCAGCATATTCGTCGGTGACTATTTCAATAGTAATCGGCATGATTTATTTTCAGCACATTCGTCGGTTACTATTTCAACAGTAATCAGCATGATTTATTTTCAGCACATTCGTCGGTTACTATTTCAAAAGTAATCGGCAAGATTTTCATTTTCAGCATATCCGTCGGTTACTATCTCAAAAGTAATCGGCAAGATTTTTATTTTCAGCATATTTGTCGGTTACAATTTTAAAAGTAATCGACAAGATTTTTATTTTCAACATATTCGTCGGTTACTATTTCAAAAGTAATCGGCAAGACTTTATTTTCAGCACATTCGTTGGTAACTATTTCAAAAGTAATCAGTAAGATTTTTATTTCAACATATTCGTCGCTTACTATTTCAAAAGTAATCGGCATAATTTATTTTCAACACATTCGTCGGTGACTATTTCAAAAGTAATCGGCATGATTTATTTTCAGCACATTCGTGGGTTACTATTTCAAAAGTAATCGGCAAGACTTTATTTTCGGAAGATTCGTCGGTTACTATTTCAAAAGTAATCGGCAAGACTTTATTTTCAGCACATTCGTTGGTTACTATTTTAAAATTAATCAGTAAGATTTTTATTTTCAACATATTCATCGCTTACTATTTCAAAAGTAATCGACATGATTTATTTTCAGCACATTCGTCGGTTACTATTTCAAAAGTAATCGGCATGATTTATTTTCAGCACATTCGTCGGTTACTATTTCAAAAGTAATCGGCAAGATTTTTATTTTTAGCATATTCGTCGGTGACTATTTCAAAATTAATCAGCATGATTTATTTTAAGCACATTCGTCAGTTACTATTTCAAAAGTAATCGGCAAGATTTTTATTTTCAGCAAATTCGTCGGTGACTATTTCAAAAGTAATCGGCATGACTTATTTTCAGCACATTCGTCAGTTACTATTTCAAAAGTAATCGGCAAGACTTTATTTTAAGCACATTCGTTGGTTACTATTTCAAAAGTAATCGGCATGATCTATTTTCTGCACCTTCGTCGGTTACTATTTCAAAAGTAATCGGCATAATTTATTTTCAACACATTCGTCGGTGACTATTTCAAAAGTAATCGGCATGATTTATTTTCAGCACATTCGTGGGTTACTATTTCAAAAGTAATCGGCAAGACTTTATTTTCGGAAGATTCGTCGGTTACTATTTCAAAAGTAATCGGCAAGACTTTATTTTCAGCACATTCGTTGGTTACTATTTTAAAAGTAATCAGTAAGATTTTTATTTTCAACATATTCATCGCTTACTATTTCAAAAGTAATCGACATGATTTATTTTCAGCACATTCGTCGGTTACTATTTCAAAAGTAATCGGCATGATTTATTTTCAGCACATTCGTCGGTTACTATTTCAAAAGTAATCGGCAAGATTTTTATTTTTAGCATATTCGTCGGTGACTATTTCAAAATTAATCAGCATGATTTATTTTAAGCACATTCGTCAGTTACTATTTCAAAAGTAATCGGCAAGATTTTTATTTTCAGCAAATTCGTCGGTGACTATTTCAAAAGTAATCGGCATGACTTATTTTCAGCACATTCGTCAGTTACTATTTCAAAAGTAATCGGCAAGACTTTATTTTCAGCACATTCGTTGGTTACTATTTCAAAAGTAATCGGCATGATCTATTTTCTGCACCTTCGTCGGTTACTATTTCAAAAGTAATCGGCAAAAGTTTATTTTCGGCAGATTCGTCGGTTACTATTTCAAAAGTAATCGGCAAGACTTTATTTTCAGCACATTCGTTGGTTACTATTTCAAAAGTAATCGGCATGATCTATTTTCTGCACATTCGTCGATTACTATTTCATAAGTAATCGGCAAGATTTTTATTTTCAGCATATTCGTCGGTGACTATTTCAAAAGTAATCGGCATGATTTATTTTCAGCACATTCGTCGGTTACTATTTCAAAAGTAATCGGCAAGACTTTATTTTCAGCACATTCGTCGGTTACTATTTCAAAAGTAATCGGGAAGATTTTCATTTTCGGCATATTCGTCGGTTACTATTTTAAAAGTAATCGGCAAGATTTTTATTTTCAGCATATTCGTTGGTTACTATTTCAAAAGTAATCGGCATGATCTATTTTCTGCACCTTCGTCGGTTACTATTTCAAAAGTAATCGGCAAAAGTTTATTTTCGGCAGATTCGTCGGTTACTATTTCAAAAGTAATCGGCAAGACTTTATTTTCAGCACATTCGTTGGTTACTATTTCAAAAGTAATCGGCATGATCTATTTTCTGCACATTCGTCGATTACTATTTCATAAGTAATCGGCAAGATTTTTATTTTCAGCATATTCGTCGGTGACTATTTCAAAAGTAATCGGCATGATTTATTTTCAGCACATTCGTCGGTTACTATTTCAAAAGTAATCGGCAAGACTTTATTTTCAGCACATTTGTCGGTTACTATTTCAAAAGTAATCGGGAAGATTTTCATTTTCGGCATATTCGTCGGTTACTATTTTAAAAGTAATCGGCATGACTTATTTTCAGCACATTCGTCAGTTACTATTTCAAAAGTAATCGGCAAAATTTTTATTTTCAGCAAATTCGTCGGTGACTATTTCAAAAGTAATCGGCATGACTTATTTTCAGCACATTCGTCAGTTACTATTTCAAAAGTAATCGGCAAGACTTTATTTTCAGCACATTCGTTGGTTACTATTTCAAAAGTAATCGGCATGATCTATTTTCTGCACCTTCGTCGGTTACTATTTCAAAAGTAATCGGCAAAAGTTTATTTTCGGCAGATTCGTCGGTTACTATTTCAAAAGTAATCGGCAAGACTTTATTTTCAGCACATTCGTCGGTTACTATTTCAAAAGTAATCGGCATGATCTATTTTCTGCACATTCGTCGATTACTATTTCATAAGTAATCGGCAAGATTTTTATTTTCAGCATATTCGTCGGTGACTATTTCAAAAGTAATCGGCATGATTTATTTTCAGCACATTCATCTATTACTATTTCAAAAGTAATCGGCAAGACTTTATTTTCGGAAGATTCGTCGGTTACTATTTCAAAAGTAATCGGCAAGACTTTATTTTCAGCACATTCGTTGGTTACTATTTTAAAAGTAATCAGTAAGATTTTTATTTTCAACATATTCATCGCTTACTATTTCAAAAGTAATCGACATGATTTATTTTCAGCACATTCGTCGGTTACTATTTCAAAAGTAATCGGCATGATTTATTTTCAGCACATTCGTCGGTTACTATTTCAAAAGTAATCGGCAAGATTTTTATTTTTAGCATATTCGTCGGTGACTATTTCAAAATTAATCAGCATGATTTATTTTAAGCACATTCGTCAGTTACTATTTCAAAAGTAATCGGCAAGATTTTTATTTTCAGCAAATTCGTCGGTGACTATTTCAAAAGTAATCGACATGACTTATTTTCAGCACATTCGTCAGTTACTATTTCAAAAGTAATCGGCAAGACTTTATTTTCAGCACATTCGTTGGTTACTATTTCAAAAGTAATCGGCATGATCTATTTTCTGCACCTTCGTCGGTTACTATTTCAAAAGTAATCGGCAAAAGTTTATTTTCGGCAGATTCGTCGGTTACTATTTCAAAAGTAATCGGCAAGACTTTATTTTCAGCACATTCGTTGGTTACTATTTCAAAAGTAATCGGCATGATCTATTTTCTGCACATTCGTCGATTACTATTTCATAAGTAATCGGCAAGATTTTTATTTTCAGCATATTCGTCGGTGACTATTTCAAAAGTAATCGGCATGATTTATTTTCAGCACATTCGTCGGTTACTATTTCAAAAGTAATCGGCAAGACTTTATTTTCAGCACATTCGTCGGTTACTATTTCAAAAGTAATCGGGAAGATTTTCATTTTCGGCATATTCGTCGGTTACTATTTTAAAAGTAATCGGCATGACTTATTTTCAGCACATTCGTCAGTTACTATTTCAAAAGTAATCGGCAAAATTTTTATTTTCAGCAAATTCGTCGGTGACTATTTCAAAAGTAATCGGCATGACTTATTTTCAGCACATTCGTCAGTTACTATTTCAAAAGTAATCGGCAAGACTTTATTTTCAGCACATTCGTTGGTTACTATTTCAAAAGTAATCGGCATGATCTATTTTCTGCACCTTCGTCGGTTACTATTTCAAAAGTAATCGGCAAAAGTTTATTTTCGGCAGATTCGTCGGTTACTATTTCAAAAGTAATCGGCAAGACTTTATTTTCAGCACATTCGTCGGTTACTATTTCAAAAGTAATCGGCATGATCTATTTTCTGCACATTCGTCGATTACTATTTCATAAGTAATCGGCAAGATTTTTATTTTCAGCATATTCGTCGGTGACTATTTCAAAAGTAATCGGCATGATTTATTTTCAGCACATTCATCTATTACTATTTCAAAAGTAATCGGCAAGACTTTATTTTCGGAAGATTCGTCGGTTACTATTTCAAAAGTAATCGGCAAGACTTTATTTTCAGCACATTCGTTGGTTACTATTTTAAAAGTAATCAGTAAGATTTTTATTTTCAACATATTCATCGCTTACTATTTCAAAAGTAATCGACATGATTTATTTTCAGCACATTCGTCGGTTACTATTTCAAAAGTAATCGGCGTTGTAACGCCCTAGTTGATATTTTATTATTTTGGTTGATTTAATATGTTTTATGTATTTTATATAATTTATGTGATTTATGTGAATAATTTGAAGTGTTGTTATTTATCATATAATTATTTGTGTGATTTTTGTTATTTAAGTAATTTAGGAGGAATTAGTAATTACTTAGAATTAGTAGAGTTTAAGGGGGTTAATGGAGATTAAAAGAAAATTTAAGTGAGGGAATAAAGAAAGAAAAGGAGTTACACTTTGTAAGGAAATAGGGAAGCCAGTAAGGAAAGAAAAGAAAAGAGCACGTATCAGTAAAACAAAAGAAACAGAGTTTTGGGAGAAAAGAGAAGAACCAAGAGGGAAGAGCTAGGAAGAGAGAATCTGATCAATTGCTGTAGATTTTCGCTGAATTAAGGTAAGGGTGGGCTAGCATTTCAATTGTTGATATATACATGTATGATTTCATGAAAATGGATTGAAATTGGTAGTTTTGGAATTAGGTTTATGAACATGATGAATTGCTTATTTTTCTGATGAATTGCGTTGTAATGTTGTTGTTATGAGATGTTTATGTTGTTTTGTCGTATAATGAACCCATAACATTGTTCAAAAATCATTTTGGGTGATTGAGGGATCAAAGTTGGGATTTTTGGGTTAGAACTATGCTGTTATCGCAACTGTTTTGCTGAACCTGAGACCTGCTCGCTTAAGCGTGCTGCAAGCGTGCAGCTAGCGAGCAAAACCAAACTTACGTCTTTTTGGACGCTTAAGCGTGCAGCTGCTCGCTTAAGCGTGCTGAATCTTTTCCCAGACCATAGTGCGCACGCTCAAGCGTACCGTAAGCGTGCAGTAAGCGAACAAGAACCCAACCTTCGTGTTTTGGCTCGCTTAAGCGTGCAGCTGCTCGCTTAAGCGTGCTGGGTCCTGTGCGACCCATAACGTGATTTTTCTAAGATGTTCCAAACCCAAACCTAAGCTTTCTAAGATGTTTATTATAATTTTTAAGAATTATTTGGATGATAAAAACTATATTACGAAGATGATTAGATGGAATTATGTATGCTTATGTGCAAATAATTATACTTGCTAAGTTGAATTGCCTTGTCGATTGTTGAGTGCTATTGTCCAGTTGGGGAGGGTATCCTAAGTTGTTGTCGTTGTTGTTGGTTGCATGCTGATATGCTCCATTAAGATGTTGTGTTGTATGCTGACATACACCATAGAGTCATTTCATACTCATATGCATTTGTTGGGGGCTTATTGCCCTGGAATGTTTATCATTCACTGTTGGGGGCTTATTGCCCTGGAACGCTTTATCGTTCACCTGTTGGGGGCTTATTGCCCTGGGATGCTTTAACCATCCAAATTGTTGGGGGCTGATTGCCCTGGAATGCTTAGCATTCAACGCGCGTAGTTGGTACCACATGCATAATGCATTAGATGTTTATGGAGTCTTGCATTAGTTGTAGGTGTGAGTTGTCCTTTGGGAAATGATGTTGGTGAGATGTCGCCACAAATGTTGTTGTTGTTGTTGTAGATATGAATCAAAGATGAATTTAAGTTAATAAGTTGAGATGATATTGATGGTGTTGCTGTTGCAAGTTGTTATGAATTGTTGTTGTTTCAATTTACTTTGATGATTCATATATCTGTATATTTACTTCTGATTTGTGAACTCACCCCTTCTGCTGGAATTGCCGCCTTGTGGGCAAGTGCAGGTAGCGAAGACTAGCGGTGCTGGCTCTTGAGTCTAGGGCTCTGATACATAATAGGGATGGGGAAACGTTATCTTTCTTGTATTCCTTATGTATCATTTCTTTGAAGAAAATGTTGTTGAGATTCTATTGTTGAATAATTTTATTATGTTGACGGCCTCTGTGCCAAGATTTATGATGTAGTTGTTGAACATGATTTTATATAAAGATTTTCCGCTGCAGAATTTTTAATATGATGATAATGTATGTTGGTTTTAAATAGTTTTTATATTCTATTTAAATGATTTTGAAAAAGAAGTGTGATACTCCGTTGTTAAGTTGAATTACTCTGATTTTGATTATTAGTAATATTATTATTACGTTATTTCGGGAACGGGGTGTTACAGTTGGTATCAGAGCAAGTCGGTCCGTCAGACCATTAGAAGAGTCGTGTCGAGCCATTTAGAGTAGTGTGACAGGGTTACACTGTCTTGTTGTTGTTCTAATTCTTGTTGTTATGTAGAACTATCGAGATGGCCGGAAGGAACGATGCTGCTCTTGCTGCTGCCTTGCAAGCAATGGCTCAGGTTGTTGGTCAACAACAAGGTGCTGGTGGTGCTGGTGAAGGTGTAAGGATGCTTGAGACCTTCTTGAGGAATCATCCACCAACCTTTAAGGGAAGGTACGACCCCGATGGAGCACAGACTTGGCTGAAGGAGGTCGAGAGGATCTTCCGGGTGATGCAGTGTACGGATGTTCAGATGGTGCGGTTTGGCACGCACATGTTAGCAGAAGAGGCTGACGACTGGTGGGTAAGCACTCAACCCATACTCCAAGCTGAAGGTGCTGTGATCACGTGGGCCGTGTTTAGGCGGGAGTTCTTGAGGAGGTATTTCCCGGAGGATGTCCGAGGTAAGAAAGAAATTGAATTCCTTGAGCTGAAGCAGGGAGACATGTCCATTACGGAATATGCTGCTAAGTTCGTGGAGCTTGCAAAGTTCTATCCACATTATGCTGCGGAGACTGCTGAGTTCTCCAAATGTATTAAGTTTGAAAATGGTCTGCGAGCTGATATCAAGCGGGCCATTGGTTATCAGAAGATCAGAGACTTCTCTGAGTTGGTGAGCAGCTGCCGTATTTATGAAGAGGACACTAAAGCTCACTATAAGATAATGAATGACCGTAGAGGAAAGGGGCAGCAGAGTCGCCCGAAGCCTTATAGTGCCCCAGCTGATAAGGGCAAGCAGAGAATGCATGATGAGAGGAGACCTGCACGTAGAGATGCTCCTGCTGAAGTGGTTTGTTATAAGTGTGGTGTGAAAGGCCACAAGAGCAATGCTTGTACCCGTGATGAGAAGAAATGTTTCAGATGCGGAAAGAAGGGCCACACTGTCACCGAATGCAAGCGTGGGGACATTGTTTGTTTCAACTGCAATGAAGAAGGTCACATTGGTTCTCAGTGCACTAAGCCTAAGAAGGCGCAGACCAGTGGTAGGGTTTTTGCCTTGACCGGTACTCAGACCGATCAGGAGGATCGACTTATTAGAGGTACTTGTTTCTTTAGTGGTACTCCTTTAATTGCTATTATAGATACTGGTGCAACGCATTGTTTCATTGCTATTGATTGTGCACAAAGATTGGGTTTGATTATGTCTGATATGAATGGGGAGATGGTTGTTGAAACTCCAGCTAAGGGTTCAGTAACTACTTCCCTTGTTTGTTTAAGTTGTCCGTTGTCTGTATTTGGTAGAGATTTTGAGGTGGACCTTGTCTGTTTGCCGTTAGTGGGAATGGATGTAATATTGGGGATGAATTGGTTAGAGTACAATCATGTCTTGATCAATTGTTTTACCAAGACGGTGCGGTTTTCTTCTGCTGAAGGAGAGAGTGGAACAGAATTTTTATCCACTAAAGAGATGAAGCGGTTAGAACAAGATGGCGTGTTGATGTTTTCTTTGTTGGCATTCTTGTCGGTGGAGAACCAAGCTGTGATAGATGGGCTGCCTGTTGTGAAGGAATTTCCTGAAGTTTTCCCTGATGAGATTCCAGATGTGCCACCAGAGAGAGAAGTGGAATTTTCGATAGACCTGGTGCCGGGTACGAAGCCTGTGTCGATGGCTCCTTACCGTATGTCAGCTTCTGAGTTAGCTGAACTGAAGAAGCAATTAGAAGACTTGCTTGATAAGAAGTTTGTGAGACCAAGTGTTTCACCGTGGGGAGCGCCGGTGTTGTTGGTAAAGAAGAAGGATGGTAGCATGCGGTTGTGTATTGACTACCGTCAGTTGAATAAAGTGACGATCAAGAATAGGTATCCACTTCCGAGAATAGATGATTTGATGGATCAATTGGTGGGTGCCCGCGTTTTTAGCAAGATTGATTTGAGGTCGGGTTATCATCAGATAAAGGTGAAGGATGAGGATATGCAAAAGACAGCGTTTAGGACGCGGTATGGTCATTACGAATATAAGGTGATGCCTTTCGGTGTGACGAATGCACCTGGTGTGTTTATGGAATACATGAACAGAATTTTCCATGAGTATCTGGATCAGTTTGTGGTAGTCTTTATTGATGATATATTGATTTATTCTAAGACTGAAGCTGAGCATGCAGAGCATTTGAAGATTGTACTGCAAGTGCTGAAGGAAAAGAAGCTGTATGCCAAGCTGTCCAAGTGTGAGTTCTGGCTGAACGAAGTAAGTTTTCTTGGCCACATTATTTCTGGTAAAGGTATTGCTGTAGATCCTTCGAAGGTTGATGCTGTGTCGCAGTGGGGGACACCAAAGTCAGTTACTGAGGTGAGAAGTTTTCTTGGTTTGGCTGGTTATTACCGCAGATTTATTGAAGGATTTTCGAAGTTGGCACTTCCTTTGACGCAGCTGACTTGTAAAGGTAAAGCATTTGTGTGGGATGCTAGTTGTGAGAGTAGTTTCAATAAGTTGAAGCAAAGGTTGACGACTGCTCCTATTTTGATTTTGCCAAAGCCAGAAGAACCTTTTGTTGTTTATTGTGATGCATCTAAGCTGGGCTTGGGTGGTGTTTTGATGCAAGATGGCAAGGTGGTAGCGTATGCTTCTAGGCAGCTGAGAGTGCATGAGAAGAATTATCCTACACATGATTTAGAGTTAGCAGCCGTGGTGTTTGTGTTGAAGATTTGGAGGCACTATTTGTATGGTTCCAGATTTGAAGTGTTTAGCGACCATAAAAGTTTAAAGTACCTGTTTGATCAGAAGGAGTTGAACATGAGGCAGAGAAGGTGGCTTGAGTTACTTAAGGACTATGATTTTGGTTTGAATTACCATCCTGGTAAAGCTAATGTTGTGGCTGATGCGTTGAGTAGAAAGACATTGCATATGTCGGCATTGATGATGAAAGAGTTCGAGTTGCTTGAACAGTTTAGGGACTTGAGTCTTGTTTGTGAAAGATCGCCTCAGAGTGTGCGGTTAGGCATGCTGAAGATAAATAGTGATTTCTTGAATGACATCAAAGAGGCGCAGAAGCTTGATGTTAAATTTGTGGATTTAATGGCTGCTAGTGATCCGAATGTGGATGGTGACTTCAAGGTCGATGACCAAGGTGTGTTGAGGTTTAGAGGAAGGATTTGTATTCCGGATGATGAAGATTTGAAAAAGTTGATCTTAGAAGAAAGTCACAAGAGTAGTTTGAGTATTCATCCTGGAGCTACAAAAATGTATCATGACCTGAAGAAATTGTTTTGGTGGTCCGGTTTGAAGAGGGATGTTGCTCAGTTTGTGTATGCATGTTTGACTTGCCAGAAGTCTAAGGTTGAGCACCAGAAGCCTGCAGGGCTGTTGACTCCGCTAGATGTACCTGAGTGGAAATGGGATAGCATTTCGATGGATTTTGTAACAAGTTTGCCGAATACTTCAAGGGGGCATGATGCCATTTGGGTCGTGGTCGACAGGTTGACTAAGTCGGCGCACTTTATTCCGATCAACATTACTTGTCCGGTAGCTCAGTTGGCGGAGATTTATATCCGTGACATTGTGAAATTGCACGGTGTTCCATCTAGTATTGTGTCGGATAGAGATCCGAGGTTTACATCAAGGTTTTGGAAGAGTTTGCAAGATGCATTGGGTTCGAGATTGAGGCTGAGTTCGGCTTATCATCCGCAGACAGATGGTCAGTCGGAGAGGACTATCCAATCCTTAGAAGATTTGTTGAGGGTGTGTGTACTCGAGCAAGGTGGAGCTTGGGACAGCCACTTGCCGTTGATAGAGTTTACTTATAACAATAGTTACCATTCGAGTATTGGTATGGCACCGTTCGAAGCTTTGTATGGTCGAAGGTGTAGAACTCCTCTATGTTGGTTTGAGTCGGGTGAAAGTATTGTGTTAGGACCTGAGTTAGTGCAGCAGACTACGGAAAAGGTCAAGATGATAAGAGAAAAGATGAAAGCATCTCAAGATCGTCAGAAGAGTTATCATGACAAAAGGAGGAAAGCTCTTGAATTTCAGGAGGGTGATCATGTGTTTTTGAGGGTTACTCCGATGACGGGTGTAGGACGTGCATTGAAGTCGAAGAAGTTGACTCCAAAGTTCATTGGTCCTTATCAGATTTCCGAAAGAGTTGGAACCGTGGCGTATCGGATTGGATTGCCACCACATCTATCGAACTTGCATGATGTGTTTCATGTCTCGCAGTTGAGAAAGTATGTAGCAGATCCTTCGCATGTTATTCCTAGGGATGATGTGCAGGTTAGAGATAATCTTACTGTTGAGACTTTGCCGTTGAGGATTGATGATCGCAAGGTGAAGCAGTTGAGAGGCAAGGAAATACCTCTGGTTAGAGTTGTTTGGGGCGGTGTAACCGGTGAGAGTTTAACTTGGGAGTTGGAGAGCAAGATGCAAGAGTCCTATCCTGAGTTGTTTGTTGCTTAAGGTATTATTTCGAGGACGAAATTCTCTAAGTTGGGGAGAGTTGTAACGCCCTAGTTGATATTTTATTATTTTGGTTGATTTAATATGTTTTATGTATTTTATATAATTTATGTGATTTATGTGAATAATTTGAAGTGTTGTTATTTATCATATAATTATTTGTGTGATTTTTGTTATTTAAGTAATTTAGGAGGAATTAGTAATTACTTAGAATTAGTAGAGTTTAAGGGGGTTAATGGAGATTAAAAGAAAATTTAAGTGAGGGAATAAAGAAAGAAAAGGAGTTACACTTTGTAAGGAAATAGGGAAGCCAGTAAGGAAAGAAAAGAAAAGAGCACGTATCAGTAAAACAAAAGAAACAGAGTTTTGGGAGAAAAGAGAAGAACCAAGAGGGAAGAGCTAGGAAGAGAGAATCTGATCAATTGCTGTAGATTTTCGCTGAATTAAGGTAAGGGTGGGCTAGCATTTCAATTGTTGATATATACATGTATGATTTCATGAAAATGGATTGAAATTGGTAGTTTTGGAATTAGGTTTATGAACATGATGAATTGCTTATTTTTCTGATGAATTGCGTTGTAATGTTGTTGTTATGAGATGTTTATGTTGTTTTGTCGTATAATGAACCCATAACATTGTTCAAAAATCATTTTGGGTGATTGAGGGATCAAAGTTGGGATTTTTGGGTTAGAACTATGCTGTTATCGCAACTGTTTTGCTGAACCTGAGACCTGCTCGCTTAAGCGTGCTGCAAGCGTGCAGCTAGCGAGCAAAACCAAACTTACGTCTTTTTGGACGCTTAAGCGTGCAGCTGCTCGCTTAAGCGTGCTGAATCTTTTCCCAGACCATAGTGCGCACGCTCAAGCGTACCGTAAGCGTGCAGTAAGCGAACAAGAACCCAACCTTCGTGTTTTGGCTCGCTTAAGCGTGCAGCTGCTCGCTTAAGCGTGCTGGGTCCTGTGCGACCCATAACGTGATTTTTCTAAGATGTTCCAAACCCAAACCTAAGCTTTCTAAGATGTTTATTATAATTTTTAAGAATTATTTGGATGATAAAAACTATATTACGAAGATGATTAGATGGAATTATGTATGCTTATGTGCAAATAATTATACTTGCTAAGTTGAATTGCCTTGTCGATTGTTGAGTGCTATTGTCCAGTTGGGGAGGGTATCCTAAGTTGTTGTCGTTGTTGTTGGTTGCATGCTGATATGCTCCATTAAGATGTTGTGTTGTATGCTGACATACACCATAGAGTCATTTCATACTCATATGCATTTGTTGGGGGCTTATTGCCCTGGAATGTTTATCATTCACTGTTGGGGGCTTATTGCCCTGGAACGCTTTATCGTTCACCTGTTGGGGGCTTATTGCCCTGGGATGCTTTAACCATCCAAATTGTTGGGGGCTGATTGCCCTGGAATGCTTAGCATTCAACGCGCGTAGTTGGTACCACATGCATAATGCATTAGATGTTTATGGAGTCTTGCATTAGTTGTAGGTGTGAGTTGTCCTTTGGGAAATGATGTTGGTGAGATGTCGCCACAAATGTTGTTGTTGTTGTTGTAGATATGAATCAAAGATGAATTTAAGTTAATAAGTTGAGATGATATTGATGGTGTTGCTGTTGCAAGTTGTTATGAATTGTTGTTGTTTCAATTTACTTTGATGATTCATATATCTGTATATTTACTTCTGATTTGTGAACTCACCCCTTCTGCTGGAATTGCCGCCTTGTGGGCAAGTGCAGGTAGCGAAGACTAGCGGTGCTGGCTCTTGAGTCTAGGGCTCTGATACATAATAGGGATGGGGAAACGTTATCTTTCTTGTATTCCTTATGTATCATTTCTTTGAAGAAAATGTTGTTGAGATTCTATTGTTGAATAATTTTATTATGTTGACGGCCTCTGTGCCAAGATTTATGATGTAGTTGTTGAACATGATTTTATATAAAGATTTTCCGCTGCAGAATTTTTAATATGATGATAATGTATGTTGGTTTTAAATAGTTTTTATATTCTATTTAAATGATTTTGAAAAAGAAGTGTGATACTCCGTTGTTAAGTTGAATTACTCTGATTTTGATTATTAGTAATATTATTATTACGTTATTTCGGGAACGGGGTGTTACAGGCATGATTTATTTTCAGCACATTCGTCGGTTACTATTTCAAAAGTAATCGGCAAGATTTTTATTTTCAGCAAATTCGTCGGTGACTATTTCAAAAGTAATCGGCATGACTTATTTTCAGCACATTCGTCAGTTACTATTTCAAAAGTAATCGGCAAGACTTTATTTTCAGCACATTCGTTGGTTACTATTTCAAAAGTAATCGGCATGATCTATTTTCTGCACCTTCGTCGGTTACTATTTCAAAAGTAATCGGCAAAAGTTTATTTTCGGCAGATTCGTCGGTTACTATTTCAAAAGTAATCGGCAAGACTTTATTTTCAGCACATTCGTTGGTTACTATTTCAAAAGTAATCGGCATGATCTATTTTCTGCACATTCGTCGATTACTATTTCATAAGTAATCGGCAAGATTTTTATTTTCAGCATATTCGTCGGTGACTATTTCAAAAGTAATCGGCATGATTTATTTTCAGCACATTCGTCGGTTACTATTTCAAAAGTAATCGGCAAGACTTTATTTTCAGCACATTCGTCGGTTACTATTTCAAAAGTAATCGGGAAGATTTTCATTTTCGGCATATTCGTCGGTTACTATTTTAAAAGTAATCGGCAAGATTTTTATTTTCAGCATATTCGTTGGTTACTATTTCAAAAGTAATCGGCATGATCTATTTTCTGCACCTTCGTCGGTTACTATTTCAAAAGTAATCGGCAAAAGTTTATTTTCGGCAGATTCGTCGGTTACTATTTCAAAAGTAATCGGCAAGACTTTATTTTCAGCACATTCGTTGGTTACTATTTCAAAAGTAATCGGCATGATCTATTTTCTGCACATTCGTCGATTACTATTTCATAAGTAATCGGCAAGATTTTTATTTTCAGCATATTCGTCGGTGACTATTTCAAAAGTAATCGGCATGATTTATTTTCAGCACATTCGTCGGTTACTATTTCAAAAGTAATCGGCAAGACTTTATTTTCAGCACATTCGTCGGTTACTATTTCAAAAGTAATCGGGAAGATTTTCATTTTCGGCATATTCGTCGGTTACTATTTTAAAAGTAATCGGCAAGATTTTTATTTTCAGCATATTCGTCGGTTACTATTTCAAAAGTAATCGGCAAGATTTTTATTTTCAGCATATTTGTCGGTTACTATTTTAGAAGTAATCGACAAGATTTTTATTTTCAGCATATTCGTCGGTGACTATTTCAATAGTAATCGGCATGATTTATTTTCAGCACATTCGTCGGTTACTATTTCAACAGTAATCGGCATGATTTATTTTCAGCACATTCGTCGGTTACTATTTCAAAAGTAATCGGCAAGATTTTCATTTTCAGCATATTCGTCGGTTACTATTTCAAAAGTAATCGGCATGATCTATTTTCTGCACATTCGTCGATTACTATTTCATAAGTAATCGGCATGATTTACTTTCAGCACATTCGTCGGTTACTATTTCAAAAGTAATCGGCAAGACTTTATTTTCAACACATTCGTTGGTTACTATTTCAAAAGTAACCAGCATGATCTATTTTCTGCACATTCGTCGGTTACTATTTAAAAAGTAATCGGCAAGATTTTTATTTTCAGCATATTCGTCGGTGACTATTTCAAAAGTAATCGGCATGATTTATTTTCAGCACATTCGTCGGTTACTATTTGAAAAGTAATCGGCAAGACTTTATTTTCAGCACATTCGTCGGTTACTATTTCAAAAGTAATCGGGAAGATTTTCATTTTCGGCATATTCGTCGGTTACTATTTTAAAAGTAATCGGCAAGATTTTTATTTTCAGCATATTCGTTGGTTACTATTTCAAAAGTAATCGGCATGATCTATTTTCTGCACCTTCGTCGGTTACTATTTCAAAAGTAATCGGCATAATTTATTTTCAACACATTCGTCGGTGACTATTTCAAAAGTAATCGGCATGATTTATTTTCAGCACATTCGTGGGTTACTATTTCAAAAGTAATCGGCAAGACTTTATTTTCGGAAGATTCGTCGGTTACTATTTCAAAAGTAATCGGCAAGACTTTATTTTCAGCACATTCGTTGGTTACTATTTTAAAAGTAATCAGTAAGATTTTTATTTTCAACATATTCATCGCTTACTATTTCAAAAGTAATCGACATGATTTATTTTCAGCACATTCGTCGGTTACTATTTCAAAAGTAATCGGCATGATTTATTTTCAGCACATTCGTCGGTTACTATTTCAAAAGTAATCGGCAAGATTTTTATTTTTAGCATATTCGTCGGTGACTATTTCAAAATTAATCAGCATGATTTATTTTAAGCACATTCGTCAGTTACTATTTCAAAAGTAATCAGCAAGATTTTTATTTTCAGCAAATTCGTCGGTGACTATTTCAAAAGTAATCGGCATGACTTATTTTCAGCACATTCGTCAGTTACTATTTCAAAAGTAATCGGCAAGACTTTATTTTCAGCACATTCGTTGGTTACTATTTCAAAAGTAATCGGCATGATCTATTTTCTGCACCTTCGTCGGTTACTATTTCAAAAGTAATCGGCAAAAGTTTATTTTCGGCAGATTCGTCGGTTACTATTTCAAAAGTAATCGGCAAGACTTTATTTTCAGCACATTCGTTGGTTACTATTTCAAAAGTAATCGGCATGATCTATTTTCTGCACATTCGTCGATTACTATTTCATAAGTAATCGGCAAGATTTTTATTTTCAGCATATTCGTCGGTGACTATTTCAAAAGTAATCGGCATGATTTATTTTCAGCACATTCGTCGGTTACTATTTCAAAAGTAATCGGCAAGACTTTATTTTCAGCACATTCGTCGGTTACTATTTCAAAAGTAATCGGGAAGATTTTCATTTTCGGCATATTCGTCGGTTACTATTTTAAAAGTAATCGGCAAGATTTTTATTTTCAGCATATTCGTTGGTTACTATTTCAAAAGTAATCGGCATGATCTATTTTCTGCACCTTCGTCGGTTACTATTTCAAAAGTAATCGGCAAAAGTTTATTTTCGGCAGATTCGTCGGTTACTATTTCAAAAGTAATCGGCAAGACTTTATTTTCAGCACATTCGTTGGTTACTATTTCAAAAGTAATCGGCATGATCTATTTTCTGCACATTCGTCGATTACTATTTCATAAGTAATCGGCAAGATTTTTATTTTCAGCATATTCGTCGGTGACTATTTCAAAAGTAATCGGCATGATTTATTTTCAGCACATTCGTCGGTTACTATTTCAAAAGTAATCGGCAAGACTTTATTTTCAGCACATTTGTCGGTTACTATTTCAAAAGTAATCGGGAAGATTTTCATTTTCGGCATATTCGTCGGTTACTATTTTAAAAGTAATCGGCATGACTTATTTTCAGCACATTCGTCAGTTACTATTTCAAAAGTAATCGGCAAAATTTTTATTTTCAGCAAATTCGTCGGTGACTATTTCAAAAGTAATCAGCATGACTTATTTTCAGCACATTCGTCAGTTACTATTTCAAAAGTAATCGGCAAGACTTTATTTTCAGCACATTCGTTGGTTACTATTTCAAAAGTAATCGGCATGATCTATTTTCTGCACATTCGTCGATTACTATTTCATAAGTAATCGGCAAGATTTTTATTTTCAGCATATTCGTCGGTGACTATTTCAAAAGTAATCGGCATGATTTATTTTCAGCACATTCGTCGGTTACTATTTCAAAAGTAATCGGCAAGACTTTATTTTCAGCACATTCGTCGGTTACTATTTCAAAAGTAATCGGGAAGATTTTCATTTTCGGCATATTCGTCGGTTACTATTTTAAAAGTAATCGGCAAGATTTTTATTTTCAGCATATTCGTTGGTTACTATTTCAAAAGTAATCGGCATGATCTATTTTCTGCACCTTCGTCGGTTACTATTTCAAAAGTAATCGGCAAAAGTTTATTTTCGGCAGATTCGTCGGTTACTATTTCAAAAGTAATCGGCAAGACTTTATTTTCAGCACATTCGTTGGTTACTATTTCAAAAGTAATCGGCATGATCTATTTTCTGCACATTCGTCGATTACTATTTCATAAGTAATCGGCAAGATTTTTATTTTCAGCATATTCGTCGGTGACTATTTCAAAAGTAATCGGCATGATTTATTTTCAGCACATTCGTCGGTTACTATTTCAAAAGTAATCGGCAAGACTTTATTTTCAGCACATTTGTCGGTTACTATTTCAAAAGTAATCGGGAAGATTTTCATTTTCGGCATATTCGTCGGTTACTATTTTAAAAGTAATCGGCATGACTTATTTTCAGCACATTCGTCAGTTACTATTTCAAAAGTAATCGGCAAAATTTTTATTTTCAGCAAATTCGTCGGTGACTATTTCAAAAGTAATCAGCATGACTTATTTTCAGCACATTCGTCAGTTACTATTTCAAAAGTAATCGGCAAGACTTTATTTTCAGCACATTCGTTGGTTACTATTTCAAAAGTAATCGGCATGATCTATTTTCTGCACCTTCGTCGGTTACTATTTCAAAAGTAATCGGCAAAAGTTTATTTTCGGCAGATTCGTCGGTTACTATTTCAAAAGTAATCGGCAAGACTTTATTTTCAGCACATTCGTCGGTTACTATTTCAAAAGTAATCGGCATGATCTATTTTCTGCACATTCGTCGATTACTATTTCATAAGTAATCGGCAAGATTTTTATTTTCAGCATATTCGTCGGTGACTATTTCAAAAGTAATCGGCATGATTTATTTTCAGCACATTCATCTATTACTATTTCAAAAGTAATCGGCAAGACTTTATTTTCGGAAGATTCGTCGGTTACTATTTCAAAAGTAATCGGCAAGACTTTATTTTCAGCACATTCGTTGGTTACTATTTTAAAAGTAATCAGTAAGATTTTTATTTTCAACATATTCATCGCTTACTATTTCAAAAGTAATCGACATGATTTATTTTCAGCACATTCGTCGGTTACTATTTCAAAAGTAATCGGCATGATTTATTTTCAGCACATTCGTCGGTTACTATTTCAAAAGTAATCGGCAAGATTTTTATTTTTAGCATATTCGTCGGTGACTATTTCAAAATTAATCAGCATGATTTATTTTAAGCACATTCGTCAGTTACTATTTCAAAAGTAATCGGCAAGATTTTTATTTTCAGCAAATTCGTCGGTGACTATTTCAAAAGTAATCGACATGACTTATTTTCAGCACATTCGTCAGTTACTATTTCAAAAGTAATCGGCAAGACTTTATTTTCAGCACATTCGTTGGTTACTATTTCAAAAGTAATCGGCATGATCTATTTTCTGCACCTTCGTCGGTTACTATTTCAAAAGTAATCGGCAAAAGTTTATTTTCGGCAGATTCGTCGGTTACTATTTCAAAAGTAATCGGCAAGACTTTATTTTCAGCACATTCGTTGGTTACTATTTCAAAAGTAATCGGCATGATCTATTTTCTGCACATTCGTCGATTACTATTTCATAAGTAATCGGCAAGATTTTTATTTTCAGCATATTCGTCGGTGACTATTTCAAAAGTAATCGGCATGATTTATTTTCAGCACATTCGTCGGTTACTATTTCAAAAGTAATCGGCAAGACTTTATTTTCAGCACATTCGTCGGTTACTATTTCAAAAGTAATCGGGAAGATTTTCATTTTCGGCATATTCGTCGGTTACTATTTTAAAAGTAATCGGCATGACTTATTTTCAGCACATTCGTCAGTTACTATTTCAAAAGTAATCGGCAAAATTTTTATTTTCAGCAAATTCGTCGGTGACTATTTCAAAAGTAATCGGCATGACTTATTTTCAGCACATTCGTCAGTTACTATTTCAAAAGTAATCGGCAAGACTTTATTTTCAGCACATTCGTTGGTTACTATTTCAAAAGTAATCGGCATGATCTATTTTCTGCACCTTCGTCGGTTACTATTTCAAAAGTAATCGGCAAAAGTTTATTTTCGGCAGATTCGTCGGTTACTATTTCAAAAGTAATCGGCAAGACTTTATTTTCAGCACATTCGTCGGTTACTATTTCAAAAGTAATCGGCATGATCTATTTTCTGCACATTCGTCGATTACTATTTCATAAGTAATCGGCAAGATTTTTATTTTCAGCATATTCGTCGGTGACTATTTCAAAAGTAATCGGCATGATTTATTTTCAGCACATTCATCTATTACTATTTCAAAAGTAATCGGCAAGACTTTATTTTCGGAAGATTCGTCGGTTACTATTTCAAAAGTAATCGGCAAGACTTTATTTTCAGCACATTCGTTGGTTACTATTTTAAAAGTAATCAGTAAGATTTTTATTTTCAACATATTCATCGCTTACTATTTCAAAAGTAATCGACATGATTTATTTTCAGCACATTCGTCGGTTACTATTTCAAAAGTAATCGGCATGATTTATTTTCAGCACATTCGTCGGTTACTATTTCAAAAGTAATCGGCAAGATTTTTATTTTCAGCAAATTCGTCGGTGACTATTTCAAAAGTAATCGGCATGACTTATTTTCAGCACATTCGTCAGTTACTATTTCAAAAGTAATCGGCAAGACTTTATTTTCAGCACATTCGTTGGTTACTATTTCAAAAGTAATCGGCATGATCTATTTTCTGCACCTTCGTCGGTTACTATTTCAAAAGTAATCGGCAAAAGTTTATTTTCGGCAGATTCGTCGGTTACTATTTCAAAAGTAATCGGCAAGACTTTATTTTCAGCACATTCGTTGGTTACTATTTCAAAAGTAATCGGCATGATCTATTTTCTGCACATTCGTCGATTACTATTTCATAAGTAATCGGCAAGATTTTTATTTTCAGCATATTCGTCGGTGACTATTTCAAAAGTAATCGGCATGATTTATTTTCAGCACATTCGTCGGTTACTATTTCAAAAGTAATCGGCAAGACTTTATTTTCAGCACATTCGTCGGTTACTATTTCAAAAGTAATCGGGAAGATTTTCATTTTCGGCATATTCGTCGGTTACTATTTTAAAAGTAATCGGCAAGATTTTTATTTTCAGCATATTCGTTGGTTACTATTTCAAAAGTAATCGGCATGATCTATTTTCTGCACCTTCGTCGGTTACTATTTCAAAAGTAATCGGCAAAAGTTTATTTTCGGCAGATTCGTCGGTTACTATTTCAAAAGTAATCGGCAAGACTTTATTTTCAGCACATTCGTTGGTTACTATTTCAAAAGTAATCGGCATGATCTATTTTCTGCACATTCGTCGATTACTATTTCATAAGTAATCGGCAAGATTTTTATTTTCAGCATATTCGTCGGTGACTATTTCAAAAGTAATCGGCATGATTTATTTTCAGCACATTCGTCGGTTACTATTTCAAAAGTAATCGGCAAGACTTTATTTTCAGCACATTCGTCGGTTACTATTTCAAAAGTAATCGGGAAGATTTTCATTTTCGGCATATTCGTCGGTTACTATTTTAAAAGTAATCGGCAAGATTTTTATTTTCAGCATATTCGTCGGTTACTATTTCAAAAGTAATCGGCAAGATTTTTATTTTCAGCATATTTGTCGGTTACTATTTTAGAAGTAATCGACAAGATTTTTATTTTCAGCATATTCGTCGGTGACTATTTCAATAGTAATCGGCATGATTTATTTTCAGCACATTCGTCGGTTACTATTTCAACAGTAATCGGCATGATTTATTTTCAGCACATTCGTCGGTTACTATTTCAAAAGTAATCGGCAAGATTTTCATTTTCAGCATATTCGTCGGTTACTATTTCAAAAGTAATCGGCATGATCTATTTTCTGCACATTCGTCGATTACTATTTCATAAGTAATCGGCATGATTTACTTTCAGCACATTCGTCGGTTACTATTTCAAAAGTAATCGGCAAGACTTTATTTTCAACACATTCGTTGGTTACTATTTCAAAAGTAACCAGCATGATCTATTTTCTGCACATTCGTCGGTTACTATTTAAAAAGTAATCGGCAAGATTTTTATTTTCAGCATATTCGTCGGTGACTATTTCAAAAGTAATCGGCATGATTTATTTTCAGCACATTCGTCGGTTACTATTTGAAAAGTAATCGGCAAGACTTTATTTTCAGCACATTCGTCGGTTACTATTTCAAAAGTAATCGGGAAGATTTTCATTTTCGGCATATTCGTCGGTTACTATTTTAAAAGTAATCGGCAAGATTTTTATTTTCAGCATATTCGTTGGTTACTATTTCAAAAGTAATCGGCATGATCTATTTTCTGCACCTTCGTCGGTTACTATTTCAAAAGTAATCGGCAAAAGTTTATTTTCGGCAGATTCGTCGGTTACTATTTCAAAAGTAATCGGCAAGACTTTATTTTCAGCACATTCGTTGGTTACTATTTCAAAAGTAATCGGCATGATCTATTTTCTGCACATTCGTCGATTACTATTTCATAAGTAATCGGCAAGATTTTTATTTTCAGCATATTCGTCGGTGACTATTTCAAAAGTAATCGGCATGATTTATTTTCAGCACATTCGTCGGTTACTATTTCAAAAGTAATCGGGAAGATTTTCATTTTCGGCATATTCGTCGGTTACTATTTTAAAAGTAATCGGCAAGATTTTTATTTTCAGCATATTCGTCGGTTACTATTTCAAAAGTAATCGGCAAGATTTTTATTTTCAGCATATTTGTCGGTTACTATTTTAGAAGTAATCGACAAGATTTTTATTTTCAGCATATTCGTCGGTGACTATTTCAATAGTAATCGGCATGATTTATTTTCAGCACATTCGTCGGTTACTATTTCAACAGTAATCGGCATGATTTATTTTCAGCACATTCGTCGGTTACTATTTCAAAAGTAATCGGCAAGATTTTCATTTTCAGCATATTCGTCGGTTACTATTTCAAAAGTAATCGGCATGATCTATTTTCTGCACATTCGTCGATTACTATTTCATAAGTAATCGGCATGATTTACTTTCAGCACATTCGTCGGTTACTATTTCAAAAGTAATCGGCAAGACTTTATTTTCAACACATTCGTTGGTTACTATTTCAAAAGTAACCGGCATGATCTATTTTCTGCACATTCGTCGGTTACTATTTAAAAAGTAATCGGCAAGATTTTTATTTTCAGCATATTCGTCGGTGACTATTTCAAAAGTAATCGGCATGATTTATTTTCAGCACATTCGTCGGTTACTATTTGAAAAGTAATCGGCAAGACTTTATTTTCAGCACATTCGTCGGTTACTATTTCAAAAGTAATCGGGAAGATTTTCATTTTCGGCATATTCGTCGGTTACTATTTTAAAAGTAATCGGCAAGATTTTTATTTTCAGCATATTCGTTGGTTACTATTTCAAAAGTAATCGGCATGATCTATTTTCTGCACCTTCGTCGGTTACTATTTCAAAAGTAATCGGCAAAAGTTTATTTTCGGCAGATTCGTCGGTTACTATTTCAAAAGTAATCGGGAAGATTTTCATTTTCGGCATATTCGTCGGTTACTATTTTAAAAGTAATCGGCAAGATTTTTATTTTCAGCATATTCGTCGGTTACTATTTCAAAAGTAATCGGCAAGATTTTTATTTTCAGCATATTTGTCGGTTACTATTTTAGAAGTAATCGACAAGATTTTTATTTTCAGCATATTCGTCGGTGACTATTTCAATAGTAATCGGCATGATTTATTTTCAGCACATTCGTCGGTTACTATTTCAACAGTAATCGGCATGATTTATTTTCAGCACATTCGTCGGTTACTATTTCAAAAGTAATCGGCAAGATTTTCATTTTCAGCATATTCGTCGGTTACTATTTCAAAAGTAATCGGCATGATCTATTTTCTGCACATTCGTCGATTACTATTTCATAAGTAATCGGCATGATTTACTTTCAGCACATTCGTCGGTTACTATTTCAAAAGTAATCGGCAAGACTTTATTTTCAACACATTCGTTGGTTACTATTTCAAAAGTAACCGGCATGATCTATTTTCTGCACATTCGTCGGTTACTATTTAAAAAGTAATCGGCAAGATTTTTATTTTCAGCATATTCGTCGGTGACTATTTCAAAAGTAATCGGCATGATTTATTTTCAGCACATTCGTCGGTTACTATTTGAAATGTAATCGGCAAGACTTTATTTTCAGCACATTCGTCGGTTACTATTTCAAAAGTAATCGGGAAGATTTTCATTTTCGGCATATTCGTCGGTTACTATTTTAAAAGTAATCGGCAAGATTTTTATTTTCAGCATATTCGTTGGTTACTATTTCAAAAGTAATCGGCATGATCTATTTTCTGCACCTTCGTCGGTTACTATTTCAAAAGTAATCGGCAAAAGTTTATTTTCGGCAGATTCGTCGGTTACTATTTCAAAAGTAATCGGGAAGATTTTCATTTTCGGCATATTCGTCGGTTACTATTTTAAAAGTAATCGGCAAGATTTTTATTTTCAGCATATTCGTCGGTTACTATTTCAAAAGTAATCGGCAAGATTTTTATTTTCAGCATATTTGTCGGTTACTATTTTAGAAGTAATCGACAAGATTTTTATTTTCAGCATATTCGTCGGTGACTATTTCAATAGTAATCGGCATGATTTATTTTCAGCACATTCGTCGGTTACTATTTCAACAGTAATCGGCATGATTTATTTTCAGCACATTCGTCGGTTACTATTTCAAAAGTAATCGGCAAGATTTTCATTTTCAGCATATTCGTCGGTTACTATTTCAAAAGTAATCGGCATGATCTATTTTCTGCACATTCGTCGATTACTATTTCATAAGTAATCGGCATGATTTACTTTCAGCACATTCGTCGGTTACTATTTCAAAAGTAATCGGCAAGACTTTATTTTCAACACATTCGTTGGTTACTATTTCAAAAGTAACCGGCATGATCTATTTTCTGCACATTCGTCGGTTACTATTTAAAAAGTAATCGGCAAGATTTTTATTTTCAGCATATTCGTCGGTGACTATTTCAAAAGTAATCGGCATGATTTATTTTCAGCACATTCGTCGGTTACTATTTGAAAAGTAATCGGCAAGACTTTATTTTCAGCACATTCGTCGGTTACTATTTCAAAAGTAATCGGGAAGATTTTCATTTTCGGCATATTCGTCGGTTACTATTTTAAAAGTAATCGGCAAGATTTTTATTTTCAGCATATTCGTTGGTTACTATTTCAAAAGTAATCGGCATGATCTATTTTCTGCACCTTCGTCGGTTACTATTTCAAAAGTAATCGGCAAAAGTTTATTTTCGGCAGATTCGTCGGTTACTATTTCAAAAGTAATCGGCAAGACTTTATTTTCAGCACATTCGTTGGTTACTATTTCAAAAGTAATCGGCATGATCTATTTTCTGCACATTCGTCGATTACTATTTCATAAGTAATCGGCAAGATTTTTATTTTCAGCATATTCGTCGGTGACTATTTCAAAAGTAATCAGCATGATTTATTTTCAGCACATTCGTCGGTTACTATTTCAAAAGTAATCGGCAAGACTTTATTTTCAGCACATTCGTCGGTTACTATTTCAAAAGTAATCGGGAAGATTTTCATTTTCGGAATATTCGTCGGTTACTATTTTAAAAGTAATCGGCAAGATTTTTATTTTCAGCATATTCGTCGGTTACTATTTCAAAAGTAATCGGCAAGATTTTTATTTTCAGCATATTTGTCGGTTACTATTTTAGAAGTAATCGACAAGATTTTTATTTTCAGCATATTCGTCGGTGACTATTTCAATAGTAATCGGCATGATTTATTTTCAGCACATTCGTCGGTTACTATTTCAACAGTAATCGGCATGATTTATTTTCAGCACATTCGTCGGTTACTATTTCAAAAGTAATCGGCAAGATTTTCATTTTCAGCATATTCGTCGGTTACTATTTCAAAAGTAATCGGCATGATCTATTTTCTGCACATTCGTCGATTACTATTTGATAAGTAATCGGCATGATTTACTTTCAGCACATTCATCGGTTACTATTTCAAAAGTAATCGGCAAGACTTTATTTTCAACACATTCGTTGGTTACTATTTCAAAAGTAACCGGCATGATCTATTTTCTGCACATTCGTCGGTTACTATTTAAAAAGTAATCGGCAAGATTTTTATTTTCAGCATATTCGTCGGTGACTATTTCAAAAGTAATCGGCATGATTTATTTTCAGCACATTCGTCGGTTACTATTTGAAAAGTAATCGGCAAGACTTTATTTTCAGCACATTCGTCGGTTACTATTTCAAAAGTAATCGGGAAGATTTTCATTTTCGGCATATTCGTCGGTTACTATTTTAAAAGTAATCGGCAAGATTTTTATTTTCAGCATATTCGTTGGTTACTATTTCAAAAGTAATCGGCATGATCTATTTTCTGCACCTTCGTCGGTTACTATTTCAAAAGTAATCGGCAAAAGTTTATTTTCGGCAGATTCGTCGGTTACTATTTCAAAAGTAATCGGCAAGACTTTATTTTCAGCACATTCGTTGGTTACTATTTCAAAAGTAATCGGCATGATCTATTTTCTGCACATTCGTCGATTACTATTTCATAAGTAATCGGCAAGATTTTTATTTTCAGCATATTCGTCGGTGACTATTTCAAAAGTAATCAGCATGATTTATTTTCAGCACATTCGTCGGTTACTATTTCAAAAGTAATCGGCAAGACTTTATTTTCAGCACATTCGTCGGTTACTATTTCAAAAGTAATCGGGAAGATTTTCATTTTCGGCATATTCGTCGGTTACTATTTTAAAAGTAATCGGCAAGATTTTTATTTTCAGCATATTCGTCGGTTACTATTTCAAAAGTAATCGGCAAGATTTTTATTTTCAGCATATTTGTCGGTTACTATTTTAGAAGTAATCGACAAGATTTTTATTTTCAGCATATTCGTCGGTGACTATTTCAATAGTAATCGGCATGATTTATTTTCAGCACATTCGTCGGTTACTATTTCAACAGTAATCGGCATGATTTATTTTCAGCACATTCGTCGGTTACTATTTCAAAAGTAATCGGCAAGATTTTCATTTTCAGCATATTCGTCGGTTACTATTTCAAAAGTAATCGGCATGATCTATTTTCTGCACATTCGTCGATTACTATTTCATAAGTAATCGGCATGATTTACTTTCAGCACATTCGTCGGTTACTATTTCAAAAGTAATCGGCAAGACTTTATTTTCAACACATTCGTTGGTTACTATTTCAAAAGTAACCGGCATGATCTATTTTCTGCACATTCGTCGGTTACTATTTAAAAAGTAATCGGCAAGATTTTTATTTTCAGCATATTCGTCGGTGACTATTTCAAAAGTAATCGGCAAGACTTTATTTTCAGCACATTCGTCGGTTACTATTTCAAAAGTAATCGGCAAGATTTTTATTTTCAGCATATTCGTCGGTTAATATTTTAAAAGTAATCGACAAGATTTTTATTTTCAACATATTCGTCGGTGACTATTTCAAAAGTAATCGGCATGATCTTTTTTCTGCACATTCGTCGGTTACTATTTAAAAAGTAATCGGCAAGATTTTTATTTTCAGCATATTTGTCGGTGACTATTTCAAAAGTAATCGGCATGATTTATTTTCAGCACATTTGTCGGTTACTATTTCAAAAGTAATCGGCAAGACTTTATTTTCAGCACATTCGTCGGTTACTATTTCAAAAGTAATCGGCAAGATTTTCATTTTCAGCATATTCGTCGGTTACTATTTCAAAAGTAATCGGCAAGATTTTTATTTTCAGCAAATTCGTCGGTGACTATTTCAAAAGTAATCGGCATGACTTATTTTCAGCACATTCGTCAGTTACTATTTCAAAAGTAATCGGCAAGATTTTTATTTTCAGCAAATTCGTCGGTGACTATTTCAAAAGTAATCGGCATGACTTATTTTCAGCACATTCGTCAGTTACTATTTCAAAAGTAATCGGCAAGACTTTATTTTCAGCACATTCGTTGGTTACTATTTCAAAAGTAATCGGCATGATCTATTTTCTGCACATTCGTCAGTTACTATTTCAAAAGTAATCGGCAAAAGTTTATTTTCGGCAGATTCGTCGGTTACTATTTCAAAAGTAATCGCCAAGACTTTATTTTCAGCACATTCGTTGGTTACTATTTCAAAAGTAATCGGCATGATCTATTTTCTGCACATTCGTCGGTTACTATTTCAAAAGTAATCGGCATGATTTATTTTCAGCACATTCGTCGGTTACTATTTCAAAAGTAATCGGCAAGACTTTATTTTCAACACATTCGTTGGTTACTATTTCAAAAGTAACCGGAATGATCTATTTTCTGCACATTCGTCGGTTACTATTTAAAAAGTAATCGACAAGATTTTTATTTTCAACATATTCGTCGGTGACTATTTCAAAAGTAATCGGCATGACTTTATTTTCAGCACATTCGTCGGTTACTATTTCAAAAGTAATCGGCAAGATTTTTATTTTCAGCATATTCGTCGGTTAATATTTTAAAAGTAATCGACAAGATTTTTATTTTCAACATATTCGTCGGTGACTATTTCAAAAGTAATCGGCATGATCTTTTTTCTGCACATTCGTCGGTTACTATTTAAAAAGTAATCGGCAAGATATTTATTTTCAGCATATTCGTCGGTGACTATTTCAAAAGTAATCGGCATGATTTATTTTCAGCACATTTGTTGGTTACTATTTCAAAAGTAATCGGCAAGACTTTATTTTCAGCACATTCGTCGGTTACTATTTCAAAAGTAATCGGCAAGATTTTCATTTTCAGCATATTCGTCGGTTACTATTTCAAAAGTAATCGGCAAGATTTTTATTTTCAGCATATTCGTCGGTTACTATTTTAAAAGTAATCGACAAGATTTTTATTTTCAACATATTCGTCGGTTACTATTTCAAAAGTAATCGGCAAGATTTTTATTTTCAGCATATTTAACGGTTACTATTTTAGAAGTAATCGACAAGATTTTTATTTTCAGCATATTCCTCGGTGACTATTTCAAAAGTAATCGGCATGATTTATTTTCAGCACATTCGTCGGTTACTATTTCAAAAGTAATCGGCATGATTTATTTTCAGCACATTTGTCGGTTACTATTTCAAAAGTAATCGGCAAGATTTTCATTTTCAGCATATCCGTCGGTTACTATATCAAAAGTAATCGGCAAGATTTTTATTTTCAGCATATTTGTTGATTACTATTTTAAAAGTAATTGACAAGATTTTTATTTTCAACATATTCGTCGGTGACTATTTCAAAAGTAATCGGCATGATCTTTTTTCTGCACATTCGTCGGTTACTATTTAAAAAGTAATCGGCAAGATTTTTATTTTCAGCATATTCGTCGGTGACTATTTCAAAAGTAATCGGCATGATTTATTTTCAGCACATTTGTCGGTTACTATTTCAAAAGTAATCGGCAAGACTTTATTTTCAGCACATTCGTCGGTTACTATTTCAAAAGTAATCGGCAAGATTTTCATTTTCAGCATATTCGTCGGTTACTATTTCAAAAGTAATCGGCAAGATTTTTATTTTCAGCAAATTCGTCGGTGACTATTTCAAAAGTAATCGGCATGACTTATTTTCAGCACATTCGTCAGTTACTATTTCAAAAGTAATCGGCAAGATTTTTATTTTCAGCAAATTCGTCGGTGACTATTTCAAAAGTAATCGGCATGACTTATTTTCAGCACATTCGTCAGTTACTATTTCAAAAGTAATCGGCAAGATTTTTATTTTCAGCAAATTCGTCGGTGACTATTTCAAAAGTAATCGGCATGACTTATTTTCAGCACATTCGTCAGTTACTATTTCAAAAGTAATCGGCAAGACTTTATTTTCAGCACATTCGTTGGTTACTATTTCAAAAGTAATCGGCATGATCTATTTTCTGCACATTCGTCAGTTACTATTTCAAAAGTAATCGGCAAAAGTTTATTTTCGGCAGATTCGTCGGTTACTATTTCAAAAGTAATCGCCAAGACTTTATTTTCAGCACATTCGTTGGTTACTATTTCAAAAGTAATCGGCATGATCTATTTTCTGCACATTCGTCGGTTACTATTTCAAAAGTAATCGGCATGATTTATTTTCAGCACATTCGTCGGTTACTATTTCAAAAGTAATCGGCAAGACTTTATTTTCAACACATTCGTTGGTTACTATTTCAAAAGTAACCGGAATGATCTATTTTCTGCACATTCGTCGGTTACTATTTAAAAAGTAATCGACAAGATTTTTATTTTCAACATATTCGTCGGTGACTATTTCAAAAGTAATCGGCATGACTTTATTTTCAGCACATTCGTCGGTTACTATTTCAAAAGTAATCGGCAAGATTTTTATTTTCAGCATATTCGTCGGTTAATATTTTAAAAGTAATCGACAAGATTTTTATTTTCAACATATTCGTCGGTGACTATTTCAAAAGTAATCGGCATGATCTTTTTTCTGCACATTCGTCGGTTACTATTTAAAAAGTAATCGGCAAGATATTTATTTTCAGCATATTCGTCGGTGACTATTTCAAAAGTAATCGGCATGATTTATTTTCAGCACATTTGTTGGTTACTATTTCAAAAGTAATCGGCAAGACTTTATTTTCAGCACATTCGTCGGTTACTATTTCAAAAGTAATCGGCAAGATTTTCATTTTCAGCATATTCGTCGGTTACTATTTCAAAAGTAATCGGCAAGATTTTTATTTTCAGCATATTCGTCGGTTACTATTTTAAAAGTAATCGACAAGATTTTTATTTTCAACATATTCGTCGGTTACTATTTCAAAAGTAATCGGCAAGATTTTTATTTTCAGCATATTTAACGGTTACTATTTTAGAAGTAATCGACAAGATTTTTATTTTCAGCATATTCCTCGGTGACTATTTCAAAAGTAATCGGCATGATTTATTTTCAGCAAATTCGTCGGTGACTATTTCAAAAGTAATCGGCATGACTTATTTTCAGCACATTCGTCAGTTACTATTTCAAAAGTAATCGGCAAGATTTTTATTTTCAGCAAATTCGTCGGTGACTATTTCAAAAGTCATCGGCATGACTTATTTTCAGCACATTCGTCAGTTACTATTTCAAAAGTAATCGGCAAGACTTTATTTTCAGCACATTCGTTGGTTACTATTTCAAAAGTAATCGGCATGATCTATTTTCTGCACATTCGTCAGTTACTATTTCAAAAGTAATCGGCAAAAGTTTATTTTCGGCAGATTCGTCGGTTACTATTTCAAAAGTAATCGGCAAGACTTTATTTTCAGCACATTCGTTGGTTACTATTTCAAAAGTAATCGGCATGATCTATTTTCTGCACATTCGTCGATTACTATTTCATAAGTAATCGGCATGATTTATTTTCAGCACATTCGTCGGTTACTATTTCAAAAGTAATCGGCAAGACTTTATTTTCAACACATTCGTTGGTTACTATTTCAAAAGTAACCGGAATGATCTATTTTCTGCACATTCGTCGGTTACTATTTAAAAACTAATCGGCAAGATTTTTATTTTCAGCATATTCGTCGGTGACTATTTCAAATGTAATCGGAAAGACTTTATTTTCAGCACATTCGTCGGTTACTATTTAAAAAGTAATCGGCAAGATTTTTATTTTCAGCATATTCGTCGGTTAATATTTTAAAAGTAATCGACAAGATTTTTATTTTCAACATATTCGTCGGTGACTATTTCAAAAGTAATCGGCATGATCTTTTTTCTGCACATTCGTCGGTTACTATTTAAAAAGTAATCGGCAAGATATTTATTTTCAGCATATTCGTCGGTGACTATTTCAAAAGTAATCGGCATGATTTATTTTCAGCACATTTGTTGGTTACTATTTCAAAAGTAATCGGCAAGACTTTATTTTCAGCACATTCATCGGTTACTATTTCAAAAGTAATCGGCAAGATTTTCATTTTCAGCATATTCGTCGGTTACTATTTCAAAAGTAATCGGCAAGATTTTTATTTTCAGCATATTCGTCGGTTACTATTTTAAAAGTAATCGACAAGATTTTTATTTTCAACATATTCGTCGGTTACTATTTCAAAAGTAATCGGCAAGATTTTTATTTTCAGCATATTTGTCGGTTACTATTTTAGAAGTAATCGACAAGATTTTTATTTTCAGCATATTCCTCGGTGACTATTTCAAAAGTAATCGGCATGATTTATTTTCAACACATTCGTCGGTTACTATTTCAAAAGTAATCGGCATGATTTATTTTCAGCACATTTGTCGGTTACTATTTCAAAAGTAATCGGCAAGATTTTCATTTTCAGCATATCCGTCGGTTACTATATCAAAAGTAATCGGCAAGATTTTTATTTTCAGCATATTTGTTGATTACTATTTTAAAAGTAATTGACAAGATTTTTATTTTCAACATATTCGTCGGTTACTATTTCAAAAGTAATCGGCAAGACTTTATTTTCAGCACATTCGTTGGTTACTATTTCAAAAGTAATCGGCATGATCTATTTTCTGCACATTCGTCGGTGACTATTTCAAAAGTAATCGGCAAGACTTTATTTTCAGCACATTCGTCGGTTACTATTTCAAAAGTTATCGACAAGATTTTTATTTTCAGCATATTTGTCGGTTACTATTTTAGAAGTAATCGACAAGATTTTTATTTTCAGCATATTCGTCGGTGACTATTTCAAAAGTAATCGACATGATCTATTTTCTGCACATTCGTCGGTTACTATTTAAAAAGTAATCGGCAAGATTTTTATTTTCAGCATATTCGTCGGTTACTATTTCAAAAGTAATCGGCAAGATTTTTATTTTCAGCATATTCGTCGGTTAATATTTTAAAAGTAATCGACAAGATTTTTATTTTCAACATATTCGTCGGTGACTATTTCAAAAGTAATCGGCATGATCTTTTTTCTGCACATTCGTCGGTTAATATTTAAAAAGTAATCGGCAAGATTTTTATTTTCAGCATATTCGTCGGTGACTATTTCAAAAGTAATCGGCATGATTTATTTTCAGCACATTTGTCGGTTACTATTTCAAAAGTAATCGGCAAGACTTTATCTTCAGCACATTCGTCGGTTACTATTTCAAAAGTAATCGGCAAGATTTTCATTTTCAGCATATTCGTCGGATACAATTTCAAAAGTAATCGGCAAGATTTTTATTTTCAGCAAATTCGTCGGTGACTATTTCAAAAGTAATCGGCATGACTTATTTTCAGCACATTTGTCAGTTACTATTTCAAAAGTAATCGGCAAGATTTTTATTTTCAGCAAATTCGTCGGTGACTATTTCAAAAGTAATCGGCATGACTTATTTTCAGCACATTCGTCAGTTACTATTTCAAAAGTAATCGGCAAGACTTTATTTTCAGCACATTCGTTGGTTACTATTTCAAAAGTAATCGGCATGATCTATTTTCTGCACATTCGTCGGTTACTATTTCAAAAGTAATCGGCAAAAGTTTATTTTCGGCAGATTCGTCGGTTACTATTTCAAAAGTAATCGGCAAGACTTTATTTTCAGCACATTCGTTGGTTACTATTTCAAAAGTAATCGGCATGATCTATTTTCTGCACATTCGTTGATTACTATTTCATAAGTAATCGGCATGATCTATTTTCTGCACATTCGTCGGTTACTATTTCAAAAGTAATCGACAAGATTTTTATTTTCAACATATTCGTCGGTTACTATTTCAAAAGTAATCGGCAAGATTTTTATTTTCAGCATATTTGTCGGTTACTATTTTAGAAGTAATCGACAAGATTTTTATTTTCAGCATATTCCTCGGTGACTATTTCAAAAGTAATCGGCATGATTTATTTTCAACACATTCGTCGGTTACTATTTCAAAAGTAATCGGCATGATTTATTTTCAGCACATTTGTCGGTTACTATTTCAAAAGTAATCGGCAAGATTTTCATTTTCAGCATATCCGTCGGTTACTATATCAAAAGTAATCGGCAAGATTTTTATTTTCAGCATATTTGTTGATTACTATTTTAAAAGTAATTGACAAGATTTTTATTTTCAACATATTCGTCGGTTACTATTTCAAAAGTAATCGGCAAGACTTTATTTTCAGCACATTCGTTGGTTACTATTTCAAAAGTAATCGGCATGATCTATTTTCTGCACATTCGTCGGTGACTATTTCAAAAGTAATCGGCAAGACTTTATTTTCAGCACATTCGTCGGTTACTATTTCAAAAGTTATCGACAAGATTTTTATTTTCAGCATATTTGTCGGTTACTATTTTAGAAGTAATCGACAAGATTTTTATTTTCAGCATATTCGTCGGTGACTATTTCAAAAGTAATCGACATGATCTATTTTCTGCACATTCGTCGGTTACTATTTAAAAAGTAATCGGCAAGATTTTTATTTTCAGCATATTCGTCGGTTACTATTTCAAAAGTAATCGGCAAGATTTTTATTTTCAGCATATTCGTCGGTTAATATTTTAAAAGTAATCGACAAGATTTTTATTTTCAACATATTCGTCGGTGACTATTTCAAAAGTAATCGGCATGATCTTTTTTCTGCACATTCGTCGGTTAATATTTAAAAAGTAATCGGCAAGATTTTTATTTTCAGCATATTCGTCGGTGACTATTTCAAAAGTAATCGGCATGATTTATTTTCAGCACATTTGTCGGTTACTATTTCAAAAGTAATCGGCAAGATTTTCATTTTCAGCATATTCGTCGGATACAATTTCAAAAGTAATCGGCAAGATTTTTATTTTCAGCAAATTCGTCGGTGACTATTTCAAAAGTAATCGGCATGACTTATTTTCAGCACATTTGTCAGTTACTATTTCAAAAGTAATCGGCAAGATTTTTATTTTCAGCAAATTCGTCGGTGACTATTTCAAAAGTAATCGGCATGACTTATTTTCAGCACATTCGTCAGTTACTATTTCAAAAGTAATCGGCAAGACTTTATTTTCAGCACATTCGTTGGTTACTATTTCAAAAGTAATCGGCATGATCTATTTTCTGCACATTCGTCGGTTACTATTTCAAAAGTAATCGGCAAAAGTTTATTTTCGGCAGATTCGTCGGTTACTATTTCAAAAGTAATCGGCAAGACTTTATTTTCAGCACATTCGTTGGTTACTATTTCAAAAGTAATCGGCATGATCTATTTTCTGCACATTCGTTGATTACTATTTCATTAGTAATCGGCATGATCTATTTTCTGCACATTCGTCGGTTACTATTTCAAAAGTAATCGGCAAGACTTTATTTTCAACACATTCGTTGGTTACTATTTCAAAAGTAACCGGCATGATCTATTTTCTGCACATTCGTCGATTACTATTTCATAAGTAATCGGCAAGATTTTTATTTTCAGCATATTCGTCGGTGACTATTTCAAAAGTAATCGGCATGATTTATTTTCAGCACATTCATCGGTTACTATTTCAAAAGTAATCGGCAAGACTTTATTTTCGGAAGATTCGTCGGTTACTATTTCAAAAGTAATCGGCAAGACTTTATTTTCAGCACATTCGTTGGTTACTATTTTAAAAGTAATCAGTAAGATTTTTATTTTCAACATATTCATCGCTTACTATTTCAAAAGTAATCGACATGATTTATTTTCAGCACATTCGTCGGTTATTATTTCAAAAGTAATCGGCATGATTTATTTTCAGCACATTCGTCGGTTACTATTTCAAAAGTAATCGGCAAGATTTTTATTTTTAGCATATTCGTCGGTGACTATTTCAAAATTAATCAGCATGATTTATTTTAAGCACATTCGTCAGTTACTATTTCAAAAGTAATCGGCAAGATTTTTATTTTCAGCAAATTCGTCGGTGACTATTTCAAAAGTAATCGGCATGACTTATTTTCAGCACATTCGTCAGTTACTATTTCAAAAGTAATCGGCAAGACTTTATTTTCAGCACATTCGTTGGTTACTATTTCAAAAGTAATCGGCATGATCTATTTTCTGCACCTTCGTCGGTTACTATTTCAAAAGTAATCGGCAAAAGTTTATTTTCGGCAGATTCGTCGGTTACTATTTCAAAAGTAATCGGCAAGACTTTATTTTCAGCACATTCGTTGGTTACTATTTCAAAAGTAATCGGCATGATCTATTTTTTGCACATTCGTCGATTACTATTTCATAAGTAATCGGCAAGATTTTTATTTTCAGCATATTCGTCGGTGACTATTTCAAAAGTAATCAGCATGATTTATTTTCAGCACATTCGTCGGTTACTATTTCAAAAGTAATCGGCAAGACTTTATTTTCAGCACATTCGTCGGTTACTATTTCAAAAGTAATCGGCAAAAGTTTATTTTCGGCAGATTCGTCGGTTACTATTTCAAAAGTAATCGGCAAGACTTTATTTTCAGCACATTCGTTGGTTACTATTTCAAAAGTAATCGGCATGATCTATTTTCTGCACATTCGTTGATTACTATTTCATAAGTAATCGGCATGATCTATTTTCTGCACATTCGTCGGTTACTATTTCAAAAGTAATCGGCAAGACTTTATTTTCAACACATTCGTTGGTTACTATTTCAAAAGTAACCGGCATGATCTATTTTCTGCACATTCGTCGATTACTATTTCATAAGTAATCGGCAAGATTTTTATTTTCAGCATATTCGTCGGTGACTATTTCAAAAGTAATCGGCATGATTTATTTTCAGCACATTCATCGGTTACTATTTCAAAAGTAATCGGCAAGACTTTATTTTCGGAAGATTCGTCGGTTACTATTTCAAAAGTAATCGGCAAGACTTTATTTTCAGCACATTCGTTGGTTACTATTTTAAAAGTAATCAGTAAGATTTTTATTTTCAACATATTCATCGCTTACTATTTCAAAAGTAATCGACATGATTTATTTTCAGCACATTCGTCGGTTACTATTTCAAAAGTAATCGGCATGATTTATTTTCAGCACATTCGTCGGTTACTATTTCAAAAGTAATCGGCAAGATTTTTATTTTTAGCATATTCGTCGGTGACTATTTCAAAATTAATCAGCATGATTTATTTTAAGCACATTCGTCAGTTACTATTTCAAAAGTAATCGGCAAGATTTTTATTTTCAGCAAATTCGTCGGTGACTATTTCAAAATTAATCGGCATGACTTATTTTCAGCACATTCGTCAGTTACTATTTCAAAAGTAATCGGCAAGACTTTATTTTCAGCACATTCGTTGGTTACTATTTCAAAAGTAATCGGCATGATCTATTTTCTGCACCTTCGTCGGTTACTATTTCAAAAGTAATCGGCAAAAGTTTATTTTCGGCAGATTCGTCGGTTACTATTTCAAAAGTAATCGGCAAGACTTTATTTTCAGCACATTCGTTGGTTACTATTTCAAAAGTAATCGGCATGATCTATTTTTTGCACATTCGTCGATTACTATTTCATAAGTAATCGGAAAGATTTTTATTTTCAGCATATTCGTCGGTGACTATTTCAAAAGTAATCGGCATGATTTATTTTCAGCACATTCGTCGGTTACTATTTCAAAAGTAATCGGCAAGACTTTATTTTCAGCACATTCGTCGGTTACTATTTCAAAAGTAATCGGGAAGATTTTCATTTTCGGCATATTCGTCGGTTACTATTTTAAAAGTAATCGGCAAGATTTTTATTTTCAGCATATTCGTCGGTTACTATTTCAAAAGTAATCGGCATGATCTATTTTCTGCACCTTCGTCGGTTACTATTTCAAAAGTAATCGGCAAAAGTTTATTTTCGGCAGATTCGTCGGTTACTATTTCAAAAGTAATCGGCAAGACTTTATTTTCAGCACATTCGTTGGTTACTATTTCAAAAGTAATCGGCATGATCTATTTTCTGCATATTCGTCGATTACTATTTCATAAGTAATCGGCAAGATTTTTATTTTCAGCATATTCGTCGGTGACTATTTCAAAAGTAATCGGCATGATTTATTTTCAGCACATTCGTCGGTTACTATTTGAAAAGTAATCGGCAAGACTTTATTTTCAGCACATTCGTCGGTTACTATTTCAAAAGTAATCGGGAAGATTTTCATTTTCGGCATATTCGTCGGTTACTATTTTAAAAGTAATCGGCAAGATTTTTATTTTCAGCATATTCGTCGGTTACTATTTCAAAAGTAATCGGCATGATCTATTTTCTGCACCTTTGTCGGTTACTATTTCAAAAGTAATCGGCAAAAGTTTATTTTCGGCAGATTCGTCGGTTACTATTTCAAAAGTAATCGGCAAGACTTTATTTTCAGCACATTCGTTGGTTACTATTTCAAAAGTAATCGGCATGATCTATTTTCTGCACATTCGTCGATTACTATTTCATAAGTAATCGGCAAGATTTTTATTTTCAGCATATTCGTCGGTGACTATTTCAAAAGTAATCGGCATGATTTATTTTCAGCACATTCGTCGGTTACTATTTCAAAAGTAATCGGCAAGACTTTATTTTCAGCACATTCGTCGGTTACTATTTCAAAAGTAATCGGGAAGATATTCATTTTCGGCATATTCGTCGGTTACTATTTTAAAAGTAATCGGCAAGATTTTTATTTTCAGCATATTCGTCGGTTACTATTTCAAAAGTAATCGGCAAGATTTTTATTTTCAGCATATTTGTCGGTTACTATTTTAGAAGTAATCGACAAGATTTTTATTTTCAGCATATTCGTCGGTGACTATTTCAATAGTAATCGGCATGATTTATTTTCAGCACATTCGTCGGTTACTATTTCAACAGTAATCGGCATGATTTATTTTCAGCACATTCGTCGGTTACTATTTCAAAAGTAATCGGCAAGATTTTCATTTTCAGCATATTCGTCGGTTACTATTTCAAAAGTAATCGGCATGATCTATTTTCTGCACATTCGTCGATTACTATTTCATAAGTAATCGGCATGATTTACTTTCAGCACATTCGTCGGTTACTATTTCAAAAGTAATCGGCAAGACTTTATTTTCAACACATTCGTTGGTTACTATTTCAAAAGTAACCGGCATGATCTATTTTCTGCACATTCGTCGGTTACTATTTAAAAAGTAATTGGCAAGATTTTTATTTTCAGCATATTCGTCGGTGACTATTTCAAAAGTAATCGGCAAGACTTTATTTTCAGCACATTCGTCGGTTACTATTTCAAAAGTAATCGGCAAGATTTTTATTTTCAGCATATTCGTCGGTTAATATTTTAAAAGTAATCGACAAGATTTTTATTTTCAACATATTCGTCGGTGACTATTTCAAAAGTAATCGGCATGATCTTTTTTCTGCACATTCGTCGGTTACTATTTAAAAAGTAATCAGCAAGATTTTTATTTTCAGCATATTCGTCGGTGACTATTTCAATAGTAATCGACATGATTTATTTTCAGCACATTTGTCGGTTACTATTTCAAAAGTAATCGGCAAGACTTTATTTTCAGCACATTCGTCGGTTACTATTTCAAAAGTAATCGGCAAGATTTTCATTTTCAGCATATTCGTCGGTTACTATTTCAAAAGTAATCGGCAAGATTTTTATTTTCAGCAAATTCGTCGGTGACTATTTCAAAAGTAATCGGCATGACTTATTTTCAGCACATTCGTCAGTTACTATTTCAAAAGCAATCGGCATGATTTATTTTCAGCACATTCGTCGGTTACTATTTCAAAAGTAATCGGCAAAAGTTTATTTTCGGCAGATTCGTCGGTTACTATTTCAAAAGTAATTGGCAAGACTTTATTTTCAGCACATTCGTTGGTTACTATTTCAAAAGTAATCGGCAAGATTTTCATTTTCAGCATATTCGTCGGTTACTATTTCAAAAGTAATCGACATGATTTATTTTCAGCACATTCGTCGGTTACTATTTCAAAAGTAATCGGCAAGATTTTTATTTTTAGCATATTCGTCGGTGACTATTTCAAAATTAATCAGCATGATTTATTTTAAGCACATTCGTCAGTTACTATTTCAAAAGTAATCGGCAAGATTTTTATTTTCAGCAAATTCGTCGGTGACTATTTCAAAAGTAATCGGCATGACTTATTTTCAGCACATTCGTCAGTTACTATTTCAAAATTAATCGGCAAGACTTTATTTTCAGCACATTCGTTGGTTACTATTTCAAAAGTAATCGGCATGATCTATTTTCTGCACCTTCGTCGGTTACTATTTCAAAAGTAATCGGCAAAAGTTTATTTTCGGCAGATTCGTCGGTTACTATTTCAAAAGTAATCGGCAAGACTTTATTTTCAGCACATTCGTTGGTTACTATTTCAAAAGTAATCGGCATGATCTATTTTCTGCACATTCGTCGATTACTATTTCATAAGTAATCGGCAAGATTTTTATTTTTAGCATATTCGTCGGTGACTATTTCAAAAGTAATCGGCATGATTTATTTTCAGCACATTCGTCGGTTACTATTTCAAAAGTAATCGGCAAGACTTTATTTTCAGCACATTCGTCGATTACTATTTCAAAAGTAATCGGGAAGATTTTCATTTTCGGCATATTCGTCGGTTACTATTTTAAAAGTAATCGGCAAGATTTTTATTTTCAGCATATTCGTCGGTTACTATTTCAAAAGTAATCGGCATGATCTATTTTCTGCACCTTCGTCGGTTACTATTTCAAAAGTAATCGGCAAAAGTTTATTTTCGGCAGATTCGTCGGTTACTATTTCAAAAGTAATCGGCAAGAATTTATTTTCAGCACATTCGTTGGTTACTATTTCAAAAGTAATCGGCATGATCTATTTTCTGCATATTCGTCGATTACTATTTCATAAGTAATCGGCAAGATTTTTATTTTCAGCATATTCGTCGGTGACTATTTCAAAAGTAATCGGCATGATTTATTTTCAGCACATTCGTCGGTTACTATTTGAAAAGTAATCGGCAAGACTTTATTTTCAGCACATTCGTCGGTTACTATTTCAAAAGTAATCGGGAAGATTTTCATTTTCGGCATATTCGTCGGTTACTATTTTAAAAGTAATCGGCAAGATTTTTATTTTCAGCATATTCGTCGGTTACTATTTCAAAAGTAATCGGCATGATCTATTTTCTGCACCTTCGTCGGTTACTATTTCAAAAGTAATCGGCAAAAGTTTATTTTCGGCAGATTCGTCGGTTACTATTTCAAAAGTAATCGGCAAGACTTTATTTTCAGCACATTCGTTGGTTACTATTTCAAAAGTAATCGGCATGATCTATTTTCTGCACATTCGTCGATTACTATTTCAAAAGTAATCGGCATGATTTATTTTCATCACATTCGTCGGTTACTATTTCAACAGTAATCGGCAAGATTTTCATTTTCAGCATATTCGTCGGTTACTATTTCAAAAGTAATCGGCAAGATTTTTATTTTCAGCAAATTCGTCGGTGACTATTTCAAAAGTAATCGGCATGACTTATTTTCAGCACATTCGTCAGTTACTATTTCAAAAGTAATCGGCATGATTTATTTTCAGCACATTCGTCGGTTACTATTTCAAAAGTAATCGGCAAAAGTTTATTTTCGGCAGATTCGTCGGTTACTATTTCAAAAGTAATCGGCAAGACTTTATTTTCAGCACATTCGTTGGTTACTATTTCAAAAGTAATCGGCAAGATTTTCATTTTCAGTATATTCGTCGGTTACTATTTCAAAAGTAATCGGCATGATCTATTTTCTGCACATTCGTCGATTACTATTTCATAAGTAATCGGCAAGATTTTTATTTTCAGCATATTCGTCGGTGACTATTTCAAAAGTAATCGGCATGATTTATTTTCAGCACATTCGTCGGTTACTATTTCAAAAGTAATCGGCAAGACTTTATTTTCAGCACATTCGTCGGTTACTATTTCAAAAGTAATCGGGAAGATATTCATTTTCGGCATATTCGTCGGTTACTATTTTAAAAGTAATCGGCAAGATTTTTATTTTCAGCATATTCGTCGGTTACTATTTCAAAAGTAATCGGCAAGATTTTTATTTTCAGCATATTTGTCGGTTACTATTTTAGAAGTAATCGACAAGATTTTTTTATTTTCAGCATATTCGTCGGTGACTATTTCAATAGTAATCGGCATGACTTATTTTCAGCACATTCGTCGGTTACTATTTCAACAGTAATCGGCATGATTTATTTTCAGCACATTCGTCGGTTACTATTTCAAAAGTAATCGGCAAGATTTTCATTTTCAGCATATTCGTCGGTTACTATTTCAAAAGTAATCGGCATGATCTATTTTCTGCACATTCGTCGATTACTATTTCATAAGTAATCGGCATGATTTACTTTCAACACATTCGTCGGTTACTATTTCAAAAGTAATCGGCAAGACTTTATTTTCAACACATTCGTTGGTTACTATTTCAAAAGTAACCGGCATGATCTATTTTCTGCACATTCGTCGGTTACTATTTAAAAAGTAATTGGCAAGATTTTTATTTTCAGCATATTCGTCGGTGACTATTTCAAAAGTAATCGGCAAGACTTTATTTTCAGCACATTCGTCGGTTACTATTTCAAAAGTAATCGGCAAGATTTTTATTTTCAGCATATTCGTCGGTTAATATTTTAAAAGTAATCGACAAGATTTTTATTTTCAACATATTCGTCGGTGACTATTTCAAAAGTAATCGGCATGATCTTTTTTCTGCACATTCGTCGGTTACTATTTAAAAAGTAATCGGCAAGATTTTTATTTTCAGCATATTCGTCGGTGACTATTTCAATAGTAATCGGCATGATTTATTTTCACCACATTTGTCGGTTACTATTTCAAAAGTAATCGGCAAGACTTTATTTTCAGCACATTCGTCGGTTACTATTTCAAAAGTAATCGGCAAGATTTTCATTTTCAGCATATTCGTCGGTTACTATTTCAAAAGTAATCGGCAAGATTTTTATTTTCAGCAAATTCGTCGGTGACTATTTCAAAAGTAATCGGCATGACTTATTTTCAGCACATTCGTCAGTTACTATTTCAAAAGTAATCGGCATGATTTATTTTCAGCACATTCGTCGGTTACTATTTCAAAAGTAATCGGCAAGATTTTTATTTTTAGCATATTCGTCGGTGACTATTTCAAAATTAATCAGCATGATTTATTTTAAGCACATTCGTCAGTTACTATTTCAAAAGTAATCGGCAAGATTTTTATTTTCAGCAAATTCGTCGGTGACTATTTCAAAAGTAATCGGCATGACTTATTTTCAGCACATTCGTCAGTTACTATTTCAAAAGTAATCGGCATGATCTATTTTCTGCACCTTCGTCGGTTACTATTTCAAAAGTAATCGGCAAAAGTTTATTTTCGGCAGATTCGTCAGTTACTATTTCAAAAGTAATCGGCAAGACTTTATTTTCAGCACATTCGTTGGTTACTATTTCAAAAGTAATCGGCATGATCTATTTTCTGCACATTCGTCGATTACTATTTCATAAGTAATCGGCAAGATTTTTATTTTCAGCATATTCGTCGGTGACTATTTCAAAAGTAATCGGCATGATTTATTTTCAGCACATTCGTCAGTTACTATTTCAAAAGTAATCGGCAAGACTTTATTTTCAGCACATTCGTCGGTTACTATTTCAAAAGTAATCGCGAAGATTTTCATTTTCGGCATATTCGTCGGTTACTATTTTAAAAGTAATCGGCAAGATTTTTATTTTCAGCATATTCGTCGGTTACTATTTCAAAAGTAATCGGCATGATCTATTTTCTGCACCTTCGTCGGTTACTATTTTAAAAGTAATCGGCAAAAGTTTATTTTCGGCAGATTCGTCGGTTACTATTTCAAAAGTAATCGGCAAGACTTTATTTTCAGCACATTCGTTGGTTACTATTTCAAAAGTAATCGGCATGATCTATTTTCTGCATATTCGTCGATTACTATTTCATAAGTAATCGGCAAGATTTTTATTTTCAGCATATTCGTCGGTGACTATTTCAAAAGTAATCGGCATGATTTATTTTCAGCACATTCGTCGGTTACTATTTGAAAAGTAATCGGCAAGACTTTATTTTCAGCACATTCGTCGGTTACTATTTCAAAAGTAATCGGGAAGATTTTCATTTTCGGCATATTCGTCGGTGACTATTTCAAAAGTAATCGGCATGACTTATTTTCAGCACATTCGTCAGTTACTATTTCAAAAGTAATCGGCATGATTTATTTTCAGCACATTCGTCGGTTACTATTTCAAAAGTAATCGGCAAAAGTTTATTTTCGGACAGATTCGTCGGTTACTATTTCAAAAGTAATCGGCAAGACTTTATTTTCAGCACATTCGTTGGTTACTATTTCAAAAGTAATCGGCAAGATTTTCATTTTCAGCATATTCGTCGGTTACTATTTCAAAAGTAATCGGCATGATCTATTTTCTGCACATTCGTCGATTACTATTTCATAAGTAATCGGCAAGATTTTTATTTTCAGCATATTCGTCGGTGACTATTTCAAAAGTAATCGGCATGATTTATTTTCAGCACATTCGTCGGTTACTATTTCAAAAGTAATCGGCAAGACTTTATTTTCAGCACATTCGTCGGTTACTATTTCAAAAGTAATCGGGAAGATATTCATTTTCGGCATATTCGTCGGTTACTATTTTAAAAGTAATCGGCAAGATTTTTATTTTCAGCATATTCGTCGGTTACTATTTCAAAAGTAATCGGCAAGATTTTTATTTTCAGCATATTTGTCGGTTACTATTTTAGAAGTAATCGACAAGATTTTTTTATTTTCAGCATATTCGTCGGTGACTATTTCAATAGTAATCGGCATGATTTATTTTCAGCACATTCGTCGGTTACTATTTCAACAGTAATCGGCATGATTTATTTTCAGCACATTCGTCGGTTACTATTTCAAAAGTAATCGGCAAGATTTTCATTTTCAGCATATTCGTCGGTTACTATTTCAAAAGTAATCGGCATGATCTATTTTCTGCACATTCGTCGATTACTATTTCATAAGTAATCGGCATGATTTACTTTCAGCACATTCGTCGGTTACTATTTCAAAAGTAATCGGCAAAAGTTTATTTTCGGCAGATTCGTCGGTTACTATTTCAAAAGTAATCGGCAAGACTTTATTTTCAGCACATTCGTTGGTTACTATTTCAAAAGTAATCGGCATGATCTATTTTCTGCATATTCGTCGATTACTATTTCATAAGTAATCGGCAAGATTTTTATTTTCAGCATATTCGTCGGTGACTATTTCAAAAGTAATCGGCATGATTTATTTTCAGCACATTCGTCGGTTACTATTTGAAAAGTAATCGGCAAGACTTTATTTTCAGCACATTCGTCGGTTACTATTTCAAAAGTAATCGGGAAGATTTTCATTTTCGGCATATTCGTCGGTTACTATTTTAAAAGTAATCGGCAAGATTTTTATTTTCAGCATATTCGTCGGTTACTATTTCAAAAGTAATCGGCATGATCTATTTTCTGCACCTTCGTCGGTTACTATTTCAAAAGTAATCGGCAAAAGTTTATTTTCGGCAGATTCGTCGGTTACTATTTCAAAAGTAATCGGCAAGACTTTATTTTCAGCACATTCGTTGGTTACTATTTCCAAAGTAATCGGCATGATCTATTTTCTGCACATTCGTCGATTACTATTTCATAAGTAATCGGCAAGATTTTTATTTTCAGCATATTCGTCGGTGACTATTTCAAAAGTAATCGGCATGATTTATTTTCAGCACATTCGTCGGTTACTATTTCAAAAGTAATCGGGAAGATATTCATTTTCGGCATATTCGTCGGTTACTATTTTAAAAGTAATCGGCAAGATTTTTATTTTCAGCATATTCGTCGGTTACTATTTCAAAAGTAATCGGCAAGATTTTTATTTTCAGCATATTTGTCGGTTACTATTTTAGAAGTAATCGACAAGATTTTTTTATTTTCAGCATATTCGTCGGTGACTATTTCAATAGTAATCGGCATGATTTATTTTCAGCACATTCGTCGGTTACTATTTCAACAGTAATCGGCATGATTTATTTTCAGCACATTCGTCGGTTACTATTTCAAAAGTAATCGGCAAGATTTTCATTTTCAGCATATTCGTCGGTTACTATTTCAAAAGTAATCGGCATGATCTATTTTCTGCACATTCGTCGATTACTATTTCATAAGTAATCGGCATGATTTACTTTCAGCACATTCGTCGGTTACTATTTCAAAAGTAATCGGCAAGACTTTATTTTCAACACATTCGTTGGTTACTATTTCAAAAGTAACCGGCATGATCTATTTTCTGCACATTCGTCGGTTACTATTTAAAAAGTAATTGGCAAGATTTTTATTTTCAACATATTCGTCGGTGACTATTTCAAAAGTAATCGGCAAGACTTTATTTTCAGCACATTCGTCGGTTACTATTTCAAAAGTAATCGGCAAGATTTTTATTTTCAGCATATTCGTCGGTTAATATTTTAAAAGTAATCGACAAGATTTTTATTTTCAACATATTCGTCGGTGACTATTTCAAAAGTAATCGGCATGATCTTTTTTCTGCACATTCGTCGGTTACTATTTAAAAAGTAATCGGCAAGATTTTTATTTTCAGCATATTCGTCGGTGACTATTTCAATAGTAATCGGCATGATTTATTTTCACCACATTTGTCGGTTACTATTTCAAAAGTAATCGGCAAGACTTTATTTTCAGCACATTCGTCGGTTACTATTTCAAAAGTAATCGGCAAGATTTTCATTTTCAGCATATTCGTCGGTTACTATTTCAAAAGTAATCGGCAAGATTTTTATTTTCAGCAAATTCGTCGGTGACTATTTCAAAAGTAATCGGCATGACTTATTTTCAGCACATTCGTCAGTTACTATTTCAAAAGTAATCGGCATGATTTATTTTCAGCACATTCGTCGGTTACTATTTCAAAAGTAATCGGCAAGATTTTTATTTTTAGCATATTCGTCGGTGACTATTTCAAAATTAATCAGCATGATTTATTTTAAGCACATTCGTCAGTTACTATTTCAAAAGTAATCGGCAAGATTTTTATTTTCAGCAAATTCGTCGGTGACTATTTCAAAAGTAATCGGCATGACTTATTTTCAGCACATTCGTCAGTTACTATTTCAAAAGTAATCGGCAAGACTTTATTTTCAGCACATTCGTTGGTTACTATTTCAAAAGTAATCGGCATGATCTATTTTCTGCACCTTCGTCGGTTACTATTTCAAAAGTAATCGGCAAAAGTTTATTTTCGGCAGATTCGTCGGTTACTATTTCAAAAGTAATCGGCAAGACTTTATTTTTAGCACATTCGTTGGTTACTATTTCAAAAGTAATCGGCATGATCTATTTTCTGCACATTCGTCGATTACCATTTCATAAGTAATCGGCAAGATTTTTATTTTCAGCATATTCGTCGGTGACTATTTCAAAAGTAATCGGCATGATTTATTTTCAGCACATTCGTCGGTTACTATTTCAAAAGTAATCGGCAAGACTTTATTTTCAGCACATTCGTCGGTTACTATTTCAAAAGTAATCGGGAAGATTTTCATTTTCGGCATATTCGTCGGTTACTATTTTAAAAGTAATCGGCAAGATTTTTATTTTCAGCATATTCGTCGGTTACTATTTCAAAAGTAATCGGCATGATCTATTTTCTGCACCTTCGTCGGTTACTATTTCAAAAGTAATCGGCAAAAGTTTATTTTCGGCAGATTCGTCGGTTACTATTTCAAAAGTAATCGACAAGACTTTATTTTCAGCACATTCGTTGGTTACTATTTCAAAAGTAATCGGCATGATCTATTTTCTGCATATTCGTCGATTACTATTTCATAAGTAATCGGCAAGATTTTTATTTTCAGCATATTCGTCGGTGACTATTTCAAAAGTAATCGGCATGATTTATTTTCAGCACATTCGTCGGTTACTATTTCAAAAGTAATCGGGAAGATATTCATTTTCGGCATATTCGTCGGTTACTATTTTAAAAGTAATTGGCAAGATTTTTATTTTCAGCATATTCGTCGGTTACTATTTCAAAAGTAATCGGCAAGATTTTTATTTTCAGCATATTTGTCGGTTACTATTTTAGAAGTAATCGACAAGATTTTTTTATTTTCAGCATATTCGTCGGTGACTATTTCAATAGTAATCGGCATGATTTATTTTCAGCACATTCGTCGGTTACTATTTCAACAGTAATCGGCATGATTTATTTTCAGCACATTCGTCGGTTACTATTTCAAAAGTAATCGGCAAGATTTTCATTTTCAGCATATTCGTCGGTTACTATTTCAAAAGTAATCGGCATGATCTATTTTCTGCACATTCGTCGATTACTATTTCATAAGTAATCGGCATGATTTACTTTCAGCACATTCGTCGGTTACTATTTCAAAAGTAATCGGCAAGACTTTATTTTCAACACATTCGTTGGTTACTATTTCAAAAGTAACCGGCATGATCTATTTTCTGCACATTCGTCGGTTACTATTTAAAAAGTAATCGGCAAGATTTTTATTTTCAGCATATTCGTCGGTGACTATTTCAAAAGTAATCGGCAAGACTTTATTTTCAGCACATTCGTCGGTTACTATTTCAAAAGTAATCGGCAAGATTTTTATTTTCAGCATATTCGTCGGTTAATATTTTAAAAGTAATCGACAAGATTTTTATTTTCAACATATTCGTCGGTTACTATTTCAAAAGTAATCGGCATGATCTTTTTTCTGCACATTCGTCGGTTACTATTTAAAAAGTAATCGGCAAGATTTTTATTTTCAGCATATTCGTCGGTGACTATTTCAATAGTAATCGGCATGATTTATTTTCACCACATTTGTCGGTTACTATTTCAAAAGTAATCGGCAAGACTTTATTTTCAGCACATTCGTCGGTTACTATTTCAAAAGTAATCGGCAAGATTTTCATTTTCAGCATATTCGTCGGTTACTATTTCAAAAGTAATCGGCAAGATTTTTATTTTCAGCAAATTCGTCGGTGACTATTTCAAAAGTAATCGGCATGACTTATTTTCAGCACATTCGTCAGTTACTATTTCAAAAGTAATCGGCATGATTTATTTTCAGCACATTCGTCGGTTACTATTTCAAAAGTAATCGGCAAGATTTTTATTTTTAGCATATTCGTCGGTGACTATTTCAAAATTAATCAGCATGATTTATTTTAAGCACATTCGTCAGTTACTATTTCAAAAGTAATCGGCAAGATTTTTATTTTCAGCAAATTCGTCGGTGACTATTTCAAAAGTAATCGGCATGACTTATTTTCAGCACATTCGTCAGTTACTATTTCAAAAGTAATCGGCAAGACTTTATTTTCAGCACATTCGTTGGTTACTATTTCAAAAGTAATCGGCATGATCTATTTTCTGCACCTTCGTCGGTTACTATTTCAAAAGTAATCGGCAAAAGTTTATTTTCGGCAGATTCGTCGGTTACTATTTCAAAAGTAATCGGCAAGACTTTATTTTCAGCACATTCGTTGGTTACTATTTCAAAAGTAATCGGCATGATCTATTTTCTGCACATTCGTCGATTACTATTTCATAAGTAATCGGCAAGATTTTTATTTTCAGCATATTCGTCGGTGACTATTTCAAAAGTAATCGGCATGATTTATTTTCAGCACATTCGTCAGTTACTATTTCAAAAGTAATCGGCAAGACTTTATTTTCAGCACATTCGTCGGTTACTATTTCAAAAGTAATCGCGAAGATTTTCATTTTTGGCATATTCGTCGGTTACTATTTTAAAAGTAATCGGCAAGATTTTTATTTTCAGCATATTCGTCGGTTACTATTTCAAAAGTAATCGGCATGATCTATTTTCTGCACCTTCGTCGGTTACTATTTCAAAAGTAATCGGCAAAAGTTTATTTTCGGCAGATTCGTCGGTTACTATTTCAAAAGTAATCGACAAGACTTTATTTTCAGCACATTCGTTGGTTACTATTTCAAAAGTAATCGGCATGATCTATTTTCTGCACATTCGTCGATTACCATTTCATAAGTAATCGGCAAGATTTTTATTTTCAGCATATTCGTCGGTGACTATTTCAAAAGTAATCGGCATGATTTATTTTCAGCACATTCGTCGGTTACTATTTGAAAAGTAATCGGCAAGACTTTATTTTCAGCACATTCGTCGGTTACTATTTCAAAAGTAATCGGGAAGATTTTCATTTTCGGCATATTCGTCGGTTACTATTTTAAAAGTAATCGGCAAGATTTTTATTTTCAGCATATTCGTCGGTTACTATTTCAAAAGTAATCGGCATGATCTATTTTCTGCACCTTCGTCGGTTACTATTTCAAAAGTAATCGGCAAAAGTTTATTTTCGGCAGATTCGTCGGTTACTATTTCAAAAGTAATCGACAAGACTTTATTTTCAGCACATTCGTTGGTTACTATTTCAAAAGTAATCGGCATGATCTATTTTCTGCATATTCGTCGATTACTATTTCATAAGTAATCGGCAAGATTTTTATTTTCAGCATATTCGTCGGTGACTATTTCAAAAGTAATCGGCATGATTTATTTTCAGCACATTCGTCGGTTACTATTTCAAAAGTAATCGGGAAGATATTCATTTTCGGCATATTCGTCGGTTACTATTTTAAAAGTAATCGGCAAGATTTTTATTTTCAGCATATTCGTCGGTTACTATTTCAAAAGTAATCGGCAAGATTTTTATTTTCAGCATATTTGTCGGTTACTATTTTAGAAGTAATCGACAAGATTTTTTTATTTTCAGCATATTCGTCGGTGACTATTTCAATAGTAATCGGCATGATTTATTTTCAGCACATTCGTCGGTTACTATTTCAACAGTAATCGGCATGATTTATTTTCAGCACATTCGTCGGTTACTATTTCAAAAGTAATCGGCAAGATTTTCATTTTCAGCATATTCGTCGGTTACTATTTCAAAAGTAATCGGCATGATCTATTTTCTGCACATTCGTCGATTACTATTTCATAAGTAATCGGCATGATTTACTTTCAGCACATTCGTCGGTTACTATTTCAAAAGTAATCGGCAAGACTTTATTTTCAACACATTCGTTGGTTACTATTTCAAAAGTAACCGGCATGATCTATTTTCTGCACATTCGTCGGTTACTATTTAAAAAGTAATCTGCAAGATTTTTATTTTCAGCATATTCGTCGGTGACTATTTCAAAAGTAATCGGCAAGACTTTATTTTCAGCACATTCGTCGGTTACTATTTCAAAAGTAATCGGCAAGATTTTTATTTTCAGCATATTCGTCGGTTAATATTTTAAAAGTAATCGACAAGATTTTTATTTTCAACATATTCGTCGGTGACTATTTCAAAAGTAATCGGCATGATCTTTTTTCTGCACATTCGTCGGTTACTATTTAAAAAATAATCGGCAAGATTTTTATTTTCAGCATATTCGTCGGTGACTATTTCAATAGTAATCGGCATGATTTATTTTCACCACATTTGTCGGTTACTATTTCAAAAGTAATCGGCAAGACTTTATTTTCAGCACATTCGTCGGTTACTATTTCAAAAGTAATCGGCAAGATTTTCATTTTCAGCATATTCGTCGGTTACTATTTCAAAAGTAATCGGCAAGATTTTTATTTTCAGCAAATTCGTCGGTGACTATTTCAAAAGTAATCGGCATGACTTATTTTCAGCACATTCGTCAGTTACTATTTAAAAAGTAATCGGCATGATTTATTTTCAGCACATTCGTCGGTTACTATTTCAAAAGTAATCGGCAAGATTTTTATTTTTAGCATATTCGTCGGTGACTATTTCAAAATTAATCAGCATGATTTATTTTAAGCACATTCGTCAGTTACTATTTCAAAAGTAATCGGCAAGATTTTTATTTTCAGCAAATTCGTCGGTGACTATTTCAAAAGTAATCGGCATGACTTATTTTCAGCACATTCGTCAGTTACTATTTCAAAAGTAATCGGCAAGACTTTATTTTCAGCACATTCGTTGGTTACTATTTCAAAAGTAATCGGCATGATCTATTTTCTGCACCTTCGTCGGTTACTATTTCAAAAGTAATCGGCAAAAGTTTATTTTCGGCATATTCGTCGGTGACTATTTCAAAAGTAATCGGCAAGACTTTATTTTCAGCACATTCGTCGGTTACTATTTCAAAAGTAATCGGCAAAATTTTCATTTTCAGCATATTCGTCGGTTACTATTTCAAAAGTAATCGGCATGATCTATTTTCTGCACATTCGTCGATTACTATTTCATAAGTAATCGGCATGATTTACTTTCAGCAAATTCGTCGGTTACTATTTCAAAAGTAATCGGCAAGACTTTATTTTCAACACATTCGTTGGTTACTATTTCAAAAGTAACCGGCATGATCTATTTTCTGCACATTCGTCGGTTACTATTTAAAAAGTAATTGGCAAGATTTTTATTTTCAGCATATTCGTCGGTGACTATTTCAAAAGTAATCGGCAAGACTTTATTTTCAGCACATTCGTCGGTTACTATTTCAAAAGTAATCGGCAAGATTTTTATTTTCAGCATATTCGTCGGTTAATATTTTAAAAGTAATCGACAAGATTTTTATTTTCAACATATTCGTCGGTGACTATTTCAAAAGTAATCGGCATGATCTTTTTTCTGCACATTCGTCGGTTACTATTTAAAAAGTAATCGGCAAGATTTTTATTTTCAGCATATTCGTCGGTGACTATTTCAATAGTAATCGGCATGATTTATTTTCACCACATTTGTCGGTTACTATTTCAAAAGTAATCGGCAAGACTTTATTTTCAGCACATTCGTCGGTTACTATTTCAAAAGTAATCGGCAAGATTTTCATTTTCAGCATATTCGTCGGTTACTATTTCAAAAGTAATCGGCAAGATTTTTATTTTCAGCAAATTCGTCGGTGACTATTTCAAAAGTAATCGGCATGACTTATTTTCAGCACATTCGTCAGTTACTATTTAAAAAGTAATCGGCATGATTTATTTTCAGCACATTCGTCGGTTACTATTTCAAAAGTAATCGGCAAGATTTTTATTTTTAGCATATTCGTCGGTGACTATTTCAAAATTAATCAGCATGATTTATTTTAAGCACATTCGTCAGTTACTATTTCAAAAGTAATCGGCAAGATTTTTATTTTCAGCAAATTCGTCGGTGACTATTTCAAAAGTAATCGGCATGACTTATTTTCAGCACATTCGTCAGTTACTATTTCAAAAGTAATCGGCAAGACTTTATTTTCAGCACATTCGTTGGTTACTATTTCAAAAGTAATCGGCATGATCTATTTTCTGCACCTTCGTCGGTTACTATTTCAAAAGTAATCGGCAAAAGTTTATTTTCGGCATATTCGTCGGTGACTATTTCAAAAGTAATCGGCAAGACTTTATTTTCAGCACATTCGTCGGTTACTATTTCAAAAGTAATCGGCAAAATTTTCATTTTCAGCATATTCGTCGGTTACTATTTCAAAAGTAATCGGCATGATCTATTTTCTGCACATTCGTCGATTACTATTTCATAAGTAATCGGCATGATTTACTTTCAGCACATTCGTCGGTTACTATTTCAAAAGTAATCGGCAAGACTTTATTTTCAACACATTCGTTGGTTACTATTTCAAAAGTAACCGGCATGATCTATTTTCTGCACATTCGTCGGTTACTATTTAAAAAGTAATTGGCAAGATTTTTATTTTCAGCATATTCGTCGGTGACTATTTCAAAAGTAATCGGCAAGACTTTATTTTCAGCACATTCGTCGGTTACTATTTCAAAAGTAATCGGCAAGATTTTTATTTTCAGCATATTCGTCGGTTAATATTTTAAAAGTAATCGACAAGATTTTTATTTTCAACATATTCGTCGGTGACTATTTCAAAAGTAATCGGCATGATCTTTTTTCTGCACATTCGTCGGTTACTATTTAAAAAGTAATCGGCAAGATTTTTATTTTCAGCATATTCGTCGGTGACTATTTCAATAGTAATCGGCATGATTTATTTTCACCACATTTGTCGGTTACTATTTCAAAAGTAATCGGCAAGACTTTATTTTCAGCACATTCGTCGGTTACTATTTCAAAAGTAATCGGCAAGATTTTCATTTTCAGCATATTCGTCGGTTACTATTTCAAAAGTAATCGGCAAGATTTTTATTTTCAGCAAATTCGTCGGTGACTATTTCAAAAGTAATCGGCATGACTTATTTTCAGCACATTCGTCAGTTACTATTTAAAAAGTAATCGGCATGATTTATTTTCAGCACATTCGTCGGTTACTATTTCAAAAGTAATCGGCAAGATTTTTATTTTTAGCATATTCGTCGGTGACTATTTCAAAATTAATCAGCATGATTTATTTTAAGCACATTCGTCAGTTACTATTTCAAAAGTAATCGGCAAGATTTTTATTTTCAGCAAATTCGTCGGTGACTATTTCAAAAGTAATCGGCATGACTTATTTTCAGCACATTCGTCAGTTACTATTTCAAAAGTAATCGGCAAGACTTTATTTTCAGCACATTCGTTGGTTACTATTTCAAAAGTAATCGGCATGATCTATTTTCTGCACCTTCGTCGGTTACTATTTCAAAAGTAATCGGCAAAAGTTTATTTTCGGCAGATTCGTCGGTTACTATTTCAAAAGTAATCGGCAAGACTTTATTTTCAGCACATTCGTTGGTTACTATTTCAAAAGTAATCGGCATGATCTATTTTCTGCACATTCGTCGATTACTATTTCATAAGTAATCGGCAAGATTTTTATTTTCAGCATATTCGTCGGTGACTATTTCAAAAGTAATCGGCATGATTTATTTTCAGCACATTCGTCAGTTACTATTTCAAAAGTAATCGGCAAGACTTTATTTTCAGCACATTCGTCGGTTACTATTTCAAAAGTAATCGCGAAGATTTTCATTTTTGGCATATTCGTCGGTTACTATTTTAAAAGTAATCGGCAAGATTTTTATTTTCAGCATATTCGTCGGTTACTATTTCAAAAGTAATCGGCATGATCTATTTTCTGCACCTTCGTCGGTTACTATTTCAAAAGTAATCGGCAAAAGTTTATTTTCGGCAGATTCGTCGGTTACTATTTCAAAAGTAATCGACAAGACTTTATTTTCAGCACATTCGTTGGTTACTATTTCAAAAGTAATCGGCATGATCTATTTTCTGCATATTCGTCGATTACTATTTCATAAGTAATCGGCAAGATTTTTATTTTCAGCATATTCGTCGGTGACTATTTCAAAAGTAATCGGCATGATTTATTTTCAGCACATTCGTCGGTTACTATTTGAAAAGTAATCGGCAAGACTTTATTTTCAGCACATTCGTCGGTTACTATTTCAAAAGTAATCGGGAAGATTTTCATTTTCGGCATATTCGTCGGTTACTATTTTAAAAGTAATCGGCAAGATTTTTATTTTCAGCATATTCGTCGGTTACTATTTCAAAAGTAATCGGCATGATCTATTTTCTGCACCTTCGTCGGTTACTATTTCAAAAGTAATCGGCAAAAGTTTATTTTCGGTTACTATTTCAAAAGTAATCGGCAAGACTTTATTTTCAGCACATTCGTTGGTTACTATTTCAAAAGTAATCGGCATGATCTATTTTCTGCACATTCGTCGATTACTATTTCATAAGTAATCGGCAAGATTTTTATTTTCAGCATATTCGTCGGTGACTATTTCAAAAGTAATCGGCATGATTTATTTTCAGCACATTCGTCTGTTACTATTTCAAAAGTAATCGGCAAGACTTTATTTTCAGCACATTCGTCGGTTACTATTTCAAAAGTAATCGGGAAGATTTTCATTTTCGGCATATTCGTCGGTTACTATTTTAAAAGTAATCGGCATGATTTTTATTTTCAGCATATTCGTCGGTTACTATTTCAAAAGTAATCGGCAAGATTTTTATTTTCAGCATATTTGTCGGTTACTATTTTAGAAGTAATCGACAAGATTTTTATTTTCAGCAAATTCGTCGGTGACTATTTCAAAAGTAATCGGCATGACTTATTTTCAGCACATTCGTCAGTTACTATTTCAAAAGTAATCGGCAAGACTTTATTTTCAGCACATTCGTTGGTTACTATTTCAAAAGTAATCGGCATGATCTATTTTCTGCACCTTCGTCGGTTACTATTTCAAAAGTAATCGGCAAAAGTTTATTTTCGGCAGATTCGTCGGTTACTATTTCAAAAGTAATCGGCAAGACTTTATTTTCAGCACATTCGTTGGTTACTATTTCAAAAGTAATCGGCATGATCTATTTTCTGCACATTCGTCGATTACTATTTCATAAGTAATCGGCAAGATTTTTATTTTCAGCATATTCGTCGGTGACTATTTCAAAAGTAATCGGCATGATTTATTTTCAGCACATTCGTCAGTTACTATTTCAAAAGTAATCGGCAAGACTTTATTTTCAGCACATTCGTCGGTTACTATTTCAAAAGTAATCGCGAAGATTTTCATTTTTGGCATATTCGTCGGTTACTATTTTAAAAGTAATCGGCAAGATTTTTATTTTCAGCATATTCGTCGGTTACTATTTCAAAAGTAATCGGCATGATCTATTTTCTGCACCTTCGTCGGTTACTATTTAAAAAGTAATCGGCAAGATTTTTATTTTCAGCATATTCGTCGGTGACTATTTCAATAGTAATCGGCATGATTTATTTTCACCACATTTGTCGGTTACTATTTCAAAAGTAATCGGCAAGACTTTATTTTCAGCACATTCGTCGGTTACTATTTCAAAAGTAATCGGCAAGATTTTCATTTTCAGCATATTCGTCGGTTACTATTTCAAAAGTAATCGGCAAGATTTTTATTTTCAGCAAATTCGTCGGTGACTATTTCAAAAGTAATCGGCATGACTTATTTTCAGCACATTCGTCAGTTACTATTTAAAAAGTAATCGGCATGATTTATTTTCAGCACATTCGTCGGTTACTATTTCAAAAGTAATCGGCAAGATTTTTATTTTTAGCATATTCGTCGGTGACTATTTCAAAATTAATCAGCATGATTTATTTTAAGCACATTCGTCAGTTACTATTTCAAAAGTAATCGGCAAGATTTTTATTTTCAGCAAATTCGTCGGTGACTATTTCAAAAGTAATCGGCATGACTTATTTTCAGCACATTCGTCAGTTACTATTTCAAAAGTAATCGGCAAGACTTTATTTTCAGCACATTCGTTGGTTACTATTTCAAAAGTAATCGGCATGATCTATTTTCTGCACCTTCGTCGGTTACTATTTCAAAAGTAATCGGCAAAAGTTTATTTTCGGCAGATTCGTCGGTTACTATTTCAAAAGTAATCGGCAAGACTTTATTTTCAGCACATTCGTTGGTTACTATTTCAAAAGTAATCGGCATGATCTATTTTCTGCACATTCGTCGATTACTATTTCATAAGTAATCGGCAAGATTTTTATTTTCAGCATATTCGTCGGTGACTATTTCAAAAGTAATCGGCATGATTTATTTTCAGCACATTCGTCAGTTACTATTTCAAAAGTAATCGGCAAGACTTTATTTTCAGCACATTCGTCGGTTACTATTTCAAAAGTAATCGCGAAGATTTTCATTTTTGGCATATTCGTCGGTTACTATTTTAAAAGTAATCGGCAAGATTTTTATTTTCAGCATATTCGTCGGTTACTATTTCAAAAGTAATCGGCATGATCTATTTTCTGCACCTTCGTCGGTTACTATTTCAAAAGTAATCGGCAAAAGTTTATTTTCGGCAGATTCGTCGGTTACTATTTCAAAAGTAATCGACAAGACTTTATTTTCAGCACATTCGTTGGTTACTATTTCAAAAGTAATCGGCATGATCTATTTTCTGCATATTCGTCGATTACTATTTCATAAGTAATCGGCAAGATTTTTATTTTCAGCATATTCGTCGGTGACTATTTCAAAAGTAATCGGCATGATTTATTTTCAGCACATTCGTCGGTTACTATTTGAAAAGTAATCGGCAAGACTTTATTTTCAGCACATTCGTCGGTTACTATTTCAAAAGTAATCGGGAAGATTTTCATTTTCGGCATATTCGTCGGTTACTATTTTAAAAGTAATCGGCAAGATTTTTATTTTCAGCATATTCGTCGGTTACTATTTCAAAAGTAATCGGCATGATCTATTTTCTGCACCTTCGTCGGTTACTATTTCAAAAGTAATCGGCAAAAGTTTATTTTCGGTTACTATTTCAAAAGTAATCGGCAAGACTTTATTTTCAGCACATTCGTTGGTTACTATTTCAAAAGTAATCGGCATGATCTATTTTCTGCACATTCGTCGATTACTATTTCATAAGTAATCGGCAAGATTTTTATTTTCAGCATATTCGTCGGTGACTATTTCAAAAGTAATCGGCATGATTTATTTTCAGCACATTCGTCTGTTACTATTTCAAAAGTAATCGGCAAGACTTTATTTTCAGCACATTCGTCGATTACTATTTCAAAAGTAATCGGGAAGATTTTCATTTTCGGCATATTCGTCGGTTACTATTTTAAAAGTAATCGGCATGATTTTTATTTTCAGCATATTCGTCGGTTACTATTTCAAAAGTAATCGGCAAGATTTTTATTTTCAGCATATTTGTCGGTTACTATTTTAGAAGTAATCGACAAGATTTTTATTTTCAGCAAATTCGTCGGTGACTATTTCAAAAGTAATCGGCATGACTTATTTTCAGCACATTCGTCAGTTACTATTTCAAAAGTAATCGGCAAGACTTTATTTTCAGCACATTCGTTGGTTACTATTTCAAAAGTAATCGGCATGATCTATTTTCTGCACCTTCGTCGGTTACTATTTCAAAAGTAATCGGCAAAAGTTTATTTTCGGCAGATTCGTCGGTTACTATTTCAAAAGTAATCGGCAAGACTTTATTTTCAGCACATTCGTTGGTTACTATTTCAAAAGTAATCGGCATGATCTATTTTCTGCACATTCGTCGATTACTATTTCATAAGTAATCGGCAAGATTTTTATTTTCAGCATATTCGTCGGTGACTATTTCAAAAGTAATCGGCATGATTTATTTTCAGCACATTCGTCAGTTACTATTTCAAAAGTAATCGGCAAGACTTTATTTTCAGCACATTCGTCGGTTACTATTTCAAAAGTAATCGCGAAGATTTTCATTTTTGGCATATTCGTCGGTTACTATTTTAAAAGTAATCGGCAAGATTTTTATTTTCAGCATATTCGTCGGTTACTATTTCAAAAGTAATCGGCATGATCTATTTTCTGCACCTTCGTCGGTTACTATTTCAAAAGTAATCGGCAAAAGTTTATTTTCGGCAGATTCGTCGGTTACTATTTCAAAAGTAATCGACAAGACTTTATTTTCAGCACATTCGTTGGTTACTATTTCAAAAGTAATCGGCATGATCTATTTTCTGCATATTCGTCGATTACTATTTCATAAGTAATCGGCAAGATTTTTATTTTCAGCATATTCGTCGGTGACTATTTCAAAAGTAATCGGCATGATTTATTTTCAGCACATTCGTCGGTTACTATTTGAAAAGTAATCGGCAAGACTTTATTTTCAGCACATTCGTCGGTTACTATTTCAAAAGTAATCGGGAAGATTTTCATTTTCGGCATATTCGTCGGTTACTATTTTAAAAGTAATCGGCAAGATTTTTATTTTCAGCATATTCGTCGGTTACTATTTCAAAAGTAATCGGCATGATCTATTTTCTGCACCTTCGTCGGTTACTATTTCAAAAGTAATCGGCAAAAGTTTATTTTCGGTTACTATTTCAAAAGTAATCGGCATGACTTATTTTCAGCACATTCGTCAGTTACTATTTCAAAAGTAATCGGCAAGACTTTATTTTCAGCACATTCGTTGGTTACTATTTCAAAAGTAATCGCCATGATCTATTTTCTGCACATTCGTCGATTACTATTTCATAAGTAATCGGCAAGATTTTTATTTTCAGCATATTCGTCGGTGACTATTTCAAAAGTAATCGGCATGATTTATTTTCAGCACATTCGTCAGTTACTATTTCAAAAGTAATCGGCAAGACTTTATTTTCAGCACATTCGTCGGTTACTATTTCAAAAGTAATCGCGAAGATTTTCATTTTTGGCATATTCGTCGGTTACTATTTTAAAAGTAATCGGCAAGATTTTTATTTTCAGCATATTCGTCGGTTACTATTTCAAAAGTAATCGGCATGATCTATTTTCTGCACCTTCGTCGGTTACTATTTCAAAAGTAATCGGCAAAAGTTTATTTTCGGCAGATTCGTCGGTTACTATTTCAAAAGTAATCGACAAGACTTTATTTTCAGCACATTCGTTGGTTACTATTTCAAAAGTAATCGGCATGATCTATTTTCTGCATATTCGTCGATTACTATTTCATAAGTAATCGGCAAGATTTTTATTTTCAGCATATTCGTCGGTGACTATTTCAAAAGTAATCGGCATGATTTATTTTCAGCACATTCGTCGGTTACTATTTGAAAAGTAATCGGCAAGACTTTATTTTCAGCACATTCGTCGGTTACTATTTCAAAAGTAATCGGGAAGATTTTCATTTTCGGCATATTCGTCGGTTACTATTTTAAAAATAATCGGCAAGATTTTTATTTTCAGCATATTCGTCGGTTACTATTTCAAAAGTAATCGGCATGATCTATTTTCTGCATCTTCGTCGGTTACTATTTCAAAAGTAATCGGCAAAATTTTATTTTCGGCAGATTCGTCGGTTACTATTTCAAAAGTAATCGGCAAGACTTTATTTTCAGCACATTCGTTGGTTACTATTTCAAAAGTAATCGGCATGATCTATTTTCTGCACATTCGTCGATTACTATTTCATAAGTAATCGGCAAGATTTTTATTTTCAGCATATTCGTCGGTGACTATTTCAAAAGTAATCGGCATGATTTATTTTCAGCACATTCGTCGGTTACTATTTCAAAAGTAATCGGCAAGACTTTATTTTCAGCACATTCGTCGGTTACTATTTCAAAAGTAATCGGGAAGATTTTCATTTTCGGCATATTCGTCGGTTACTATTTTAAAAGTAATCGGCATGATTTTTATTTTCAGCATATTCGTCGGTTACTATTTCAAAAGTAATCGGCAAGATTTTTATTTTCAGCATATTTGTCGGTTACTATTTTAGAAGTAATCGACAAGATTTTTATTTTCAGCATATTCGTCGGTGACTATTTCAATAGTAATCGGCATGATTTATTTTCAGCACATTCGTCGGTTACTATTTCAACAGTAATCGGCACGATTTATTTTCAGCACATTCGTCGGTTACTATTTCAAAAGTAATCGGCAAGATTTTCATTTTCAGCATATTCGTCGGTTACTATTTCAAAAGTAATCGGCATGATCTATTTTCTGCACATTCGTCGATTACTATTTCATAAGTAATCGGCATGATTTACTTTCAGCACATTCGTCGGTTACTATTTCAAAAGTATTCGGCAAGACTTTATTTTCAACACATTCGTTGGTTACTATTTCAAAAGTAACCGGCATGATCTATTTTCTGCACATTCGTCGGTTACTATTTAAAAAGTAATCGGCAAGATTTTTATTTTCAGCATATTCGTCGGTGACTATTTCAAAAGTAATCGGCATGATTTATTTTCAGCACATTCGTCGGTTACTATTTCAAAAGTAATCGGCAAGACTTTATTTTCAGCACATTCGTCGGTTACTATTTCAAAAGTAATCGGGAAGATTTTCATTTTCGGCATATTCGTCGGTTACTATTTTAAAAGTAATCGGCATGATTTTTATTTTCAGCATATTCGTCGGTTACTATTTCAAAAGTAATCGGCAAGATTTTTATTTTCAGCATATTTGTCGGTTACTATTTTAGAAGTAATCGACAAGATTTTTATTTTCAGCATATTCGTCGGTGACTATTTCAATAGTAATCGGCATGATTTATTTTCAGCACATTCGTCGGTTACTATTTCAACAGTAATCGGCACGATTTATTTTCAGCACATTCGTCGGTTACTATTTCAAAAGTAATCGGCAAGATTTTCATTTTCAGCATATTCGTCGGTTACTATTTCAAAAGTAATCGGCATGATCTATTTTCTGCACATTCGTCGATTACTATTTCATAAGTAATCGGCATGATTTACTTTCAGCACATTCGTCGGTTACTATTTCAAATGTATTCGGCAAGACTTTATTTTCAACACATTCGTTGGTTACTATTTCAAAAGTAACCGGCATGATCTATTTTCTGCACATTCGTCGGTTACTATTTAAAAAGTAATCGGCAAGATTTTTATTTTCAGCATATTCGTCGGTGACTATTTCAAAAGTAATCGGCAAGACTTTATTTTCAGCACATTCGTCGGTTACTATTTCAAAAGTAATCGGCAAGATTTTTATTTTCAGCATATTCGTCGGTTAATATTTTAAAAGTAATCGACAAGATTTTTATTTTCAACATATTCGTCGGTGACTATTTCAAAAGTAATCGGCATGATCTTTTTTCTGCACATTCGTCGGTTACTATTTAAAAAGTAATCGGCAAGATTTTTATTTTCAGCATATTCGTCGGTGACTATTTCAAAAGTAATCGGCATGATTTATTTTCACCACATTTGTCGGTTACTATTTCAAAAGTAATCGGCAAGACTTTATTTTCAGCACATTCGTCGGTTACTATTTCAAAAGTAATCGGCAAGATTTTTATTTTCAGCAAATTCGTCGGTTACTATTTCAAAAGTAATCGGCAAGATTTTTATTTTCAGCAAATTCGTCGGTGACTATTTCAAAAGTAATCGGCATGACTTATTTTCAGCACATTCGTCAGTTACTATTTCAAAAGTAATCGGCAAGATTTTTATTTTCAGCACATTCGTCGGTTACTATTTCAAAAGTAATCGGCAAGACTTTATTTTCAGCACATTCGTCGGTTACTATTTCAAAAGTAATCGGGAAGATTTTCATTTTCGGCATATTCGTCGGTTACTATTTTAAAAGTAATCGGCATGATTTTTATTTTCAGCATATTCGTCGGTTACTATTTCAAAAGTAATCGGCAAGATTTTTATTTTCAGCATATTTGTCGGTTACTATTTTAGAAGTAATCGACAAGATTTTTATTTTCAGCATATTCGTCGGTGACTATTTCAATAGTAATCGGCATGATTTATTTTCAGCACATTCGTCGGTTACTATTTCAACAGTAATCGGCACGATTTATTTTCAGCACATTCGTCGGTTACTATTTCAAAAGTAATCGGCAAGATTTTCATTTTCAGCATATTCGTCGGTTACTATTTCAAAAGTAATCGGCATGATCTATTTTCTGCACATTCGTCGATTACTATTTCATAAGTAATCGGCATGATTTACTTTCAGCACATTCGTCGGTTACTATTTCAAAAGTATTCGGCAAGACTTTATTTTCAACACATTCGTTGGTTACTATTTCAAAAGTAACCGGCATGATCTATTTTCTGCACATTCGTCGGTTACTATTTAAAAAGTAATCGGCAAGATTTTTATTTTCAGCATATTCGTCGGTGACTATTTCAAAAGTAATCGGCATGATTTATTTTCAGCACATTCGTCGGTTACTATTTCAAAAGTAATCGGCAAGACTTTATTTTCAGCACATTCGTCGGTTACTATTTCAAAAGTAATCGGGAAGATTTTCATTTTCGGCATATTCGTCGGTTACTATTTTAAAAGTAATCGGCATGATTTTTATTTTCAGCATATTCGTCGGTTACTATTTCAAAAGTAATCGGCAAGATTTTTATTTTCAGCATATTTGTCGGTTACTATTTTAGAAGTAATCGACAAGATTTTTATTTTCAGCATATTCGTCGGTGACTATTTCAATAGTAATCGGCATGATTTATTTTCAGCACATTCGTCGGTTACTATTTCAACAGTAATCGGCACGATTTATTTTCAGCACATTCGTCGGTTACTATTTCAAAAGTAATCGGCAAGATTTTCATTTTCAGCATATTCGTCGGTTACTATTTCAAAAGTAATCGGCATGATCTATTTTCTGCACATTCGTCGATTACTATTTCATAAGTAATCGGCATGATTTACTTTCAGCACATTCGTCGGTTACTATTTCAAAAGTATTCGGCAAGACTTTATTTTCAACACATTCGTTGGTTACTATTTCAAAAGTAACCGGCATGATCTATTTTCTGCACATTCGTCGGTTACTATTTAAAAAGTAATCGGCAAGATTTTTATTTTCAGCATATTCGTCGGTGACTATTTCAAAAGTAATCGGCAAGACTTTATTTTCAGCACATTCGTCGGTTACTATTTCAAAAGTAATCGGCAAGATTTTTATTTTCAGCATATTCGTCGGTTAATATTTTAAAAGTAATCGACAAGATTTTTATTTTCAACATATTCGTCGGTGACTATTTCAAAAGTAATCGGCATGATCTTTTTTCTGCACATTCGTCGGTTACTATTTAAAAAGTAATCGGCAAGATTTTTATTTTCAGCATATTCGTCGGTGACTATTTCAAAAGTAATCGGCATGATTTATTTTCACCACATTTGTCGGTTACTATTTCAAAAGTAATCGGCAAGACTTTATTTTCAGCACATTCGTCGGTTACTATTTCAAAAGTAATCGGCAAGATTTTCATTTTCAGCATATTCGTCGGTTACTATTTCAAAAGTAATCGGCAAGATTTTTATTTTCAGCAAATTCGTCGGTGACTATTTCAAAAGTAATCGGCATGACTTATTTTCAGCACATTCGTCAGTTACTATTTCAAAAGTAATCGGCAAGATTTTTATTTTCAGCAAATTCGTCGGTGACTATTTCAAAAGTAATCGGCAAGACTTTATTTTCAGCACATTCGTTGGTTACTATTTCAAAAGTAATCGGCATGATCTATTTTCTGCACATTCGTCAGTTACTATTTCAAAAGTAATCGGCAAAAGTTTATTTTCGGCAGATTCGTCGGTTACTATTTCAAAAGTAATCGGCAAGACTTTATTTTCAGCACATTCGTTGGTTACTATTTCAAAAGTAATCGGCATGATCTATTTTCTGCACATTCGTCGATTACTATTTCATAAGTAATCGGCATGATTTATTTTCAGCACATTCGTCGGTTACTATTTCAAAAGTAATCGGCAAGACTTTATTTTCAACACATTCGTTGGTTACTATTTCAAAAGTAACCGGAATGATCTATTTTCTGCACATTCGTCGGTTACTATTTAAAAAGTAATCGGCAAGATTTTTATTTTCAGCATATTCGTCGGTGACTATTTCAAAAGTAATCGGAAAGACTTTATTTTCAGCACATTCGTCGGTTACTATTTCAAAAGTAATCGGCAAGATTTTTATTTTCAGCATATTCGTCGGTTAATATTTTAAAAGTAATCGACAAGATTTTTATTTTCAACATATTCGTCGGTGACTATTTCAAAAGTAATCGGCATGATCTTTTTTCTGCACATTCGTCGGTTACTATTTAAAAAGTAATCGGCAAGATTTTTATTTTCAGCATATTCGTCGGTGACTATTTCAAAAGTAATCGGCATGATTTATTTTCAGCACATTCGTCAGTTACTATTTCAAAAGTAATCGGCAAGATTTTTATTTTCAGCAAATTCGTCGGTGACTATTTCAAAAGTAATCGGCATGACTTATTTTCAGCACATTCGTCAGTTACTATTTCAAAAGTAATCGGCAAGACTTTATTTTCAGCACATTCGTTGGTTACTATTTCAAAAGTAATCGGCATGATCTATTTTCTGCACATTCGTCAGTTACTATTTCAAAAGTAATCGTCAAAAGTTTATTTTCGGCAGATTCGTCGGTTACTATTTCAAAAGTAATCGGCAAGACTTTATTTTCAGCACATTCGTTGGTTACTATTTCAAAAGTAATCGGCATGATCTATTTTCTGCACATTCGTCGATTACTATTTCATAAGTAATCGGCATGATTTATTTTCAGCACATTCGTCGGTTACTATTTCAAAAGTAATCGGCAAGACTTTATTTTCAGCACATTCGTCGGTTACTATTTCAAAAGTAATCGGCAAGATTTTTATTTTCAGCAAATTCGTCGGTGACTATTTCAAAAGTAATCGGCATGACTTATTTTCAGCACATTCGTCAGTTACTATTTCAAAAGTAATCGGCAAGATTTTTATTTTCAGCAAATTCGTCGGTGACTATTTCAAAAGTAATCGGCATGACTTATTTTCAGCACATTCGTCAGTTACTATTTCAAAAGTAATCGGCAAGACTTTATTTTCAGCACATTCGTTGGTTACTATTTCAAAAGTAATCGGCATGATCTATTTTCTGCACATTCGTCAGTTACTATTTCAAAAGTAATCGTCAAAAGTTTATTTTCGGCAGATTCGTCGGTTACTATTTCAAAAGTAATCGGCAAGACTTTATTTTCAGCACATTCGTTGGTTACTATTTCAAAAGTAATCGGCATGATCTATTTTCTGCACATTCGTCGATTACTATTTCATAAGTAATCGGCATGATTTATTTTCAGCACATTCGTCGGTTACTATTTCAAAAGTAATCGGCAAGACTTTATTTTCAGCACATTCGTCGGTTACTATTTCAAAAGTAATCGGCAAGATTTTTATTTTCAGCAAATTCGTCGGTGACTATTTCAAAAGTAATCGGCATGACTTATTTTCAGCACATTCGTCAGTTACTATTTCAAAAGTAATCGGCAAGATTTTTATTTTCAGCAAATTCGTCGGTGACTATTTCAAAAGTAATCGGCATGACTTATTTTCAGCACATTCGTCAGTTACTATTTCAAAAGTAATCGGCAAGACTTTATTTTCAGCACATTCGTTGGTTACTATTTCAAAAGTAATCGGCATGATCTATTTTCTGCACATTCGTCAGTTACTATTTCAAAAGTAATCGTCAAAAGTTTATTTTCGGCAGATTCGTCGGTTACTATTTCAAAAGTAATCGGCAAGACTTTATTTTCAGCACATTCGTTGGTTACTATTTCAAAAGTAATCGGCATGATCTATTTTCTGCACATTCGTCGATTACTATTTCATAAGTAATCGGCATGATTTATTTTCAGCACATTCGTCGGTTACTATTTCAAAAGTAATCGGCAAGACTTTATTTTCAACACATTCGTTGGTTACTATTTCAAAAGTAACCGGAATGATCTATTTTCTGCACATTCGTCGGTTACTATTTAAAAAGTAATCGGCAAGATTTTTATTTTCAGCATATTCGTCGGTGACTATTTCAAAAGTAATCGGAAAGACTTTATTTTCAGCACATTCGTCGGTTACTATTTCAAAAGTAATCGGCAAGATTTTTATTTTCAGCATATTCGTCGGTTAATATTTTAAAAGTAATCGACAAGATTTTTATTTTCAACATATTCGTCGGTGACTATTTCAAAAGTAATCGGCATGATCTTTTTTCTGCACATTCGTCGGTTACTATTTAAAAAGTAATCGGCAAGATATTTATTTTCAGCATATTCGTCGGTGACTATTTCAAAAGTAATCGGCATGATTTATTTTCAGCACATTTGTTGGTTACTATTTCAAAAGTAATCGGCATGACTTATTTTCAGCACATTCGTCCGTTACTATTTCAAAAGTAATCGGCAAGACTTTATTTTCAGCACATTCGTTGGTTACTATTTCAAAAGTAATCGGCATGATCTATTTTCTGCACATTCGTCAGTTACTATTTCAAAAGTAATCGGCAAAAGTTTATTTTCGGCAGATTCGTCGGTTACTATTTCAAAAGTAATCGGCAAGACTTTATTTTCAGCACATTCGTTGGTTACTATTTCAAAAGTAATCGGCATGATCTATTTTCTGCACATTCGTCGATTACTATTTCATAAGTAATCGGCATGATTTATTTTCAGCACATTCGTCGGTTACTATTTCAAAAGTAATCGGCAAGACTTTATTTTCAACACATTCGTTGGTTACTATTTCAAAAGTAACCGGAATGATCTATTTTCTGCACATTCGTCGGTTACTATTTAAAAAGTAATCGGCAAGATTTTTATTTTCAGCATATTCGTCGGTGACTATTTCAAAAGTAATCGGAAAGACTTTATTTTCATCACATTCGTCGGTTACTATTTCAAAAGTAATCGGCAAGATTTTTATTTTCAGCATATTCGTCGGTTAATATTTTAAAAGTAATCGACAAGATTTTTATTTTCAACATATTCGTCGGTGACTATTTCAAAAGTAATCGGCATGATCTTTTTTCTGCACATTCGTCGGTTACTATTTAAAAAGTAATCGGCAAGATTTTTATTTTCAGCATATTCGTCGGTGACTATTTCAAAAGTAATCGGCATGATTTATTTTCAGCACATTTGTCGGTTACTATTTCAAAAGTAATCGGCAAGACTTTATTTTCAGCACATTCGTCGGTTACTATTTCAAAAGTAATCGGCAAGATTTTCATTTTCAGCATATTCGTCGGTTACTATTTCAAAAGTAATCGGCAAGATTTTTATTTTCAGCAAATTCGTCGGTGACTATTTCAAAAGTAATCGGCATGACTTATTTTCAGCACATTCGTCAGTTACTATTTCAAAAGTAATCGGCATGATCTTTTTTCTGCACATTCGTCGGTTACTATTTAAAAAGTAATCGGCAAGATTTTTATTTTCAGCATATTCGTCGGTGACTATTTCAAAAGTAATCGGCATGATTTATTTTCAGCACATTTGTCGGTTACTATTTCAAAAGTAATCGGCAAGACTTTATTTTCAGCACATTCGTCGGTTACTATTTCAAAAGTAATCGGCAAGATTTTCATTTTCAGCATATTCGTCGGTTACTATTTCAAAAGTAATCGGCAAGATTTTTATTTTCAGCAAATTCGTCGGTGACTATTTCAAAAGTAATCGGCATGACTTATTTTCAGCACATTCGTCAGTTACTATTTCAAAAGTAATCGGCAAGATTTTTATTTTCAGCAAATTCGTCGGTGACTATTTCAAAAGTAATCGGCATGACTTATTTTCAGCACATTCGTCAGTTACTATTTCAAAAGTAATCGGCAAGACTTTATTTTCAGCACATTCGTTGGTTACTATTTCAAAAGTAATCGGCATGATCTATTTTCTGCACATTCGTCAGTTACTATTTCAAAAGTAATCGTCAAAAGTTTATTTTCGGCAGATTCGTCGGTTACTATTTCAAAAGTAATCGGCAAGACTTTATTTTCAGCACATTCGTTGGTTACTATTTCAAAAGTAATCGGCATGATCTATTTTCTGCACATTCGTCGATTACTATTTCATAAGTAATCGGCATGATTTATTTTCAGCACATTCGTCGGTTACTATTTCAAAAGTAATCGGCAAGACTTTATTTTCAACACATTCGTTGGTTACTATTTCAAAAGTAACCGGAATGATCTATTTTCTGCACATTCGTCGGTTACTATTTAAAAAGTAATCGGCAAGATTTTTATTTTCAGCATATTCGTCGGTGACTATTTCAAAAGTAATCGGAAAGACTTTATTTTCAGCACATTCGTCGGTTACTATTTCAAAAGTAATCGGCAAGATTTTTATTTTCAGCATATTCGTCGGTTAATATTTTAAAAGTAATCGACAAGATTTTTATTTTCAACATATTCGTCGGTGACTATTTCAAAAGTAATCGGCATGATCTTTTTTCTGCACATTCGTCGGTTACTATTTAAAAAGTAATCGGCAAGATATTTATTTTCAGCATATTCGTCGGTGACTATTTCAAAAGTAATCGGCATGATTTATTTTCAGCACATTTGTTGGTTACTATTTCAAAAGTAATCGGCATGACTTATTTTCAGCACATTCGTCAGTTACTATTTCAAAAGTAATCGGCAAGACTTTATTTTCAGCACATTCGTCGGTTACTATTTCAAAAGTAATCGGCAAGATTTTTATTTTCAGCATATTCGTCGGTGACTATTTCAAAAGTAATCGGCATGACTTATTTTCAGCACATTCGTCAGTTACTATTTCAAAAGTAATCGGCAAGATTTTTATTTTCAGCAAATTCGTCGGTGACTATTTCAAAAGTAATCGGCATGACTTATTTTCAGCACATTCGTCAGTTACTATTTCAAAAGTAATCGGCAAGACTTTATTTTCAGCACATTCGTTGGTTACTATTTCAAAAGTAATCGGCATGATCTATTTTCTGCACATTCGTCAGTTACTATTTCAAAAGTAATCGTCAAAAGTTTATTTTCGGCAGATTCGTCGGTTACTATTTCAAAAGTAATCGGCAAGACTTTATTTTCAGCACATTCGTTGGTTACTATTTCAAAAGTAATCGGCATGATCTATTTTCTGCACATTCGTCGATTACTATTTCATAAGTAATCGGCATGATTTATTTTCAGCACATTCGTCGGTTACTATTTCAAAAGTAATCGGCAAGACTTTATTTTCAACACATTCGTTGGTTACTATTTCAAAAGTAACCGGAATGATCTATTTTCTGCACATTCGTCGGTTACTATTTAAAAAGTAATCGGCAAGATTTTTATTTTCAGCATATTCGTCGGTGACTATTTCAAAAGTAATCGGAAAGACTTTATTTTCAGCACATTCGTCGGTTACTATTTCAAAAGTAATCGGCAAGATTTTTATTTTCAGCATATTCGTCGGTTAATATTTTAAAAGTAATCGACAAGATTTTTATTTTCAACATATTCGTCGGTGACTATTTCAAAAGTAATCGGCATGATCTTTTTTCTGCACATTCGTCGGTTACTATTTAAAAAGTAATCGGCAAGATATTTATTTTCAGCATATTCGTCGGTGACTATTTCAAAAGTAATCGGCATGATTTATTTTCAGCACATTTGTTGGTTACTATTTCAAAAGTAATCGGCATGACTTATTTTCAGCACATTCGTCAGTTACTATTTCAAAAGTAATCGGCAAGACTTTATTTTCAGCACATTCGTTGGTTACTATTTCAAAAGTAATCGGCATGATCTATTTTCTGCACATTCGTCAGTTACTATTTCAAAAGTAATCGGCAAAAGTTTATTTTCGGCAGATTCGTCGGTTACTATTTCAAAAGTAATCGGCAAGACTTTATTTTCAGCACATTCGTTGGTTACTATTTCAAAAGTAATCGGCATGATCTATTTTCTGCACATTCGTCGATTACTATTTCATAAGTAATCGGCATGATTTATTTTCAGCACATTCGTCGGTTACTATTTCAAAAGTAATCGGCAAGACTTTATTTTCAACACATTCGTTGGTTACTATTTCAAAAGTAACCGGAATGATCTATTTTCTGCACATTCGTCGGTTACTATTTAAAAAGTAATCGGCAAGATTTTTATTTTCAGCATATTCGTCGGTGACTATTTCAAAAGTAATCGGAAAGACTTTATTTTCATCACATTCGTCGGTTACTATTTCAAAAGTAATCGGCAAGATTTTTATTTTCAGCATATTCGTCGGTTAATATTTTAAAAGTAATCGACAAGATTTTTATTTTCAACATATTCGTCGGTGACTATTTCAAAAGTAATCGGCATGATCTTTTTTCTGCACATTCGTCGGTTACTATTTAAAAAGTAATCGGCAAGATTTTTATTTTCAGCATATTCGTCGGTGACTATTTCAAAAGTAATCGGCATGATTTATTTTCAGCACATTTGTCGGTTACTATTTCAAAAGTAATCGGCAAGACTTTATTTTCAGCACATTCGTCGGTTACTATTTCAAAAGTAATCGGCAAGATTTTCATTTTCAGCATATTCGTCGGTTACTATTTCAAAAGTAATCGGCAAGATTTTTATTTTCAGCAAATTCGTCGGTGACTATTTCAAAAGTAATCGGCATGACTTATTTTCAGCACATTCGTCAGTTACTATTTCAAAAGTAATCGGCATGATCTTTTTTCTGCACATTCGTCGGTTACTATTTAAAAAGTAATCGGCAAGATTTTTATTTTCAGCATATTCGTCGGTGACTATTTCAAAAGTAATCGGCATGATTTATTTTCAGCACATTTGTCGGTTACTATTTCAAAAGTAATCGGCAAGACTTTATTTTCAGCACATTCGTCGGTTACTATTTCAAAAGTAATCGGCAAGATTTTCATTTTCAGCATATTCGTCGGTTACTATTTCAAAAGTAATCGGCAAGATTTTTATTTTCAGCAAATTCGTCGGTGACTATTTCAAAAGTAATCGGCATGACTTATTTTCAGCACATTCGTCAGTTACTATTTCAAAAGTAATCGGCAAGATTTTTATTTTCAGCAAATTCGTCGGTGACTATTTCAAAAGTAATCGGCATGACTTATTTTCAGCACATTCGTCAGTTACTATTTCAAAAGTAATCGGCAAGACTTTATTTTCAGCACATTCGTTGGTTACTATTTCAAAAGTAATCGGCATGATCTATTTTCTGCACATTCGTCAGTTACTATTTCAAAAGTAATCGTCAAAAGTTTATTTTCGGCAGATTCGTCGGTTACTATTTCAAAAGTAATCGGCAAGACTTTATTTTCAGCACATTCGTTGGTTACTATTTCAAAAGTAATCGGCATGATCTATTTTCTGCACATTCGTCGATTACTATTTCATAAGTAATCGGCATGATTTATTTTCAGCACATTCGTCGGTTACTATTTCAAAAGTAATCGGCAAGACTTTATTTTCAACACATTCGTTGGTTACTATTTCAAAAGTAACCGGAATGATCTATTTTCTGCACATTCGTCGGTTACTATTTAAAAAGTAATCGGCAAGATTTTTATTTTCAGCATATTCGTCGGTGACTATTTCAAAAGTAATCGGAAAGACTTTATTTTCAGCACATTCGTCGGTTACTATTTCAAAAGTAATCGGCAAGATTTTTATTTTCAGCATATTCGTCGGTTAATATTTTAAAAGTAATCGACAAGATTTTTATTTTCAACATATTCGTCGGTGACTATTTCAAAAGTAATCGGCATGATCTTTTTTCTGCACATTCGTCGGTTACTATTTAAAAAGTAATCGGCAAGATATTTATTTTCAGCATATTCGTCGGTGACTATTTCAAAAGTAATCGGCATGATTTATTTTCAGCACATTTGTTGGTTACTATTTCAAAAGTAATCGGCATGACTTATTTTCAGCACATTCGTCAGTTACTATTTCAAAAGTAATCGGCAAGACTTTATTTTCAGCACATTCGTCGGTTACTATTTCAAAAGTAATCGGCAAGATTTTTATTTTCAGCATATTCGTCGGTTAATATTTTAAAAGTAATCGACAAGATTTTTATTTTCAACATATTCGTCGGTGACTATTTCAAAAGTAATCGGCATGATCTTTTTTCTGCACATTCGTCGGTTACTATTTAAAAAGTAATCGGCAAGATATTTATTTTCAGCATATTCGTCGGTGACTATTTCAAAAGTAATCGGCATGATTTATTTTCAGCACATTTGTTGGTTACTATTTCAAAAGTAATCGGCAAGACTTTATTTTCAGCACATTCGTCGGTTACTATTTCAAAAGTAATCGGCAAGATTTTCATTTTCAGCATATTCGTCGGTTACTATTTCAAAAGTAATCGGCAAGATTTTTATTTTCAGCATATTCGTCGGTTACTATTTTAAAAGTAATCGACAAGATTTTTATTTTCAACATATTCGTCGGTTACTATTTCAAAAGTAATCGGCAAGATTTTTATTTTCAGCATATTTGTCGGTTACTATTTTAGAAGTAATCGACAAGATTTTTATTTTCAGCATATTCCTCGGTGACTATTTCAAAAGTAATCGGCATGATTTATTTTCAGCACATTCGTCGGTTACTATTTCAAAAGTAATCGGCATGATTTATTTTCAGCACATTTGTCGGTTACTATTTCAAAAGTAATCGGCAAGATTTTCATTTTCAGCATATCCGTCGGTTACTATATCAAAAGTAATCGGCAAGATTTTTATTTTCAGCATATTTGTCGGTTACTATTTTAAAAGTAATTGACAAGATTTTTATTTTCAACATATTCGTCGGTTACTATTTCAAAAGTAATCGGCAAGACTTTATTTTCAGCACATTCGTTGGTTACTATTTCAAAAGTAATCGGCATGATCTATTTTCTGCACATTCGTCGGTGACTATTTCAAAAGTAATCGGCAAGACTTTATTTTTAGCACATTCGTCGGTTACTATTTCAAAGGTTATCGACAAGATTTTTATTTTCAGCATATTTGTCGGTTACTATTTTAGAAGTAATCGACAAGATTTTTATTTTCAGCATATTCGTCGGTGACTATTTCAAAAGTAATCGACATGATCTATTTTCTGCACATTCGTCGGTTACTATTTAAAAAGTCATCGGCAAGATTTTTATTTTCAGCATATTCGTCGGTTACTATTTCAAAAGTAATCGGCAAGATTTTTATTTTCAGCATATTCGTCGGTTAATATTTTAAAAGTAATCGACAAGATTTTTATTTTCAACATATTCGTCGGTGACTATTTCAAAAGTAATCGGCATGATCTTTTTTCTGCACATTCGTCGGTTACTATTTAAAAAGTAATCGGCAAGATTTTTATTTTCAGCATATTCGTCGGTGACTATTTCAAAAGTAATCGGCATGATTTATTTTCAGCACATTTGTCGGTTACTATTTCAAAAGTAATCGGCAAGACTTTATCTTCAGCACATTCGTCAGTTACTATTTCAAAAGTAATCGGCAAGATTTTCATTTTCAGCATATTCGTCGGATACTATTTCAAAAGTAATCGGCAAGATTTTTATTTTCAGCAAATTCGTCGGTGACTATTTCAAAAGTAATCGGCATGACTTATTTTCAGCACATTTGTCAGTTACTATTTCAAAAGTAATCGGCAAGATTTTTATTTTCAGCAAATTCGTCGGTGACTATTTCAAAAGTAATCGGCATGACTTATTTTCAGCACATTCGTCAGTTACTATTTCAAAAGTAATCGGCAAGACTTTATTTTCAGCACATTCGTTGGTTACTATTTCAAAAGTAATCGGCATGATCTATTTTCTGCACATTCGTCGGTTACTATTTCAAAAGTAATCGGCAAAAGTTTATTTTCGGCAGATTCGTCGGTTACTATTTCAAAAGTAATCGGCAAGACTTTATTTTCAGCACATTCGTTGGTTACTATTTCAAAAGTAATCGGCATGATCTATTTTCTGCACATTCGTTGATTACTATTTCATAAGTAATCGGCATGATCTATTTTCTGCACATTCGTCGGTTACTATTTCAAAAGTAATCGGCAAGACTTTATTTTCAACACATTCGTTGGTTACTATTTCAAAAGTAACCGGCATGATCTATTTTCTGCACATTCGTCGGTTACTATTTAAAAAGTAATCGGCAAGATTTTTATTTTCAGCATATTCGTCGGTGACTATTTCAAAATAATCGAAAAGACTTTATTTTCAGCACATTCGTCGGTTACTATTTCAAAAGTAATCGGCAAGATTTTTATTTTCAGCATATTCGTCAGTTAATATTTTAAAAGTAATCGACATGATTTATTTTCAGCACATTCGTCGGTTACTATTTCAACAGTAATCGGCATGATTTATATTCAGCACATTCGTCGGTTACTATTTCAAAAGTAATCGGCAAGATTTTCATTTTCAGCATATCCGTCGGTTACTATATCAAAAGTAATCGGCAAGATTTTTATTTTCAGCATATTTGTCGGTTACTATTTTAAAAGTAATTGACAAGATTTTTATTTTCAACATATTCGTCGGTTACTATTTCAAAAGTAATCGGCAAGATTTTTATTTTCAGCATATTCGTTGGTGACTATTTCAAAAGTAATCGGCATGATTTATTTTCAGCACATTTGTCGGTTACTATTTCAAAAGTAATCGGCAAGACTTTATTTTCAGCACATTCGTCGGTTACTATTTCAAAAGTAATCGGCAAGATTTTCATTTTCAGCATATTCGTCGGTTACTATTTCAAAATTAATCGGCAAGATTTTTATTTTCAGCATATTCGTCGGTTACTGTTTTAAAAGTAATCGACAAGATTTTTATTTTCAACATATTCGTCGGTTACTATTTCAAAAGTAATCGGCAAGATTTTTATTTTCAGCATATTTGTCGGTTACTATTTTAAAAGTAATTGACAAGATTTTTATTTTCAACATATTCGTCGGTTACTATTTCAAAAGTAATCGGCAAGATTTTTATTTTCAGCATATTTGTCGGTTACTATTTTAAAAGTAATTGACAAGATTTTTATTTTCAACATATTCGTCGGTTACTATTTCAAAAGTAATCGGCAAGATTTTTATTTTCAGCATATTTGTCGGTTACTATTTTAAAAGTAATTGACAAGATTTTTATTTTCAACATATTCGTCGGTTACTATTTCAAAAGTAATCGGCAAGATTTTTATTTTCAGCATATTCGTTGGTGACTATTTCAAAAGTAATCGGCATGATTTATTTTCAGCACATTTGTCGGTTACTATTTCAAAAGTAATCGGCAAGACTTTATTTTCAGCACATTCGTCGGTTACTATTTCAAAAGTAATCGGCAAGATTTTCATTTTCAGCATATTCGTCGGTTACTATTTCAAAATTAATCGGCAAGATTTTTATTTTCAGCATATTCGTCGGTTACTATTTTAAAAGTAATCGACAAGATTTTTATTTTCAACATATTCGTCGGTTACTATTTCAAAAGTAATCGGCAAGATTTTTATTTTCAGCATATTTGTCGGTTACTATTTTAAAAGTAATTGACAAGATTTTTATTTTCAACATATTCGTCGGTTACTATTTCAAAAGTAATCGGCATGACTTATTTTCAGCACATTTGTCAGTTACTATTTCAAAAGTAATCGGCAAGATTTTTATTTTCAGCAAATTCGTCGGTGACTATTTCAAAAGTAATCGGCATGACTTATTTTCAGCACATTCGTCAGTTACTATTTCAAAAGTAATCGGCAAGACTTTATTTTCAGCACATTCGTTGGTTACTATTTCAAAAGTAATCGGCATGATCTATTTTCTGCACATTCGTCGGTTACTATTTCAAAAGTAATCGGCAAAAGTTTATTTTCGGCAGATTCGTCGGTTACTATTTCAAAAGTAATCGGCAAGACTTTATTTTCAGCACATTCGTTGGTTACTATTTCAAAAGTAATCGGCATGATCTATTTTCTGCACATTCGTTGATTACTATTTCATAAGTAATCGGCATGATCTATTTTCTGCACATTCGTCGGTTACTATTTCAAAAGTAATCGGCAAGACTTTATTTTCAACACATTCGTTGGTTACTATTTCAAAAGTAACCGGCATGATCTATTTTCTGCACATTCGTCGGTTACTATTTAAAAAGTAATCGGCAAGATTTTTATTTTCAGCATATTCGTCGGTGACTATTTCAAAAGTAATCGAAAAGACTTTATTTTCAGCACATTCGTCGGTTACTATTTCAAAAGTAATCGGCAAGATTTTTATTTTCAGCATATTCGTCGGTTAATATTTTAAAAGTAATCGACAAGATTTTTATTTTCAACATATTCGTCGGTGACTATTTTAGAAGTAATCGACAAGATTTTTATTTTCAGCATATTCCTCGGTGACTATTTCAAAAGTAATCGGCATGATTTATTTTCAGCACATTCGTCGGTTACTATTTCAACAGTAATCGGCATGATTTATTTTCAGCACATTCGTCGGTTACTATTTCAAAAGTAATCGGCAAGATTTTCATTTTCAGCATATCCGTCGGTTACTATATCAAAAGTAATCGGCAAGATTTTTATTTTCAGCATATTTGTCGGTTACTATTTTAAAAGTAATTGACAAGATTTTTATTTTCAACATATTCGTCGGTTACTATTTCAAAAGTAATCGGCAAGATTTTTATTTTCAGCATATTCGTTGGTGACTATTTCAAAAGTAATCGGCATGATTTATTTTCAGCACATTTGTCGGTTACTATTTCAAAAGTAATCGGCAAGACTTTATTTTCAGCACATTCGTCGGTTACTATTTCAAAAGTAATCGGCAAGATTTTCATTTTCAGCATATTCGTCGGTTACTATTTCAAAATTAATCGGCAAGATTTTTATTTTCAGCATATTCGTCGGTTACTATTTTAAAAGTAATCGACAAGATTTTTATTTTCAACATATTCGTCGGTTACTATTTCAAAAGTAATCGGCAAGATTTTTATTTTCAGCATATTTGTCGGTTACTATTTTAAAAGTAATTGACAAGATTTTTATTTTCAACATATTCGTCGGTTACTATTTCAAAAGTAATCGGCAAGATTTTTATTTTCAGCATATTCGTCGGTGACTATTTCAAAAGTAATCGGCATGATTTATTTTCAGCACATTTGTCGGTTACTATTTCAAAAGTAATCGGCAAGACTTTATTTTCAGCACATTCGTCGGTTACTATTTCAAAAGTAATCGGCAAGATTTTCATTTTCAGCATATTCGTCGGTTACTATTTCAAAAGTAATCGGCAAGATTTTTATTTTCAGCATATTCGTCGGTGACTATTTCAAAAGTAATCGGCATGATCTTTTTTCTGCACATTCGTCGGTTACTATTTAAAAAGTAATCGGCAAGATTTTTATTTTCAGCATATTCGTCGGTGACTATTTCAAAAGTAATCGGCATGATTTATTTTCAGCACATTTGTCGGTTACTATTTCAAAAGTAATCGGCAAGACTTTATTTTCAGCACATTCGTCGGTTACTATTTCAAAAGTAATCGGCAAGATTTTCATTTTCAGCATATTCGTCGGTTACTATTTCAAAAGTAATCGGCAAGATTTTTATTTTCAGCATATTCGTCGGTGACTATTTCAAAAGTAATCGGCATGATCTTTTTTCTGCACATTCGTCGGTTACTATTTAAAAAGTAATCGGCAAGATTTTTATTTTCAGCATATTCGTCGGTGACTATTTCAAAAGTAATCGGCATGATTTATTTTCAGCACATTTGTCGGTTACTATTTCAAAAGTAATCGGCAAGACTTTATTTTCAGCACATTCGTCGGTTACTATTTCAAAAGTAATCGGCAAGATTTTCATTTTCAGCATATTCGTCGGTTACTATTTCAAAAGTAATCGGCAAGATTTTTATTTTCAGCAAATTCGTCGGTGACTATTTCAAAAGTAATCGGCATGACTTATTTTCAGCACATTCGTCAGTTACTATTTCAAAAGTAATCGGCAAGATTTTTATTTTCAGCAAATTCGTCGGTGACTATTTCAAAAGTAATCGGCATGACTTATTTTCAGCACATTCGTCAGTTACTATTTCAAAAGTAATCGGCAAGACTTTATTTTCAGCACATTCGTTGGTTACTATTTCAAAAGTAATCGGCATGATCTATTTTCTGCACATTCGTCAGTTACTATTTCAAAAGTAATCGTCAAAAGTTTATTTTCGGCAGATTCGTCGGTTACTATTTCAAAAGTAATCGGCAAGACTTAATTTTCAGCACATTCGTTGGTTACTATTTCGAAAGTAATCGGCATGATCTATTTTCTGCACATTCGTCGATTACTATTTCATAAGTAATCGGCATGATTTATTTTCAGCACATTCGTCGGTTACTATTTCAAAAGTAATCGGCAAGACTTTATTTTCAACACATTCGTTGGTTACTATTTCAAAAGTAACCGGAATGATCTATTTTCTGCACATTCGTCGGTTACTATTTAAAAAGTAATCGGCAAGATTTTTATTTTCAGCATATTCGTCGGTGACTATTTCAAAAGTAATCGGAAGGACTTTATTTTCAGCACATTCGTCGGTTACTATTTCAAAAGTAATCGGCAAGATTTTTATTTTCAGCATATTCGTCGGTTAATATTTTATAAGTAATCGACAAGATTTTTATTTTCAACATATTCGTCGGTGACTATTTCAAAAGTAATCGGCATGATCTTTTTTCTGCACATTCGTCGGTTACTATTTAAAAAGTAATCGGCAAGATATTTATTTTCAGCATATTCGTCGGTGACTATTTCAAAAGTAATCGGCATGATTTATTTTCAGCACATTTGTTGGTTACTATTTCAAAAGTAATCGGCAAGACTTTATTTTCAGCACATTCGTCGGTTACTATTTCAAAAGTAATCGGCAAGATTTTCATTTTCAGCATATTCGTCGGTTACTATTTCAAAAGTAATCGGCAAGATTTTTATTTTCAGCATATTCGTCGGTTACTATTTTAAAAGTAATCGACAAGATTTTTATTTTCAACATATTCGTCGGTTACTATTTCAAAAGTAATCGGCAAGATTTTTATTTTCAGCATATTTGTCGGTTACTATTTTAGAAGTAATCGACAAGATTTTTATTTTCAGCATATTCCTTGGTGACTATTTCAAAAGTAATCGGCATGATTTATTTTCAGCACATTCGTCGGTTACTATTTCAAAAGTAATCGGCATGATTTATTTTCAGCACATTTGTCGGTTACTATTTCAAAAGTAATCGGCAAGATTTTCATTTTCAGCATATCCGTCGGTTACTATATCAAAAGTAATCGGCAAGATTTTTATTTTCAGCATATTTGTCGGTTACTATTTTAAAAGTAATTGACAAGATTTTTATTTTCAACATATTCGTCGGTTACTATTTCAAAAGTAATCGGCAAGACTTTATTTTCAGCACATTCGTTGGTTACTATTTCAAAAGTAATCGGCATGATCTATTTTCTGCACATTCGTCGGTGACTATTTCAAAAGTAATCGGCAAGACTTTATTTTTAGCACATTCGTCGGTTACTATTTCAAAGGTTATCGACAAGATTTTTATTTTCAGCATATTTGTCGGTTACTATTTTAGAAGTAATCGACAAGATTTTTATTTTCAGCATATTCGTCGGTGACTATTTCAAAAGTAATCGACATGATCTATTTTCTGCACATTCGTCGGTTACTATTTAAAAAGTAATCGGCAAGATTTTTATTTTCAGCATATTCGTCGGTTACTATTTCAAAAGTAATCGGCAAGATTTTTATTTTCAGCATATTCGTCGGTTAATATTTTAAAAGTAATCGACAAGATTTTTATTTTCAACATATTCGTCGGTGACTATTTCAAAAGTAATCGGCATGATCTTTTTTCTGCACATTCGTCGGTTACTATTTAAAAAGTAATCGGCAAGATTTTTATTTTCAGCATATTCGTCGGTGACTATTTCAAAAGTAATCGGCATGATTTATTTTCAGCACATTTGTCGGTTACTATTTCAAAAGTAATCGGCAAGACTTTATCTTCAGCACATTCGTCGGTTACTATTTCAAAAGTAATCGGCAAGATTTTCATTTTCAGCATATTCGTCGGATACTATTTCAAAAGTAATCGGCAAGATTTTTATTTTCAGCAAATTCGTCGGTGACTATTTCAAAAGTAATCGGCATGACTTATTTTCAGCACATTCGTCAGTTACTATTTCAAAAGTAATCGGCAAGACTTTATTTTCAGCACATTCGTTGGTTACTATTTCAAAAGTAATCGGCAAGATTTTCATTTTCAGCATATTCGTCGGTTACTATTTCAAAAGTAATCGGCAAGATTTTTATTTTCAGCATATTCGTCGGTTACTATTTTAAAAGTAATCGACAAGATTTTTATTTTCAACATATTCGTCGGTTACTATTTCAAAAGTAATCGGCAAGATTTTTATTTTCAGCATATTTGTCGGTTACTATTTTAGAAGTAATCGACAAGATTTTTATTTTCAGCATATTCCTTGGTGACTATTTCAAAAGTAATCGGCATGATTTATTTTCAGCACATTCGTCGGTTACTATTTCAAAAGTAATCGGCATGATTTATTTTCAGCACATTTGTCGGTTACTATTTCAAAAGTAATCGGCAAGATTTTCATTTTCAGCATATCCGTCGGTTACTATATCAAAAGTAATCGGCAAGATTTTTATTTTCAGCATATTTGTCGGTTACTATTTTAAAAGTAATTGACAAGATTTTTATTTTCAACATATTCGTCGGTTACTATTTCAAAAGTAATCGGCAAGACTTTATTTTCAGCACATTCGTTGGTTACTATTTCAAAAGTAATCGGCATGATCTATTTTCTGCACATTCGTCGGTGACTATTTCAAAAGTAATCGGCAAGACTTTATTTTTAGCACATTCGTCGGTTACTATTTCAAAGGTTATCGACAAGATTTTTATTTTCAGCATATTTGTCGGTTACTATTTTAGAAGTAATCGACAAGATTTTTATTTTCAGCATATTCGTCGGTGACTATTTCAAAAGTAATCGACATGATCTATTTTCTGCACATTCGTCGGTTACTATTTAAAAAGTAATCGGCAAGATTTTTATTTTCAGCATATTCGTCGGTTACTATTTCAAAAGTAATCGGCAAGATTTTTATTTTCAGCATATTCGTCGGTTAATATTTTAAAAGTAATCGACAAGATTTTTATTTTCAACATATTCGTCGGTGACTATTTCAAAAGTAATCGGCATGATCTTTTTTCTGCACATTCGTCGGTTACTATTTAAAAAGTAATCGGCAAGATTTTTATTTTCAGCATATTCGTCGGTGACTATTTCAAAAGTAATCGGCATGATTTATTTTCAGCACATTTGTCGGTTACTATTTCAAAAGTAATCGGCAAGACTTTATCTTCAGCACATTCGTCGGTTACTATTTCAAAAGTAATCGGCAAGATTTTCATTTTCAGCATATTCGTCGGATACTATTTCAAAAGTAATCGGCAAGATTTTTATTTTCAGCAAATTCGTCGGTGACTATTTCAAAAGTAATCGGCATGACTTATTTTCAGCACATTCGTCAGTTACTATTTCAAAAGTAATCGGCAAGACTTTATTTTCAGCACATTCGTTGGTTACTATTTCAAAAGTAATCGGCATGATCTATTTTCTGCACATTCGTCGGTTACTATTTCAAAAGTAATCGGCAAAAGTTTATTTTCGGCAGATTCGTCGGTTACTATTTCAAAAGTAATCGGCAAGACTTTATTTTCAGCACATTCGTTGGTTACTATTTCAAAAGTAATCGGCATGATCTATTTTCTGCACATTCGTTGATTACTATTTCATAAGTAATCGGCATGATCTATTTTCTGCACATTCGTCGGTTACTATTTCAAAAGTAATCGGCAAGACTTTATTTTCAACACATTCGTTGGTTACTATTTCAAAAGTAACCGGCATGATCTATTTTCTGCACATTCGTCGGTTACTATTTAAAAAGTAATCTGCAAGATTTTTATTTTCAGCATATTCGTCGGTGACTATTTCAAAAGTAATCGAAAAGACTTTATTTTCAGCACATTCGTCGGTTACTATTTCAAAAGTAATCGGCAAGATTTTTATTTTCAGCATATTCGTCGGTTAATATTTTAAAAGTAATCGACAAGATTTTTATTTTCAACATATTCGTCGGTGACTATTTTAGAAGTAATCGACAAGATTTTTATTTTCAGCATATTCCTCGGTGACTATTTCAAAAGTAATCGGCATGATTTATTTTCAGCACATTCGTCGGTTACTATTTCAACAGTAATCGGCATGATTTATTTTCAGCACATTCGTCGGTTACTATTTCAAAAGTAATCGGCAAGATTTTCATTTTCAGCATATCCGTCGGTTACTATATCAAAAGTAATCGGCAAGATTTTCATTTTCAGCATATTCGTCGGTTACTATTTTAAAAGTAATTGACAAGATTTTTATTTTCAACATATTCGTCGGTTACTATTTCAAAAGTAATCGGCAAGATTTTTATTTTCAGCATATTCGTCGGTGACTATTTCAAAAGTAATCGGCATGATTTATTTTCAGCACATTTGTCGGTTACTATTTCAAAAGTAATCGGCAAGACTTTATTTTCAGCACATTCGTCGGTTACTATTTCAAAAGTAATCGGCAAGATTTTCATTTTCAGCATATTCGTCGGTTACTATTTCAAAATTAATCGGCAAGATTTTTATTTTCAGCATATTCGTCGGTTACTATTTTAAAAGTAATCGACAAGATTTTTATTTTCAACATATTCGTCGGTTACTATTTCAAAAGTAATCGGCAAGATTTTTATTTTCAGCATATTTGTCGGTTACTATTTTAAAAGTAATTGACAAGATTTTTATTTTCAACATATTCGTCGGTTACTATTTCAAAAGTAATCGGCAAGATTTTTATTTTCAGCATATTCGTCGGTGACTATTTCAAAAGTAATCGGCAAGATTTTTATTTTCAGCATATTCGTCGGTGACTATTTCAAAAGTAATCGGCATGATTTATTTTCAGCACATTTGTCGGTTACTATTTCAAAAGTAATCGGCAAGACTTTATTTTCAGCACATTCGTCGGTTACTATTTCAAAAGTAATCGGCAAGATTTTTATTTTCAGCATATTCGTCGGTTACTATTTTAAAAGTAATCGACAAGATTTTTATTTTCAACATATTCGTCGGTTACTATTTCAAAAGTAATCGGCAAGATTTTTATTTTCAGCATATTTGTCGGTTACTATTTTAGAAGTAATCGACAAGATTTTTATTTTCAGCATATTCCTCGGTGACTATTTCAAAAGTAATCGGCATGATTTATTTTCAGCACATTCGTCGGTTACTATTTCAAAAGTAATCGGCATGATTTATTTTCAGCACATTTGTCGGTTACTATTTCAAAAGTAATCGGCAAGATTTTCATTTTCAGCATATCCGTCGGTTACCATATCAAAAGTAATCGGCAAGATTTTTATTTTCAGCATATTTGTCGGTTACTATTTTAAAAGTAATTGACAAGATTTTTATTTTCAACATATTCGTCGGTTACTATTTCAAAAGTAATCGGCAAGACTTTATTTTCAGCACATTCGTTGGTTACTATTTCAAAAGTAATCGGCATGATCTATTTTCTGCACATTCGTCGGTGACTATTTCAAAAGTAATCGGCAAGACTTTATTTTTAGCACATTCGTCGGTTACTATTTCAAAGGTTATCGACAAGATTTTTATTTTCAGCATATTTGTCGGTTACTATTTTAGAAGTAATCGACAAGATTTTTATTTTCAGCATATTCGTCGGTGACTATTTCAAAAGTAATCGACATGATCTATTTTCTGCACATTCGTCGGTTACTATTTAAAAAGTAATCGGCAAGATTTTTATTTTCAGCATATTCGTCGGTTACTATTTCAAAAGTAATCGGCAAGATTTTTATTTTCAGCATATTCGTCGGTTAATATTTTAAAAGTAATCGACAAGATTTTTATTTTCAACATATTCGTCGGTGACTATTTCAAAAGTAATCGGCATGATCTTTTTTCTGCACATTCGTCGGTTACTATTTAAAAAGTAATCGGCAAGATTTTTATTTTCAGCATATTCGTCGGTGACTATTTCAAAAGTAATCGGCATGATTTATTTTCAGCACATTTGTCGGTTACTATTTCAAAAGTAATCGGCAAGACTTTATCTTCAGCACATTCGTCGGTTACTATTTCAAAAGTAATCGGCAAGATTTTCATTTTCAGCATATTCGTCGGATACTATTTCAAAAGTAATCGGCAAGATTTTTATTTTCAGCAAATTCGTCGGTGACTATTTCAAAAGTAATCGGCATGACTTATTTTCAGCACATTCGTCAGTTACTATTTCAAAAGTAATCGGCAAGACTTTATTTTCAGCACATTCGTTGGTTACTATTTCAAAAGTAATCGGCATGATCTATTTTCTGCACATTCGTCGGTTACTATTTCAAAAGTAATCGGCAAAAGTTTATTTTCGGCAGATTCGTCGGTTACTATTTCAAAAGTAATCGGCAAGACTTTATTTTCAGCACATTCGTTGGTTACTATTTCAAAAGTAATCGGCATGATCTATTTTCTGCACATTCGTTGATTACTATTTCATAAGTAATCGGCATGATCTATTTTCTGCACATTCGTCGGTTACTATTTCAAAAGTAATCGGCAAGACTTTATTTTCAACACATTCGTTGGTTACTATTTCAAAAGTAACCGGCATGATCTATTTTCTGCACATTCGTCGGTTACTATTTAAAAAGTAATCGGCAAGATTTTTATTTTCAGCATATTCGTCGGTGACTATTTCAAAAGTAATCGAAAAGACTTTATTTTCAGCACATTCGTCGGTTACTATTTCAAAAGTAATCGGCAAGATTTTTATTTTCAGCATATTCGTCGGTTAATATTTTAAAAGTAATCGACAAGATTTTTATTTTCAACATATTCGTCGGTGACTATTTTAGAAGTAATCGACAAGATTTTTATTTTCAGCATATTCCTCGGTGACTATTTCAAAAGTAATCGGCATGATTTATTTTCAGCACATTCGTCGGTTACTATTTCAACAGTAATCGGCATGATTTATTTTCAGCACATTCGTCGGTTACTATTTCAAAAGTAATCGGCAAGATTTTCATTTTCAGCATATCCGTCGGTTACTATATCAAAAGTAATCGGCAAGATTTTTATTTTCAGCATATTTGTCCGTTACTATTTTAAAAGTAATTGACAAGATTTTTATTTTCAACATATTCGTCGGTTACTATTTCAAAAGTAATCGGCAAGATTTTTATTTTCAGCATATTCGTCGGTGACTATTTCAAAAGTAATCGGCATGATTTATTTTCAGCACATTTGTCGGTTACTATTTCAAAAGTAATCGGCAAGACTTTATTTTCAGCACATTCGTCGGTTACTATTTCAAAAGTAATCGGCAAGATTTTCATTTTCAGCATATTCGTCGGTTACTATTTCAAAATTAATCGGCAAGATTTTTATTTTCAGCATATTCGTCGGTTACTATTTTAAAAGTAATCGACAAGATTTTTATTTTCAACATATTCGTCGGTTACTATTTCAAAAGTAATCGGCAAGATTTTTATTTTCAGCATATTTGTCGGTTACTATTTTAAAAGTAATTGACAAGATTTTTATTTTCAACATATTCGTCGGTTACTATTTCAAAAGTAATCGGCAAGATTTTTATTTTCAGCATATTCGTCGGTGACTATTTCAAAAGTAATCGGCAAGATTTTTATTTTCAGCATATTCGTCGGTGACTATTTCAAAAGTAATCGGCATGATTTATTTTCAGCACATTTGTCGGTTACTATTTCAAAAGTAATCGGCAAGACTTTATTTTCAGCACATTCGTCGGTTACTATTTCAAAAGTAATCGGCAAGATTTTCATTTTCAGCATATTCGTCGGTTACTATTTTAAAAGTAATTGACAAGATTTTTATTTTCAACATATTCGTCGGTTACTATTTCAAAAGTAATCGGCAAGATTTTTATTTTCAGCATATTCGTCGGTGACTATTTCAAAAGTAATCGGCATGATTTATTTTCAGCACATTTGTCGGTTACTATTTCAAAAGTAATCGGCAAGACTTTATTTTCAGCACATTCGTCGGTTACTATTTCAAAAGTAATCGGCAAGATTTTCATTTTCAGCATATTCGTCGGTTACTATTTCAAAATTAATCGGCAAGATTTTTATTTTCAGCATATTCGTCGGTTACTATTTTAAAAGTAATCGACAAGATTTTTATTTTCAACATATTCGTCGGTTACTATTTCAAAAGTAATCGGCAAGATTTTTATTTTCAGCATATTTGTCGGTTACTATTTTAAAAGTAATTGACAAGATTTTTATTTTCAACATATTCGTCGGTTACTATTTCAAAAGTAATCGGCAAGATTTTTATTTTCAGCATATTCGTCGGTGACTATTTCAAAAGTAATCGGCAAGATTTTTATTTTCAGCATATTCGTCGGTGACTATTTCAAAAGTAATCGGCATGATTTATTTTCAGCACATTTGTCGGTTACTATTTCAAAAGTAATCGGCAAGACTTTATTTTCAGCACATTCGTCGGTTACTATTTCAAAAGTAATCGGCAAGATTTTCATTTTCAGCATATTCGTCGGTTACTATTTCAAAAGTAATCGGCAAGATTTTTATTTTCAGCATATTCGTCGGTGACTATTTCAAAAGTAATCGGCATGATCTTTTTTCTGCACATTCGTCGGTTACTATTTAAAAAGTAATCGGCAAGATTTTTATTTTCAGCATATTCGTCGGTGACTATTTCAAAAGTAATCGGCATGATTTATTTTCAGCACATTTGTCGGTTACTATTTCAAAAGTAATCGACAAGACTTTATTTTCAGCACATTCGTCGGTTACTATTTCAAAAGTAATCGGCAAGATTTTCATTTTCAGCATATTCGTCGGTTACTATTTCAAAAGTAATCGGCAAGATTTTTATTTTCAGCAAATTCGTCGGTGACTATTTCAAAAGTAATCGGCATGACTTATTTTCAGCACATTCGTCAGTTACTATTTCAAAAGTAATCGGCAAGATTTTTATTTTCAGCAAATTCGTCGGTGACTATTTCAAAAGTAATCGGCATGACTTATTTTCAGCACATTCGTCAGTTACTATTTCAAAAGTAATCGGCAAGACTTTATTTTCAGCACATTCGTTGGTTACTATTTCAAAAGTAATCGGCATGATCTATTTTCTGCACATTCGTCAGTTACTATTTCAAAAGTAATCGTCAAAAGTTTATTTTCGGCAGATTCGTCGGTTACTATTTCAAAAGTAATCGGCAAGACTTAATTTTCAGCACATTCGTTGGTTACTATTTCAAAAGTAATCGGCATGATCTATTTTCTGCACATTCGTCGATTACTATTTCATAAGTAATCGGCATGATTTATTTTCAGCACATTCGTCGGTTACTATTTCAAAAGTAATCGGCAAGACTTTATTTTCAACACATTCGTTGGTTACTATTTCAAAAGTAACCGGAATGATCTATTTTCTGCACATTCGTCGGTTACTATTTCAAAAGTAATCGGCAAGATTTTCATTTTCAGCATATCCGTCGGTTACTATATCAAAAGTAATCGGCAAGATTTTTATTTTCAGCATATTTGTCGGTTACTATTTTAAAAGTAATTGACAAGATTTTTATTTTCAACATATTCGTCGGTTACTATTTCAAAAGTAATCGGCAAGATTTTTATTTTCAGCATATTCGTCGGTGACTATTTCAAAAGTAATCGGCATGATTTATTTTCAGCACATTTGTCGGTTACTATTTCAAAAGTAATCGGCAAGACTTTATTTTCAGCACATTCGTCGGTTACTATTTCAAAAGTAATCGGCAAGATTTTCATTTTCAGCATATTCGTCGGTTACTATTTCAAAATTAATCGGCAAGATTTTTATTTTCAGCATATTCGTCGGTTACTATTTTAAAAGTAATCGACAAGATTTTTATTTTCAACATATTCGTCGGTTACTATTTCAAAAGTAATCGGCAAGATTTTTATTTTCAGCATATTTGTCGGTTACTATTTTAAAAGTAATTGACAAGATTTTTATTTTCAACATATTCGTCGGTTACTATTTCAAAAGTAATCGGCAAGATTTTTATTTTCAGCATATTCGTCGGTGACTATTTCAAAAGTAATCGGCAAGATTTTTATTTTCAGCATATTCGTCGGTGACTATTTCAAAAGTAATCGGCATGATTTATTTTCAGCACATTTGTCGGTTACTATTTCAAAAGTAATCGGCAAGACTTTATTTTCAGCACATTCGTCGGTTACTATTTCAAAAGTAATCGGCAAGATTTTTATTTTCAGCATATTCGTCGGTGACTATTTCAAAAGTAATCGGCATGATTTATTTTCAGCACATTTGTCGGTTACTATTTCAAAAGTAATCGGCAAGACTTTATTTTCAGCACATTCGTCGGTTACTATTTCAAAAGTAATCGGCAAGATTTTCATTTTCAGCATATTCGTCGGTTACTATTTCAAAAGTAATCGGCAAGATTTTTATTTTCAGCAAATTCGTCGGTGACTATTTCAAAAGTAATCGGCATGACTTATTTTCAGCACATTCGTCAGTTACTATTTCAAAAGTAATCGGCAAGATTTTTATTTTCAGCAAATTCGTCGGTGACTATTTCAAAAGTAATCGGCATGACTTATTTTCAGCACATTCGTCAGTTACTATTTCAAAAGTAATCGGCAAGACTTTATTTTCAGCACATTCGTTGGTTACTATTTCAAAAGTAATCGGCATGATCTATTTTCTGCACATTCGTCAGTTACTATTTCAAAAGTAATCGTCAAAAGTTTATTTTCGGCAGATTCGTCGGTTACTATTTCAAAAGTAATCGGCAAGACTTAATTTTCAGCACATTCGTTGGTTACTATTTCAAAAGTAATCGGCATGATCTATTTTCTGCACATTCGTCGATTACTATTTCATAAGTAATCGGCATGATTTATTTTCAGCACATTCGTCGGTTACTATTTCAAAAGTAATCGGCAAGACTTTATTTTCAACACATTCGTTGGTTACTATTTCAAAAGTAACCGGAATGATCTATTTTCTGCACATTCGTCGGTTACTATTTAAAAAGTAATCGGCAAGATTTTTATTTTCAGCATATTCGTCGGTGACTATTTCAAAAGTAATCGGAAAGACTTTATTTTCAGCACATTCGTCGGTTACTATTTCAAAAGTAATCGGCAAGATTTTTATTTTCAGCATATTCGTCGGTTAATATTTTAAAAGTAATCGACAAGATTTTTATTTTCAACATATTCGTCGGTGACTATTTCAAAAGTAATCGGCATGATCTTTTTTCTGCACATTCGTCGGTTACTATTTAAAAAGTAATCGGCAAGATATTTATTTTCAGCATATTCGTCGGTGACTATTTCAAAAGTAATCGGCATGATTTATTTTCAGCACATTTGTTGGTTACTATTTCAAAAGTAATCGGCAAGACTTTATTTTCAGCACATTCGTGGGTTACTATTTCAAAAGTAATCGGCAAGATTTTCATTTTCAGCATATTCGTCGGTTACTATTTCAAAAGTAATCGGCAAGATTTTTATTTTCAGCATATTCGTCGGTTACTATTTTAAAAGTAATCGACAAGATTTTTATTTTCAACATATTCGTCGGTTACTATTTCAAAAGTAATCGGCAAGATTTTTATTTTCAGCATATTTGTCGGTTACTATTTTAGAAGTAATCGACAAGATTTTTATTTTCAGCATATTCCTCGGTGACTATTTCAAAAGTAATCGGCATGATTTATTTTCAGCACATTCGTCGGTTACTATTTCAAAAGTAATCGGCATGATTTATTTTCAGCACATTTGTCGGTTACTATTTCAAAAGTAATCGGCAAGATTTTCATTTTCAGCATATCCGTCGGTTACTATATCAAAAGTAATCGGCAAGATTTTTATTTTCAGCATATTTGTCGGTTACTATTTTAAAAGTAATTGACAAGATTTTTATTTTCAACATATTCGTCGGTTACTATTTCAAAAGTAATCGGCAAGACTTTATTTTCAGCACATTCGTTGGTTACTATTTCAAAAGTAATCGGCATGATCTATTTTCTGCACATTCGTCGGTGACTATTTCAAAAGTAATCGGCAAGACTTTATTTTTAGCACATTCGTCGGTTACTATTTCAAAGGTTATCGACAAGATTTTTATTTTCAGCATATTTGTCGGTTACTATTTTAGAAGTAATCGACAAGATTTTTATTTTCAGCATATTCGTCGGTGACTATTTCAAAAGTAATCGACATGATCTATTTTCTGCACATTCGTCGGTTACTATTTAAAAAGTAATCGGCAAGATTTTTATTTTCAGCATATTCGTCGGTTACTATTTCAAAAGTAATCGGCAAGATTTTTATTTTCAGCATATTCGTCGGTTAATATTTTATAAGTAATCGACAAGATTTTTATTTTCAACATATTCGTCGGTGACTATTTCAAAAGTAATCGGCATGATCTTTTTTCTGCACATTCGTCGGTTACTATTTAAAAAGTAATCGGCAAGATTTTTATTTTCAGCATATTCGTCGGTGACTATTTCAAAAGTAATCGGCATGATTTATTTTCAGCACATTTGTCGGTTACTATTTCAAAAGTAATCGGCAAGACTTTATCTTCAGCACATTCGTCGGTTACTATTTCAAAAGTAATCGGCAAGATTTTCATTTTCAGCATATTCGTCGGATACTATTTCAAAAGTAATCGGCAAGATTTTTATTTTCAGCAAATTCGTCGGTGACTATTTCAAAAGTAATCGGCATGACTTATTTTCAGCACATTTGTCAGTTACTATTTCAAAAGTAATCGGCAAGATTTTTATTTTCAGCAAATTCGTCGGTGAATATTTCAAAAGTAATCGGCATGACTTATTTTCAGCACATTCGTCAGTTACTATTTCAAAAGTAATCGGCAAGACTTTATTTTCAGCACATTCGTTGGTTACTATTTCAAAAGTAATCGGCATGATCTATTTTCTGCACATTCGTCGGTTACTATTTCAAAAGTAATCGGCAAAAGTTTATTTTCGGCAGATTCGTCGGTTACTATTTCAAAAGTAATCGGCAAGACTTTATTTTCAGCACATTCGTTGGTTACTATTTCAAAAGTAATCGGCATGATCTATTTTCTGCACATTCGTTGATTACTATTTCATAAGTAATCGGCATGATCTATTTTCTGCACATTCGTCGGTTACTATTTCAAAAGTAATCGGCAAGACTTTATTTTCAACACATTCGTTGGTTACTATTTCAAAAGTAACCGGCATGATCTATTTTCTGCACATTCGTCGGTTACTATTTAAAAAGTAATCGGCAAGATTTTTATTTTCAGCATATTCGTCGGTGACTATTTCAAAAGTAATCGAAAAGACTTTATTTTCAGCACATTCGTCGGTTACTATTTCAAAAGTAATCGGCAAGATTTTTATTTTCAGCATATTCGTCGGTTAATATTTTAAAAGTAATCGACAAGATTTTTATTTTCAACATATTCGTCGGTGACTATTTTAGAAGTAATCGACAAGATTTTTATTTTCAGCATATTCCTCGGTGACTATTTCAAAAGTAATCGGCATGATTTATTTTCAGCACATTTGTCGGTTACTATTTCAAAAGTAATCGGCAAGACTTTATTTTCAGCACATTCGTCGGTTACTATTTCAAAAGTAATCGGCAAGATTTTCATTTTCAGCATATTCGTCGGTTACTATTTCAAAATTAATCGGCAAGATTTTTATTTTCAGCATATTCGTCGGTTACTATTTTAAAAGTAATCGACAAGATTTTTATTTTCAACATATTCGTCGGTTACTATTTCAAAAGTCATCGGCAAGATTTTTATTTTCAGCATATTTGTCGGTTACTATTTTAAAAGTAATTGACAAGATTTTTATTTTCAACATATTCGTCGGTTACTATTTCAAAAGTAATCGGCAAGATTTTTATTTTCAGCATATTCGTCGGTGACTATTTCAAAAGTAATCGGCAAGATTTTTATTTTCAGCATATTCGTCGGTGACTATTTCAAAAGTAATCGGCATGATTTATTTTCAGCATATTCGTCGGTGACTATTTCAAAAGTAATCGGCAAGACTTTATTTTCAGCACATTCGTCGGTTACTATTTCAAAAGTAATCGGCAAGATTTTCATTTTCAGCATATTCGTCGGTTACTATTTCAAAAGTAATCGGCAAGATTTTTATTTTCAGCATATTCGTCGGTGACTATTTCAAAAGTAATCGGCATGATCTTTTTTCTGCACATTCGTCGGTTACTATTTAAAAAGTAATCGGCAAGATTTTTATTTTCAGCATATTCGTCGGTGACTATTTCAAAAGTAATCGGCATGATTTATTTTCAGCACATTTGTCGGTTACTATTTCAAAAGTAATCGGCAAGACTTTATTTTCAGCACATTCGTCGGTTACTATTTCAAAAGTAATCGGCAAGATTTTCATTTTCAGCATATTCGTCGGTGACTATTTCAAAAGTAATCGGCATGACTTATTTTCAGCACATTCGTCAGTTACTATTTCAAAAGTAATCGGCAAGATTTTTATTTTCAGCAAATTCGTCGGTGACTATTTCAAAAGTAATCGGCATGACTTATTTTCAGCACATTCGTCAGTTACTATTTCAAAAGTAATCGGCAAGACTTTATTTTCAGCACATTCGTTGGTTACTATTTCAAAAGTAATCGGCATGATCTATTTTCTGCACATTCGTCAGTTACTATTTCAAAAGTAATCGTCAAAAGTTTATTTTCGGCAGATTCGTCGGTTACTATTTCAAAAGTAATCGGCAAGACTTAATTTTCAGCACATTCGTTGGTTACTATTTCAAAAGTAATCGGCATGATCTATTTTCTGCACATTCGTCGATTACTATTTCATAAGTAATCGGCATGATTTATTTTCAGCACATTCGTCGGTTACTATTTCAAAAGTAATCGGCAAGACTTTATTTTCAACACATTCGTTGGTTACTATTTCAAAAGTAACCGGAATGATCTATTTTCTGCACATTCGTCGGTTACTATTTCAAAAGTAATCGGCAAGATTTTCATTTTCAGCATATCCGTCGGTTACTATATCAAAAGTAATCGGCAAGATTTTTATTTTCAGCATATTTGTCGGTTACTATTTTAAAAGTAATTGACAAGATTTTTATTTTCAACATATTCGTCGGTTACTATTTCAAAAGTAATCGGCAAGATTTTTATTTTCAGCACATTTGTCGGTTACTATTTCAAAAGTAATCGGCAAGACTTTATTTTCAGCACATTCGTCGGTTACTATTTCAAAAGTAATCGGCAAGATTTTCATTTTCAGCATATTCGTCGGTTACTATTTCAAAAGTAATCGGCAAGATTTTTATTTTCAGCATATTCGTCGGTGACTATTTCAAAAGTAATCGGCATGATTTATTTTCAGCACATTTGTCGGTTACTATTTCAAAAGTAATCGGCAAGACTTTATTTTCAGCACATTCGTCGGTTACTATTTCAAAAGTAATCGGCAAGATTTTCGTTTTCAGCATATTCGTCGGTTACTATTTCAAAAGTAATCGGCAAGATTTTTATTTTCAGCAAATTCGTCGGTGACTATTTCAAAAGTAATCGGCATGACTTATTTTCAGCACATTCGTCAGTTACTATTTCAAAAGTAATCGGCAAGATTTTTATTTTCAGCAAATTCGTCGGTGACTATTTCAAAAGTAATCGGCATGACTTATTTTCAGCACATTCGTCAGTTACTATTTCAAAAGTAATCGGCAAGACTTTATTTTCAGCACATTCGTTGGTTACTATTTCAAAAGTAATCGGCATGATCTTTTTTCTGCACATTCGTCGGTTACTATTTAAAAAGTAATCGGCAAGATTTTTATTTTCAGCATATTCGTCGGTGACTATTTCAAAAGTAATCGGCATGATTTATTTTCAGCACATTTGTCGGTTACTATTTCAAAAGTAATCGGCAAGACTTTATTTTCAGCACATTCGTCGGTTACTATTTCAAAAGTAATCGGCAAGATTTTCATTTTCAGCATATTCGTCGGTGACTATTTCAAAAGTAATCGGCATGACTTATTTTCAGCACATTCGTCAGTTACTATTTCAAAAGTAATCGGCAAGATTTTTATTTTCAGCAAATTCGTCGGTGACTATTTCAAAAGTAATCGGCATGACTTATTTTCAGCACATTCGTCAGTTACTATTTCAAAAGTAATCGGCAAGACTTTATTTTCAGCACATTCGTTGGTTACTATTTCAAAAGTAATCGGCATGATCTATTTTCTGCACATTCGTCAGTTACTATTTCAAAAGTAATCGTCAAAAGTTTATTTTCGGCAGATTCGTCGGTTACTATTTCAAAAGTAATCGGCAAGACTTAATTTTCAGCACATTCGTTGGTTACTATTTCAAAAGTAATCGGCATGATCTATTTTCTGCACATTCGTCGATTACTATTTCATAAGTAATCGGCATGATTTATTTTCAGCACATTCGTCGGTTACTATTTCAAAAGTAATCGGCAAGACTTTATTTTCAACACATTCGTTGGTTACTATTTCAAAAGTAACCGGAATGATCTATTTTCTGCACATTCGTCGGTTACTATTTCAAAAGTAATCGGCAAGATTTTCATTTTCAGCATATCCGTCGGTTACTATATCAAAAGTAATCGGCAAGATTTTTATTTTCAGCATATTTGTCGGTTACTATTTTAAAAGTAATTGACAAGATTTTTATTTTCAACATATTCGTCGGTTACTATTTCAAAAGTAATCGGCAAGATTTTTATTTTCAGCACATTTGTCGGTTACTATTTCAAAAGTAATCGGCAAGACTTTATTTTCAGCACATTCGTCGGTTACTATTTCAAAAGTAATCGGCAAGATTTTCATTTTCAGCATATTCGTCGGTTACTATTTCAAAAGTAATCGGCAAGATTTTTATTTTCAGCATATTCGTCGGTGACTATTTCAAAAGTAATCGGCATGATTTATTTTCAGCACATTTGTCGGTTACTATTTCAAAAGTAATCGGCAAGACTTTATTTTCAGCACATTCGTCGGTTACTATTTCAAAAGTAATCGGCAAGATTTTCGTTTTCAGCATATTCGTCGGTTACTATTTCAAAAGTAATCGGCAAGATTTTTATTTTCAGCAAATTCGTCGGTGACTATTTCAAAAGTAATCGGCATGACTTATTTTCAGCACATTCGTCAGTTACTATTTCAAAAGTAATCGGCAAGATTTTTATTTTCAGCAAATTCGTCGGTGACTATTTCAAAAGTAATCGGCATGACTTATTTTCAGCACATTCGTCAGTTACTATTTCAAAAGTAATCGGCAAGACTTTATTTTCAGCACATTCGTTGGTTACTATTTCAAAAGTAATCGGCATGATCTATTTTCTGCACATTCGTCAGTTACTATTTCAAAAGTAATCGTCAAAAGTTTATTTTCGGCAGATTCGTCGGTTACTATTTCAAAAGTAATCGGCAAGACTTAATTTTCAGCACATTCGTTGGTTACTATTTCGAAAGTAATCGGCATGATCTATTTTCTGCACATTCGTCGATTACTATTTCATAAGTAATCGGCATGATTTATTTTCAGCACATTCGTCGGTTACTATTTCAAAAGTAATCGGCAAGACTTTATTTTCAACACATTCGTTGGTTACTATTTCAAAAGTAACCGGAATGATCTATTTTCTGCACATTCGTCGGTTACTATTTAAAAAGTAATCGGCAAGATTTTTATTTTCAGCATATTCGTCGGTGACTATTTCAAAAGTAATCGGAAAGACTTTATTTTCAGCACATTCGTCGGTTACTATTTCAAAAGTAATCGGCAAGATTTTTATTTTCAGCATATTCGTCGGTTAATATTTTAAAAGTAATCGACAAGATTTTTATTTTCAACATATTCGTCGATGACTATTTCAAAAGTAATCGGCATGATCTTTTTTCTGGACATTCGTCGGTTACTATTTAAAAAGTAATCGGCAAGATATTTATTTTCAGCATATTCGTCGGTGACTATTTCAAAAGTAATCGGCATGATTTATTTTCAGCACATTTGTTGGTTACTATTTCAAAAGTAATCGGCATGATCTATTTTCTGCACATTCGTCGGTGACTATTTCAAAAGTAATCGGCAAGACTTTATTTTTAGCACATTCGTCGGTTACTATTTCAAAGGTTATCGACAAGATTTTTATTTTCAGCATATTTGTCGGTTACTATTTTAGAAGTAATCGACAAGATTTTTATTTTCAGCATATTCGTCGGTGACTATTTCAAAAGTAATCGACATGATCTATTTTCTGCACATTCGTCGGTTACTATTTAAAAAGTAATCGGCAAGATTTTTATTTTCAGCATATTCGTCGGTTACTATTTCAAAAGTAATCGGCAAGACTTTATTTTCAGCACATTCGTCGGTTACTATTTCAAAAGTAATCGGCAAGATTTTCATTTTCAGCATATTCGTCGGTTACTATTTCAAAAGTAATCGGCAAGATTTTTATTTTCAGCATATTCGTCGGTGACTATTTCAAAAGTAATCGGCATGATTTATTTTCAGCACATTTGTCGGTTACTATTTCAAAAGTAATCGGCAAGACTTTATTTTCAGCACATTCGTCGGTTACTATTTCAAAAGTAATCGGCAAGATTTTCATTTTCAGCATATTCGTCGGTTACTATTTCAAAAGTAATCGGCAAGATTTTTATTTTCAGCAAATTCGTCGGTGACTATTTCAAAAGTAATCGGCATGACTTATTTTCAGCACATTCGTCAGTTACTATTTCAAAAGTAATCGGCAAGATTTTTATTTTCAGCAAATTCGTCGGTGACTATTTCAAAAGTAATCGGCATGACTTATTTTCAGCACATTCGTCAGTTACTATTTCAAAAGTAATCGGCAAGACTTTATTTTCAGCACATTCGTTGGTTACTATTTCAAAAGTAATCGGCATGATCTATTTTCTGCACATTCGTCAGTTACTATTTCAAAAGTAATCGTCAAAAGTTTATTTTCGACAGATTCGTCGGTTACTATTTCAAAAGTAATCGGCAAGACTTAATTTTCAGCACATTCGTTGGTTACTATTTCGAAAGTAATCGGCATGATCTATTTTCTGCACATTCGTCGATTACTATTTCATAAGTAATCGGCATGATTTATTTTCAGCACATTCGTCGGTTACTATTTCAAAAGTAATCGGCAAGACTTTATTTTCAACACATTCGTTGGTTACTATTTCAAAAGTAACCGGAATGATCTATTTTCTGCACATTCGTCGGTTACTATTTAAAAAGTAATCGGCAAGATTTTTATTTTCAGCATATTCGTCGGTGACTATTTCAAAAGTAATCGGAAAGACTTTATTTTCAGCACATTCGTCGGTTACTATTTCAAAAGTAATCGGCAAGATTTTTATTTTCAGCATATTCGTCGGTTAATATTTTAAAAGTAATCGACAAGATTTTTATTTTCAACATATTCGTCGGTGACTATTTCAAAAGTAATCGGCATGATCTTTTTTCTGCACATTCGTCGGTTACTATTTAAAAAGTAATCGGCAAGATATTTATTTTCAGCATATTCGTCGGTGACTATTTCAAAAGTAATCGGCATGATTTATTTTCAGCACATTTGTTGGTTACTATTTCAAAAGTAATCGGCATGATCTATTTTCTGCACATTCGTCGGTGACTATTTCAAAAGTAATCGGCAAGACTTTATTTTTAGCACATTCGTCGGTTACTATTTCAAAGGTTATCGACAAGATTTTTATTTTCAGCATATTTGTCGGTTACTATTTTAGAAGTAATCGACAAGATTTTTATTTTCAGCATATTCGTCGGTGACTATTTCAAAAGTAATCGACATGATCTATTTTCTGCACATTCGTCGGTTACTATTTAAAAAGTAATCGGCAAGATTTTTATTTTCAGCATATTCGTCGGTTACTATTTCAAAAGTAATCGGCATGATCTATTTTCTGCACATTCGTCGGTGACTATTTCAAAAGTAATCGGCAAGACTTTATTTTTAGCACATTCGTCGGTTACTATTTCAAAGGTTATCGACAAGATTTTTATTTTCAGCATATTTGTCGGTTACTATTTTAGAAGTAATCGACAAGATTTTTATTTTCAGCATATTCGTCGGTGACTATTTCAAAAGTAATCGACATGATCTATTTTCTGCACATTCGTCGGTTACTATTTAAAAAGTAATCGGCAAGATTTTTATTTTCAGCATATTCGTCGGTTACTATTTCAAAAGTAATCGGCAAGATTTTTATTTTCAGCATATTCGTCGGTTAATATTTTAAAAGTAATCGACAAGATTTTTATTTTCAACATATTCGTCGGTGACTATTTCAAAAGTAATCGGCATGATCTTTTTTCTGCACATTCGTCGGTTACTATTTAAAAAGTAATCGGCAAGATTTTTATTTTCAGCATATTCGTCGGTGACTATTTCAAAAGTAATCGGCATGATTTATTTTCAGCACATTTGTCGGTTACTATTTCAAAAGTAATCGGCAAGACTTTATCTTCAGCACATTCGTCGGTTACTATTTCAAAAGTAATCGGCAAGATTTTCATTTTCAGCATATTCGTCGGATACTATTTCAAAAGTAATCGGCAAGATTTTTATTTTCAGCAAATTCGTCGGTGACTATTTCAAAAGTAATCGGCATGACTTATTTTCAGCACATTTGTCAGTTACTATTTCAAAAGTAATCGGCAAGATTTTTATTTTCAGCAAATTCGTCGGTGAATATTTCAAAAGTAATCGGCATGACTTATTTTCAGCACATTCGTCAGTTACTATTTCAAAAGTAATCGGCAAGACTTTATTTTCAGCACATTCGTTGGTTACTATTTCAAAAGTAATCGGCATGATCTATTTTCTGCACATTCGTCGGTTACTATTTCAAAAGTAATCGGCAAAAGTTTATTTTCGGCAGATTCGTCGGTTACTATTTCAAAAGTAATCGGCAAGACTTTATTTTCAGCACATTCGTTGGTTACTATTTCAAAAGTAATCGGCATGATCTATTTTCTGCACATTCGTTGATTACTATTTCATAAGTAATCGGCATGATCTATTTTCTGCACATTCGTCGGTTACTATTTCAAAAGTAATCGGCAAGACTTTATTTTCAACACATTCGTTGGTTACTATTTCAAAAGTAACCGGCATGATCTATTTTCTGCACATTCGTCGGTTACTATTTAAAAAGTAATCGGCAAGATTTTTATTTTCAGCATATTCGTCGGTGACTATTTCAAAAGTAATCGAAAAGACTTTATTTTCAGCACATTCGTCGGTTACTATTTCAAAAGTAATCGGCAAGATTTTTATTTTCAGCATATTCGTCGGTTAATATTTTAAAAGTAATCGACAAGATTTTTATTTTCAACATATTCGTCGGTGACTATTTTAGAAGTAATCGACAAGATTTTTATTTTCAGCATATTCCTCGGTGACTATTTCAAAAGTAATCGGCATGATTTATTTTCAGCACATTCGTCGGTTACTATTTCAACAGTAATCGGCATGATTTATTTTCAGCACATTCGTCGGTTACTATTTCAAAAGTAATCGGCAAGATTTTCATTTTCAGCATATCCGTCGGTTACTATATCAAAAGTAATCGGCAAGATTTTTATTTTCAGCATATTTGTCGGTTACTATTTTAAAAGTAATTGACAAGATTTTTATTTTCAACATATTCGTCGGTTACTATTTCAAAAGTAATCGGCAAGATTTTTATTTTCAGCATATTCGTCGGTGACTATTTCAAAAGTAATCGGCATGATTTATTTTCAGCACATTTGTCGGTTACTATTTCAAAAGTAATCGGCAAGACTTTATTTTCAGCACATTCGTCGGTTACTATTTCAAAAGTAATCGGCAAGATTTTCATTTTCAGCATATTCGTCGGTTACTATTTCAAAATTAATCGGCAAGATTTTTATTTTCAGCATATTCGTCGGTTACTATTTTAAAAGTAATCGACAAGATTTTTATTTTCAACATATTCGTCGGTTACTATTTCAAAAGTAATCGGCAAGATTTTTATTTTCAGCATATTTGTCGGTTACTATTTTAAAAGTAATTGACAAGATTTTTATTTTCAACATATTCGTCGGTTACTATTTCAAAAGTAATCGGCAAGATTTTTATTTTCAGCATATTCGTCGGTGACTATTTCAAAAGTAATCGGCAAGATTTTTATTTTCAGCATATTCGTCGGTGACTATTTCAAAAGTAATCGGCATGATTTATTTTCAGCACATTTGTCGGTTACTATTTCAAAAGTAATCGGCAAGACTTTATTTTCAGCACATTCGTCGGTTACTATTTCAAAAGTAATCGGCAAGATTTTCATTTTCAGCATATTCGTCGGTTACTATTTCAAAAGTAATCGGCAAGATTTTTATTTTCAGCATATTCGTCGGTGACTATTTCAAAAGTAATCGGCATGATCTTTTTTCTGCACATTCGTCGGTTACTATTTAAAAAGTAATCGGCAAGATTTTTATTTTCAGCATATTCGTCGGTGACTATTTCAAAAGTAATCGGCATGATTTATTTTCAGCACATTTGTCGGTTACTATTTCAAAAGTAATCGGCAAGACTTTATTTTCAGCACATTCGTCGGTTACTATTTCAAAAGTAATCGGCAAGATTTTCATTTTCAGCATATTCGTCGGTTACTATTTCAAAAGTAATCGGCAAGATTTTTATTTTCAGCAAATTCGTCGGTGACTATTTCAAAAGTAATCGGCATGACTTATTTTCAGCACATTCGTCAGTTACTATTTCAAAAGTAATCGGCAAGATTTTTATTTTCAGCAAATTCGTCGGTGACTATTTCAAAAGTAATCGGCATGACTTATTTTCAGCACATTCGTCAGTTACTATTTCAAAAGTAATCGGCAAGACTTTATTTTCAGCACATTCGTTGGTTACTATTTCAAAAGTAATCGGCATGATCTATTTTCTGCACATTCGTCAGTTACTATTTCAAAAGTAATCGTCAAAAGTTTATTTTCGGCAGATTCGTCGGTTACTATTTCAAAAGTAATCGGCAAGATTTTTATTTTCAGCATATTCGTCGGTGACTATTTCAAAAGTAATCGGCATGATTTATTTTCAGCACATTTGTCGGTTACTATTTCAAAAGTAATCGGCAAGACTTTATTTTCAGCACATTCGTCGGTTACTATTTCAAAAGTAATCGGCAAGATTTTCATTTTCAGCATATTCGTCGGTTACTATTTCAAAATTAATCGGCAAGATTTTTATTTTCAGCATATTCGTCGGTTACTATTTTAAAAGTAATCGACAAGATTTTTATTTTCAACATATTCGTCGGTTACTATTTCAAAAGTAATCGGCAAGATTTTTATTTTCAGCATATTTGTCGGTTACTATTTTAAAAGTAATTGACAAGATTTTTATTTTCAACATATTCGTCGGTTACTATTTCAAAAGTAATCGGCAAGATTTTTATTTTCAGCATATTCGTCGGTGACTATTTCAAAAGTAATCGGCAAGATTTTTATTTTCAGCATATTCGTCGGTGACTATTTCAAAAGTAATCGGCATGATTTATTTTCAGCACATTTGTCGGTTACTATTTCAAAAGTAATCGGCAAGACTTTATTTTCAGCACATTCGTCGGTTACTATTTCAAAAGTAATCGGCAAGATTTTCATTTTCAGCATATTCGTCGGTTACTATTTCAAAAGTAATCGGCAAGATTTTTATTTTCAGCATATTCGTCGGTGACTATTTCAAAAGTAATCGGCATGATCTTTTTTCTGCACATTCGTCGGTTACTATTTAAAAAGTAATCGGCAAGATTTTTATTTTCAGCATATTCGTCGGTGACTATTTCAAAAGTAATCGGCATGATTTATTTTCAGCACATTTGTCGGTTACTATTTCAAAAGTAATCGGCAAGACTTTATTTTCAGCACATTCGTCGGTTACTATTTCAAAAGTAATCGGCAAGATTTTCATTTTCAGCATATTCGTCGGTTACTATTTCAAAAGTAATCGGCAAGATTTTTATTTTCAGCAAATTCGTCGGTGACTATTTCAAAAGTAATCGGCATGACTTATTTTCAGCACATTCGTCAGTTACTATTTCAAAAGTAATCGGCAAGATTTTTATTTTCAGCAAATTCGTCGGTGACTATTTCAAAAGTAATCGGCATGACTTATTTTCAGCACATTCGTCAGTTACTATTTCAAAAGTAATCGGCAAGACTTTATTTTCAGCACATTCGTTGGTTACTATTTCAAAAGTAATCGGCATGATCTATTTTCTGCACATTCGTCAGTTACTATTTCAAAAGTAATCGTCAAAAGTTTATTTTCGGCAGATTCGTCGGTTACTATTTCAAAAGTAATCGGCAAGACTTAATTTTCAGCACATTCGTTGGTTACTATTTCAAAAGTAATCGGCATGATCTATTTTCTGCACATTCGTCGATTACTATTTCATAAGTAATCGGCATGATTTATTTTCAGCACATTCGTCGGTTACTATTTCAAAAGTAATCGGCAAGACTTTATTTTCAACACATTCGTTGGTTACTATTTCAAAAGTAACCGGAATGATCTATTTTCTGCACATTCGTCGGTTACTATTTCAAAAGTAATCGGCAAGATTTTCATTTTCAGCATATCCGTCGGTTACTATATCAAAAGTAATCGGCAAGATTTTTATTTTCAGCATATTTGTCGGTTACTATTTTAAAAGTAATTGACAAGATTTTTATTTTCAACATATTCGTCGGTTACTATTTCAAAAGTAATCGGCAAGATTTTTATTTTCAGCATATTCGTCGGTGACTATTTCAAAAGTAATCGGCATGATTTATTTTCAGCACATTTGTCGGTTACTATTTCAAAAGTAATCGGCAAGACTTTATTTTCAGCACATTCGTCGGTTACTATTTCAAAAGTAATCGGCAAGATTTTCATTTTCAGCATATTCGTCGGTTACTATTTCAAAATTAATCGGCAAGATTTTTATTTTCAGCATATTCGTCGGTTACTATTTTAAAAGTAATCGACAAGATTTTTATTTTCAACATATTCGTCGGTTACTATTTCAAAAGTCATCGGCAAGATTTTTATTTTCAGCATATTTGTCGGTTACTATTTTAAAAGTAATTGACAAGATTTTTATTTTCAACATATTCGTCGGTTACTATTTCAAAAGTAATCGGCAAGATTTTTATTTTCAGCATATTCGTCGGTGACTATTTCAAAAGTAATCGGCAAGATTTTTATTTTCAGCATATTCGTCGGTGACTATTTCAAAAGTAATCGGCATGATTTATTTTCAGCACATTTGTCGGTTACTATTTCAAAAGTAATCGGCAAGACTTTATTTTCAGCACATTCGTCGGTTACTATTTCAAAAGTAATCGGCAAGATTTTCATTTTCAGCATATTCGTCGGTTACTATTTCAAAAGTAATCGGCAAGATTTTTATTTTCAGCATATTCGTCGGTGACTATTTCAAAAGTAATCGGCATGATCTTTTTTCTGCACATTCGTCGGTTACTATTTAAAAAGTAATCGGCAAGATTTTTATTTTCAGCATATTCGTCGGTGACTATTTCAAAAGTAATCGGCATGATTTATTTTCAGCACATTTGTCGGTTACTATTTCAAAAGTAATCGGCAAGACTTTATTTTCAGCACATTCGTCGGTTACTATTTCAAAAGTAATCGGCAAGATTTTCATTTTCAGCATATTCGTCGGTTACTATTTCAAAAGTAATCGGCAAGATTTTTATTTTCAGCAAATTCGTCGGTGACTATTTCAAAAGTAATCGGCATGACTTATTTTCAGCACATTCGTCAGTTACTATTTCAAAAGTAATCGGCAAGATTTTTATTTTCAGCAAATTCGTCGGTGACTATTTCAAAAGTAATCGGCATGACTTATTTTCAGCACATTCGTCAGTTACTATTTCAAAAGTAATCGGCAAGACTTTATTTTCAGCACATTCGTTGGTTACTATTTCAAAAGTAATCGGCATGATCTATTTTCTGCACATTCGTCAGTTACTATTTCAAAAGTAATCGTCAAAAGTTTATTTTCGGCAGATTCGTCGGTTACTATTTCAAAAGTAATCGGCAAGACTTAATTTTCAGCACATTCGTTGGTTACTATTTCAAAAGTAATCGGCATGATCTATTTTCTGCACATTCGTCGATTACTATTTCATAAGTAATCGGCATGATTTATTTTCAGCACATTCGTCGGTTACTATTTCAAAAGTAATCGGCAAGACTTTATTTTCAACACATTCGTTGGTTACTATTTCAAAAGTAACCGGAATGATCTATTTTCTGCACATTCGTCGGTTACTATTTCAAAAGTAATCGGCAAGATTTTCATTTTCAGCATATCCGTCGGTTACTATATCAAAAGTAATCGGCAAGATTTTTATTTTCAGCATATTTGTCGGTTACTATTTTAAAAGTAATTGACAAGATTTTTATTTTCAACATATTCGTCGGTTACTATTTCAAAAGTAATCGGCAAGATTTTTATTTTCAGCATATTCGTCGGTGACTATTTCAAAAGTAATCGGCATGATTTATTTTCAGCACATTTGTCGGTTACTATTTCAAAAGTAATCGGCAAGACTTTATTTTCAGCACATTCGTCGGTTACTATTTCAAAAGTAATCGGCAAGATTTTCATTTTCAGCATATTCGTCGGTTACTATTTCAAAAGTAATCGGCAAGATTTTTATTTTCAGCATATTCGTCGGTGACTATTTCAAAAGTAATCGGCATGATTTATTTTCAGCACATTTGTCGGTTACTATTTCAAAAGTAATCGGCAAGACTTTATTTTCAGCACATTCGTCGGTTACTATTTCAAAAGTAATCGGCAAGATTTTCATTTTCAGCATATTCGTCGGTTACTATTTCAAAAGTAATCGGCAAGATTTTTATTTTCAGCAAATTCGTCGGTGACTATTTCAAAAGTAATCGGCATGACTTATTTTCAGCACATTCGTCAGTTACTATTTCAAAAGTAATCGGCAAGATTTTTATTTTCAGCAAATTCGTCGGTGACTATTTCAAAAGTAATCGGCATGACTTATTTTCAGCACATTCGTCAGTTACTATTTCAAAAGTAATCGGCAAGACTTTATTTTCAGCACATTCGTTGGTTACTATTTCAAAAGTAATCGGCATGATCTATTTTCTGCACATTCGTCAGTTACTATTTCAAAAGTAATCGTCAAAAGTTTATTTTCGGCAGATTCGTCGGTTACTATTTCAAAAGTAATCGGCAAGACTTAATTTTCAGCACATTCGTTGGTTACTATTTCGAAAGTAATCGGCATGATCTATTTTCTGCACATTCGTCGATTACTATTTCATAAGTAATCGGCATGATTTATTTTCAGCACATTCGTCGGTTACTATTTCAAAAGTAATCGGCAAGACTTTATTTTCAACACATTCGTTGGTTACTATTTCAAAAGTAACCGGAATGATCTATTTTCTGCACATTCGTCGGTTACTATTTAAAAAGTAATCGGCAAGATTTTTATTTTCAGCATATTCGTCGGTGACTATTTCAAAAGTAATCGGAAAGACTTTATTTTCAGCACATTCGTCGGTTACTATTTCAAAAGTAATCGGCAAGATTTTTATTTTCAGCATATTCGTCGGTTAATATTTTAAAAGTAATCGACAAGATTTTTATTTTCAACATATTCGTCGGTGACTATTTCAAAAGTAATCGGCATGATCTTTTTTCTGCACATTCGTCGGTTACTATTTAAAAAGTAATCGGCAAGATATTTATTTTCAGCATATTCGTCGGTGACTATTTCAAAAGTAATCGGCATGATTTATTTTCAGCACATTTGTTGGTTACTATTTCAAAAGTAATCGGCAAGACTTTATTTTCAGCACATTCGTCGGTTACTATTTCAAAAGTAATCGGCAAGATTTTCATTTTCAGCATATTCGTCGGTTACTATTTCAAAAGTAATCGGCAAGATTTTTATTTTCAGCATATTCGTCGGTTACTATTTTAAAAGTAATCGACAAGATTTTTATTTTCAACATATTCGTCGGTTACTATTTCAAAAGTAATCGGCAAGATTTTTATTTTCAGCATATTTGTCGGTTACTATTTTAGAAGTAATCGACAAGATTTTTATTTTCAGCATATTCCTCGGTGACTATTTCAAAAGTAATCGGCATGATTTATTTTCAGCACATTCGTCGGTTACTATTTCAAAAGTAATCGGCATGATTTATTTTCAGCACATTTGTCGGTTACTATTTCAAAAGTAATCGGCAAGATTTTCATTTTCAGCATATCCGTCGGTTACTATATCAAAAGTAATCGGCAAGATTTTTATTTTCAGCATATTTGTCGGTTACTATTTTAAAAGTAATTGACAAGATTTTTATTTTCAACATATTCGTCGGTTACTATTTCAAAAGTAATCGGCAAGACTTTATTTTCAGCACATTCGTTGGTTACTATTTCAAAAGTAATCGGCATGATCTATTTTCTGCACATTCGTCGGTGACTATTTCAAAAGTAATCGGCAAGACTTTATTTTTAGCACATTCGTCGGTTACTATTTCAAAGGTTATGGACAAGATTTTTATTTTCAGCATATTTGTCGGTTACTATTTTAGAAGTAATCGACAAGATTTTTATTTTCAGCATATTCGTCGGTGACTATTTCAAAAGTAATCGACATGATCTATTTTCTGCACATTCGTCGGTTACTATTTAAAAAGTAATCGGCAAGATTTTTATTTTCAGCATATTCGTCGGTTACTATTTCAAAAGTAATCGGCAAGATTTTTATTTTCAGCATATTCGTCGGTTAATATTTTAAAAGTAATCGACAAGATTTTTATTTTCAACATATTCGTCGGTGACTATTTCAAAAGTAATCGGCATGATCTTTTTTCTGCACATTCGTCGGTTACTATTTAAAAAGTAATCGGCAAGATTTTTATTTTCAGCATATTCGTCGGTGACTATTTCAAAAGTAATCGTCAAAAGTTTATTTTCGGCAGATTCGTCGGTTACTATTTCAAAAGTAATCGGCAAGACTTAATTTTCAGCACATTCGTTGGTTACTATTTCGAAAGTAATCGGCATGATCTATTTTCTGCACATTCGTCGATTACTATTTCATAAGTAATCGGCATGATTTATTTTCAGCACATTCGTCGGTTACTATTTCAAAAGTAATCGGCAAGACTTTATTTTCAACACATTCGTTGGTTACTATTTCAAAAGTAACCGGAATGATCTATTTTCTGCACATTCGTCGGTTACTATTTAAAAAGTAATCGGCAAGATTTTTATTTTCAGCATATTCGTCGGTGACTATTTCAAAAGTAATCGGAAAGACTTTATTTTCAGCACATTCGTCGGTTACTATTTCAAAAGTAATCGGCAAGATTTTTATTTTCAGCATATTCGTCGGTTAATATTTTAAAAGTAATCGACAAGATTTTTATTTTCAACATATTCGTCGGTGACTATTTCAAAAGTAATCGGCATGATCTTTTTTCTGCACATTCGTCGGTTACTATTTAAAAAGTAATCGGCAAGATATTTATTTTCAGCATATTCGTCGGTGACTATTTCAAAAGTAATCGGCATGATTTATTTTCAGCACATTTGTTGGTTACTATTTCAAAAGTAATCGGCAAGACTTTATTTTCAGCACATTCGTCGGTTACTATTTCAAAAGTAATCGGCAAGATTTTCATTTTCAGCATATTCGTCGGTAACTATTTCAAAAGTAATCGGCAAGATTTTTATTTTCAGCATATTCGTCGGTTACTATTTTAAAAGTAATCGACAAGATTTTTATTTTCAACATATTCGTCGGTTACTATTTCAAAAGTAATCGGCAAGATTTTTATTTTCAGCATATTTGTCGGTTACTATTTTAGAAGTAATCGACAAGATTTTTATTTTCAGCATATTCCTCGGTGACTATTTCAAAAGTAATCGGCATGATTTATTTTCAGCACATTCGTCGGTTACTATTTCAAAAGTAATCGGCATGATTTATTTTCAGCACATTTGTCGGTTACTATTTCAAAAGTAATCGGCAAGATTTTCATTTTCAGCATATCCGTCGGTTACTATATCAAAAGTAATCGGCAAGATTTTTATTTTCAGCATATTTGTCGGTTACTATTTTAAAAGTAATTGACAAGATTTTTATTTTCAACATATTCGTCGGTTACTATTTCAAAAGTAATCGGCAAGACTTTATTTTCAGCACATTCGTTGGTTACTATTTCAAAAGTAATCGGCATGATCTATTTTCTGCACATTCGTCGGTGACTATTTCAAAAGTAATCGGCAAGACTTTATTTTTAGCACATTCGTCGGTTACTATTTCAAAGGTTATCGACAAGATTTTTATTTTCAGCATATTTGTCGGTTACTATTTTAGAAGTAATCGACAAGATTTTTATTTTCAGCATATTCGTCGGTGACTATTTCAAAAGTAATCGACATGATCTATTTTCTGCACATTCGTCGGTTACTATTTAAAAAGTAATCGGCAAGATTTTTATTTTCAGCATATTCGTCGGTTACTATTTCAAAAGTAATCGGCAAGATTTTTATTTTCAGCATATTCGTCGGTTAATATTTTAAAAGTAATCGACAAGATTTTTATTTTCAACATATTCGTCGGTGACTATTTCAAAAGTAATCGGCATGATCTTTTTTCTGCACATTCGTCGGTTACTATTTAAAAAGTAATCGGCAAGATTTTTATTTTCAGCATATTCGTCGGTGACTATTTCAAAAGTAATCGGCATGATTTATTTTCAGCACATTCGTCGGTTACTATTTCAAAAGTAATCGGCATGATTTATTTTCAGCACATTTGTCGGTTACTATTTCAAAAGTAATCGGCAAGATTTTCATTTTCAGCATATCCGTCGGTTACTATATCAAAAGTAATCGGCAAGATTTTTATTTTCAGCATATTTGTCGGTTACTATTTTAAAAGTAATTGACAAGATTTTTATTTTCAACATATTCGTCGGTTACTATTTCAAAAGTAATCGGCAAGACTTTATTTTCAGCACATTCGTTGGTTACTATTTCAAAAGTAATCGGCATGATCTATTTTCTGCACATTCGTCGGTGACTATTTCAAAAGTAATCGGCAAGACTTTATTTTTAGCACATTCGTCGGTTACTATTTCAAAGGTTATCGACAAGATTTTTATTTTCAGCATATTTGTCGGTTACTATTTTAGAAGTAATCGACAAGATTTTTATTTTCAGCATATTCGTCGGTGACTATTTCAAAAGTAATCGACATGATCTATTTTCTGCACATTCGTCGGTTACTATTTAAAAAGTAATCGGCAAGATTTTTATTTTCAGCATATTCGTCGGTTACTATTTCAAAAGTAATCGGCAAGATTTTTATTTTCAGCATATTCGTCGGTTAATATTTTAAAAGTAATCGACAAGATTTTTATTTTCAACATATTCGTCGGTGACTATTTCAAAAGTAATCGGCATGATCTTTTTTCTGCACATTCGTCGGTTACTATTTAAAAAGTAATCGGCAAGATTTTTATTTTCAGCATATTCGTCGGTGACTATTTCAAAAGTAATCGTCAAAAGTTTATTTTCGGCAGATTCGTCGGTTACTATTTCAAAAGTAATCGGCAAGACTTAATTTTCAGCACATTCGTTGGTTACTATTTCGAAAGTAATCGGCATGATCTATTTTCTGCACATTCGTCGATTACTATTTCATAAGTAATCGGCATGATTTATTTTCAGCACATTCGTCGGTTACTATTTCAAAAGTAATCGGCAAGACTTTATTTTCAACACATTCGTTGGTTACTATTTCAAAAGTAACCGGAATGATCTATTTTCTGCACATTCGTCGGTTACTATTTAAAAAGTAATCGGCAAGATTTTTATTTTCAGCATATTCGTCGGTGACTATTTCAAAAGTAATCGGAAAGACTTTATTTTCAGCACATTCGTCGGTTACTATTTCAAAAGTAATCGGCAAGATTTTTATTTTCAGCATATTCGTCGGTTAATATTTTAAAAGTAATCGACAAGATTTTTATTTTCAACATATTCGTCGGTGACTATTTCAAAAGTAATCGGCATGATCTTTTTTCTGCACATTCGTCGGTTACTATTTAAAAAGTAATCGGCAAGATATTTATTTTCAGCATATTCGTCGGTGACTATTTCAAAAGTAATCGGCATGATTTATTTTCAGCACATTTGTTGGTTACTATTTCAAAAGTAATCGGCAAGACTTTATTTTCAGCACATTCGTCGGTTACTATTTCAAAAGTAATCGGCAAGATTTTCATTTTCAGCATATTCGTCGGTAACTATTTCAAAAGTAATCGGCAAGATTTTTATTTTCAGCATATGCGTCGGTTACTATTTTAAAAGTAATCGACAAGATTTTTATTTTCAACATATTCGTCGGTTACTATTTCAAAAGTAATCGGCAAGATTTTTATTTTCAGCATATTTGTCGGTTACTATTTTAGAAGTAATCGACAAGATTTTTATTTTCAGCATATTCCTCGGTGACTATTTCAAAAGTAATCGGCATGATTTATTTTCAGCACATTCGTCGGTTACTATTTCAAAAGTAATCGGCATGATTTATTTTCAGCACATTTGTCGGTTACTATTTCAAAAGTAATCGGCAAGATTTTCATTTTCAGCATATCCGTCGGTTACTATATCAAAAGTAATCGGCAAGATTTTTATTTTCAGCATATTTGTCGGTTACTATTTTAAAAGTAATTGACAAGATTTTTATTTTCAACATATTCGTCGGTTACTATTTCAAAAGTAATCGGCAAGACTTTATTTTCAGCACATTCGTTGGTTACTATTTCAAAAGTAATCGGCATGATCTATTTTCTGCACATTCGTCGGTGACTATTTCAAAAGTAATCGGCAAGACTTTATTTTTAGCACATTCGTCGGTTACTATTTCAAAGGTTATCGACAAGATTTTTATTTTCAGCATATTTGTCGGTTACTATTTTAGAAGTAATCGACAAGATTTTTATTTTCAGCATATTCGTCGGTGACTATTTCAAAAGTAATCGACATGATCTATTTTCTGCACATTCGTCGGTTACTATTTAAAAAGTAATCGGCAAGATTTTTATTTTCAGCATATTCGTCGGTTACTATTTCAAAAGTAATCGGCAAGATTTTTATTTTCAGCATATTCGTCGGTTAATATTTTAAAAGTAATCGACAAGATTTTTATTTTCAACATATTCGTCGGTGACTATTTCAAAAGTAATCGGCATGATCTTTTTTCTGCACATTCGTCGGTTACTATTTAAAAAGTAATCGGCAAGATTTTTATTTTCAGCATATTCGTCGGTGACTATTTCAAAAGTAATCGGCATGATTTATTTTCAGCACATTTGTCGGTTACTATTTCAAAAGTAATCGGCAAGACTTTATCTTCAGCACATTCGTCGGTTACTATTTCAAAAGTAATCGGCAAGATGTTCATTTTCAGCATATTCGTCGGATACTATTTCAAAAGTAATCGGCAAGATTTTTATTTTCAGCAAATTCGTCGGTGACTATTTCAAAAGTAATCGGCATGACTTATTTTCAGCACATTTGTCAGTTACTATTTCAAAAGTAATCGGCAAGATTTTTATTTTCAGCAAATTCGTCGGTGACTATTTCAAAAGTAATCGGCATGACTTATTTTCAGCACATTCGTCAGTTACTATGTCAAAAGTAATCGGCAAGACTTTATTTTCAGCACATTCGTTGGTTACTATTTCAAAAGTAATCGGCATGATCTATTTTCTGCACATTCGTCGGTTACTATTTCAAAAGTAATCGGCAAAAGTTTATTTTCGGCAGATTCGTCGGTTACTATTTCAAAAGTAATCGGCAAGACTTTATTTTCAGCACATTCGTTGGTTACTATTTCAAAAGTAATCGGCAAGATTTTTATTTTCAGCATATTCGTCGGTGACTATTTCAAAAGTAATCGGCATGATTTATTTTCAGCACATTTGTCGGTTACTATTTCAAAAGTAATCGGCAAGACTTTATTTTCAGCACATTCGTCGGTTACTATTTCAAAAGTAATCGGCAAGATTTTCATTTTCAGCATATTCGTCGGTTACTATTTCAAAATTAATCGGCAAGATTTTTATTTTCAGCATATTCGTCGGTTACTATTTTAAAAGTAATCGACAAGATTTTTATTTTCAACATATTCGTCGGTTACTATTTCAAAAGTAATCGGCAAGATTTTTATTTTCAGCATATTTGTCGGTTACTATTTTAAAAGTAATTGACAAGATTTTTATTTTCAACATATTCGTCGGTTACTATTTCAAAAGTAATCGGCAAGATTTTTATTTTCAGCATATTCGTCGGTGACTATTTCAAAAGTAATCGGCATGATTTATTTTCAGCACATTTGTCGGTTACTATTTCAAAAGTAATCGGCAAGACTTTATTTTCAGCACATTCGTCGGTTACTATTTCAAAAGTAATCGGCAAGATTTTCATTTTCAGCATATTCGTCGGTTACTATTTCAAAAGTAATCGGCAAGATTTTTATTTTCAGCATATTCGTCGGTGACTATTTTAGAAGTAATCGACAAGATTTTTATTTTCAGCATATTCCTCGGTGACTATTTCAAAAGTAATCGGCATGATTTATTTTCAGCACATTCGTTGGTTACTATTTCAACAGTAATCGGCATGATTTATTTTCAGCACATTCGTCGGTTACTATTTCAAAAGTAATCGGCAAGATTTTCATTTTCAGCATATCCGTCGGTTACTATATCAAAAGTAATCGGCAAGATTTTTATTTTCAGCATATTTGTCGGTTACTATTTTAAAAGTAATTGACAAGATTTTTATTTTCAACATATTCGTCGGTTACTATTTCAAAAGTAATCGGCAAGATTTTTATTTTCAGCATATTCGTCGGTGACTATTTCAAAAGTAATCGGCATGATTTATTTTCAGCACATTTGTCGGTTACTATTTCAAAAGTAATCGGCAAGACTTTATTTTCAGCACATTCGTCGGTTACTATTTCAAAAGTAATCGGCAAGATTTTCATTTTCAGCATATTCGTCGGTTACTATTTTAAAAGTAATCGACAAGATTTTTATTTTCAACATATTCGTCGGTTACTATTTCAAAAGTAATCGGCAAGATTTTTATTTTCAGCATATTTGTCGGTTACTATTTTAAAAGTAATTGACAAGATTTTTATTTTCAACATATTCGTCGGTTACTATTTCAAAAGTAATCGGCAAGACTTTATTTTCAGCACATTCGTTGGTTACTATTTCAAAAGTAATCGGCATGATCTATTTTCTGCACATTCGTCGGTGACTATTTCAAAAGTAATCGGCAAGACTTTATTTTCAGCACATTCGTCGGTTACTATTTCAAAAGTAATCGACAAGATTTTTATTTTCAGCATATTTGTCGGTTACTATTTTAGAAGTAATCGACAAGATTTTTATTTTCAACATATTCGTCGGTGACTATTTCAAAAGTAATCGACATGATCTATTTTCTGCACATTCGTCGGTTACTATTTAAAAAGTAATCCGCAAGATTTTTATTTTCAGCATATTCGTCGGTGACTATTTCAAAAGTAATCGACATGATCTATTTTCTGCACATTCGTCGGTTACTATTTAAAAAGTAATCGGCAAGATTTTTATTTTCAGCATATTTGTCGGTTACTATTTTAGAAGTAATCGACAAGATTTTTATTTTCAGCATATTCGTCGGTGACTATTTCAATAGTAATCGACATGATTTATTTTCAGCACATTCGTCGGTTACTATTTCAACTGTAATCGGCATGATTTATTTTCAGCACATTCGTCGGTTACTATTTCAAAAGTAATCGGCAAGATTTTCATTTTCAGCATATCCGTCGTTTACTATCTCAAAAGTAATCGGCAAGATTTTTATTTTCAGCATATTTGTCGGTTACTATTTTAAAAGTAATCGACAAGATTTTTATTTTCAACATATTCGTCGGTTACTATTTCAAAAGTAATCGGCAAGACTTTATTTTCAGCACATTCGTTGGTTACTATTTCAAAAGTAATCGGCATGATCTATTTTCTGCACATTCGTCGGTGACTATTTCAAAAGTAATCGGCAAGACTTTATTTTCAGCACATTCGTCGGTTACTATTTCAAAAGTAATCGAGAAGATTTTTATTTTCAGCATATTTGTCGGTTACTATTTTAGAAGTAATCGACAAGATTTTTATTTTCAGCATATTCGTCGGTGACTATTTCAAAAGTAATCGGCAAGATTTTTATTTTCAGCATATTCGTCGGTTACTATTTTAAAAGTAATCGACAAGATTTTTATTTTCAACATATTCGTCGGTTACTATTTCAAAAGTAATCGGCAAGATTTTTATTTTCAGCATATTTGTCGGTTACTATTTTAAAAGTAATTGACAAGATTTTTATTTTCAACATATTCGTCGGTTACTATTTCAAAAGTAATCGGCAAGACTTTATTTTCAGCACATTCGTTGGTTACTATTTCAAAAGTAATCGGCATGATCTATTTTCTGCACATTCGTCGGTGACTATTTCAAAAGTAATCGGCAAGACTTTATTTTCAGGACATTCGTCGGTTACTATTTCAAAAGTAATCGACAAGATTTTTATTTTCAGCATATTTGTCGGTTACTATTTTAGAAGTAATCGACAAGATTTTTATTTTCAACATATTCGTCGGTGACTATTTCAAAAGTAATCGACATGATCTATTTTCTGCACATTCGTCGGTTACTATTTAAAAAGTAATCGGCAAGATTTTTATTTTCAGCATATTCGTCGGTGACTATTTCAAAAGTAATCGACATGATCTATTTTCTGCACATTCGTCGGTTACTATTTAAAAAGTAATCGGCAAGATTTTTATTTTCAGCATATTTGTCGGTTACTATTTTAGAAGTAATCGACAAGATTTTTATTTTCAGCATATTCGTCGGTGACTATTTCAATAGTAATCGACATGATTTATTTTCAGCACATTCGTCGGTTACTATTTCAACTGTAATCGGCATGATTTATTTTCAGCACATTCGTCGGTTACTATTTCAAAAGTAATCGGCAAGATTTTCATTTTCAGCATATCCGTCGTTTACTATCTCAAAAGTAATCGGCAAGATTTTTATTTTCAGCATATTTGTCGGTTACTATTTTAAAAGTAATCGACAAGATTTTTATTTTCAACATATTCGTCGGTTACTATTTCAAAAGTAATCGGCAAGACTTTATTTTCAGCACATTCGTTGGTTACTATTTCAAAAGTAATCGGCATGATCTATTTTCTGCACATTCGTCGGTGACTATTTCAAAAGTAATCGGCAAGACTTTATTTTCAGCACATTCGTCGGTTACTATTTCAAAAGTAATCGAGAAGATTTTTATTTTCAGCATATTTGTCGGTTACTATTTTAGAAGTAATCGACAAGATTTTTATTTTCAGCATATTCGTCGGTGACTATTTCAAAAGTAATCGACATGATCTATTTTCTGCACATTCGTCGGTTACTATTTAAAAAGTAATCGGCAAGATTTTTATTTTCAGCATATTCGTTGGTGACTATTTCAAAAGTAATCGGAAAGACTTTATTTTCAGCACATTCGTCGGTTACTATTTCAAAAGTAATCGGCAAGATTTTTATTTTCAGCATATTCGTCGGTTAATATTTTAAAAGTAATCGACAAGATTTTTATTTTCAACATATTCGTCGGTGACTATTTTAGAAGTAATCGACAAGATTTTTATTTTCAGCATATTCCTCGGTGACTATTTCAAAAGTAATCGGCATGATTTATTTTCAGCACATTCGTCGGTTACTATTTCAACAGTAATCGGCATGATTTATTTTCAGCACATTCGTCGGTTACTATTTCAAAAGTAATCGGCAAGATTTTCATTTTCAGCATATCCGTCGGTTACTATATCAAAAGTAATCGGCAAGATTTTTATTTTCAGCATATTTGTCGGTTACTATTTTAAAAGTAATTGACAAGATTTTTATTTTCAACATATTCGTCGGTTACTATTTCAAAAGTAATCGGCAAGATTTTTATTTTCAGCATATTCGTCGGTGACTATTTCAAAAGTAATCGGCATGATTTATTTTCAGCACATTTGTCGGTTACTATTTCAAAAGTAATCGGCAAGACTTTATTTTCAGCACATTCGTCGGTTACTATTTCAAAAGTAATCGGCAAGATTTTCATTTTCAGCATATTTGTCGGTTACTATTTCAAAAGTAATCGGCAAGATTTTTATTTTCAGCATATTCGTCGGTTACTATTTTAAAAGTAATCGACAAGATTTTTATTTTCAACATATTCGTCGGTTACTATTTCAAAAGTAATCGGCAAGATTTTTATTTTCAGCATATTTGTCGGTTACTATTTTAAAAGTAATTGACAAGATTTTTATTTTCAACATATTCGTCGGTTACTATTTCAAAAGTAATCGGCAAGACTTTATTTTCAGCACATTCGTTGGTTACTATTTCAAAAGTAATCGGCATGATCTATTTTCTGCACATTCGTCGGTGACTATTTCAAAAGTAATCGGCAAGACTTTATTTTCAGCACATTCGTCGGTTACTATTTCAAAAGTAATCGACAAGATTTTTATTTTCAGCATATTTGTCGGTTACTATTTTAGAAGTAATCGACAAGATTTTTATTTTCAACATATTCGTCGGTGACTATTTCAAAAGTAATCGACATGATCTATTTTCTGCACATTCGTCGGTTACTATTTAAAAAGTAATCGGCAAGATTTTTATTTTCAGCATATTCGTCGGTGACTATTTGAAAAGTAATCGACATGATCTATTTTCTGCACATTCGTCGGTTACTATTTAAAAAGTAATCGGCAAGATTTTTATTTTCAGCATATTTGTCGGTTACTATTTTAGAAGTAATCGACAAGATTTTTATTTTCAGCATATTCGTCGGTGACTATTTCAATAGTAATCGACATGATTTATTTTCAGCACATTCGTCGGTTACTATTTCAACAGTAATCGGCATGATTTATTTTCAGCACATTCGTCGGTTACTATTTCAAAAGTAATCGGCAAGATTTTCAATTTCAGCATATCCGTCGGTTACTATCTCAAAAGTAATCGGCAAGATTTTTATTTTCAGCATATTTGTCGGTTACTATTTTAAAAGTAATCGACAAGATTTTTATTTTCAACATATTCGTCGGTTACTATTTCAAAAGTAAACGGCATGATCTTTTTTCTGCACATTCGTCGGTTACTATTTAAAAAGTAATCGGCAAGATTTTTATTTTCAGCATATTCGTCAGTGACTATTTCAAAAGTAATCGGCATGATTTATTTTCTGCACATTCGTCGATTACTATTTCATAAGTAATCGGCATGATTTATTTTCAGCACATTCGTCGGTTACTATTTCAAAAGTAATCGGCAAGACTTTATTTTCAACACATTCGTTGGTTACTATTTCAAAAGTAACCGGCATGATCTATTTTCTGCACATTCGTCGGTTACTATTTAAAAAGTAATCGGCAAGATTTTTATTTTCAGCATATTCGTCGGTGACTATTTCAAAAGTAATCGGCAAGATTTTTATTTTCAGCATATTCGTCGGTTAATATTTTAAAAGTAATCGACAAGATTTTTATTTTCAACATATTCGTCGGTGACTATTTCAAAAGTAATCGGCATGATCTTTTTTCTGCTCATTCGTCGGTTACTATTTAAAAAGTAATCGGCAAGATTTTTATTTTCAGCATATTCTTCGGTGACTATTTCAAAAGTAATCGGCATGATTTATTTTCAGCACATTTGTCGGTTACTATTTCAAAAGTAATCGGCAAGACTTTCATTTTCAGCATATTCGTCGGTTACTATTTCAAAAGTAATCGGCAAGATTTTTATTTTCAGCATATTCGTCGGTTACTATTTTAAAAGTAATCGACAAGATTTTTATTTTCAACATATTCGTCGGTTACTATTTCCAAAGTAATCGGCAAGATTTTTATTTTCAGCATATTTGTCGGTTACTATTTTAGAAGTAATCGACAAGATACTATTTCAAAAGTAATCGGCATGATTTATTTTCAGCACATTCGTCGGTTACTATTTCAAAAGTAATCGGCATGATTTATTTTCAGCACATTCGTCGGTTACTATTTCAAAAGTAATCGGCATGATCTTTTTTCTGCACATTCGTCGGTTACTATTTAAAAAGTAATCGGCAAGATTTTTATTTTCAGCATATTCGTCAGTGACTATTTCAAAAGTAATCGGCATGATTTATTTTCTGCACATTCGTCGATTACTATTTCATAAGTAATCGGCATGATTTATTTTCAGCACATTCGTCGGTTACTATTTCAAAAGTAATCGGCAAGACTTTATTTTCAACACATTCGTTGGTTACTATTTCAAAAGTAACCGGCATGATCTATTTTCTGCACATTCGTCGGTTACTATTTAAAAAGTAATCGGCAAGATTTTTATTTTCAGCATATTCGTCGGTGACTATTTCAAAAGTAATCGGCAAGATTTTTATTTTCAGCATATTTGTCGGTTACTATTTTAAAAGTGATCGACAAGATTTTTATTTTCAACATATTCGTCGGTGACTATTTCAAAAGTAATCGGCATGATCTTTTTTCTGCACATTCGTCGGTTACTATTTAAAAAGTAATCGGCAAGATTTTTATTTTCAGCATATTCGTCGGTGACTATTTGAAAAGTAATCGACATGATCTATTTTCTGCACATTCGTCGGTTACTATTTAAAAAGTAATCGGCAAGATTTTTATTTTCAGCATATTTGTCGGTTACTATTTTAGAAGTAATCGACAAGATTTTTATTTTCAGCATATTCGTCGGTGACTATTTCAATAGTAATCGACATGATTTATTTTCAGCACATTCGTCGGTTACTATTTCAACAGTAATCGGCATGATTTATTTTCAGCACATTCGTCGGTTACTATTTCAAAAGTAATCGGCAAGATTTTCAATTTCAGCATATCCGTCGGTTACTATCTCAAAAGTAATCGGCAAGATTTTTATTTTCAGCATATTTGTCGGTTACTATTTTAAAAGTAATCGACAAGATTTTTATTTTCAACATATTCGTCGGTTACTATTTCAAAAGTAAACGGCATGATCTTTTTTCTGCACATTCGTCGGTTACTATTTAAAAAGTAATCGGCAAGATTTTTATTTTCAGCATATTCGTCAGTGACTATTTCAAAAGTAATCGGCATGATTTATTTTCTGCACATTCGTCGATTACTATTTCATAAGTAATCGGCATGATTTATTTTCAGCACATTCGTCGGTTACTATTTCAAAAGTAATCGACAAGACTTTATTTTCAACACATTCGTTGGTTACTATTTCAAAAGTAACCGGCATGATCTATTTTCTGCACATTCGTCGGTTACTATTTAAAAAGTAATCGGCAAGATTTTTATTTTCAGCATATTCGTCGGTGACTATTTCAAAAGTAATCGGCAAGATTTTTATTTTCAGCATATTCGTCGGTTAATATTTTAAAAGTAATCGACAAGATTTTTATTTTCAACATATTCGTCGGTGACTATTTCAAAAGTAATCGGCATGATCTTTTTTCTGCTCATTCGTCGGTTACTATTTAAAAAGTAATCGGCAAGATTTTTATTTTCAGCATATTCTTCGGTGACTATTTCAAAAGTAATCGGCATGATTTATTTTCAGCACATTTGTCGGTTACTATTTCAAAAGTAATCGGCAAGACTTTCATTTTCAGCATATTCGTCGGTTACTATTTCAAAAGTAATCGGCAAGATTTTTATTTTCAGCATATTCGTCGGTTACTATTTTAAAAGTAATCGACAAGATTTTTATTTTCAACATATTCGTCGGTTACTATTTCCAAAGTAATCGGCAAGATTTTTATTTTCAGCATATTTGTCGGTTACTATTTTAGAAGTTATCGACAAGATACTATTTCAAAAGTAATCGGCATGATTTATTTTCAGCACATTCGTCGGTTACTATTTCAAAAGTAATCGGCATGATTTATTTTCAGCACATTCGTCGGTTACTATTTCAAAAGTAATCGGCATGATCTTTTTTCTGCACATTCGTCGGTTACTATTTAAAAAGTAATCGGCAAGATTTTTATTTTCAGCATATTCGTCAGTGACTATTTCAAAAGTAATCGGCATGATTTATTTTCTGCACATTCGTCGATTACTATTTCATAAGTAATCGGCATGATTTATTTTCAGCACATTCGTCGGTTACTATTTCAAAAGTAATCGGCAAGACTTTATTTTCAACACATTCGTTGGTTACTATTTCAAAAGTAACCGGCATGATCTATTTTCTGCACATTCGTCGGTTACTATTTAAAAAGTAATCGGCAAGATTTTTATTTTCAGCATATTCGTCGGTGACTATTTCAAAAGTAATCGGCAAGATTTTTATTTTCAGCATATTCGTCGGTTAATATTTTAAAAGTGATCGACAAGATTTTTATTTTCAACATATTCGTCGGTGACTATTTCAAAAGTAATCGGCATGATCTTTTTTCTGCACATTCGTCGGTTACTATTTAAAAAGTAATCGGCAAGATTTTTATTTTCAGCATATTCTTCGGTGACTATTTCAAAAGTAATCGGCATGATTTATTTTCAGCACATTTGTCGGTTACTATTTCAAAAGTAATCGGCAAGACTTTCATTTTCAGCATATTCGTCGGTTACTATTTCAAAAGTAATCGGCAAGATTTTTATTTTCAGCATATTCGTCGGTTACTATTTTAAAAGTAATCGACAAGATTTTTATTTTCAACATATTCGTCGGTTACTATTTCCAAAGTAATCGGCAAGATTTTTATTTTCAGCATATTTGTCGGTTACTATTTTAGAAGTAATCGACAAGATTTTTATTTTCAGCATATTCCTCGGTGACTATTTCAAAAGTAATCGGCATGATTTATTTTCAGCACATTCGTCGGTTACTATTTCAAAAGTAATCGGCATGATTTATTTTCAGCACATTCGTCGGTTACTATTTCAAAAGTAATCGGCAAGATTTTCATTTTCAGCATATCCGTCGGTTACTATATCAAAAGTAATCGGCAAGATTTTTATTTTTAGCATATTCGTCGGTGACTATTTCAAAAGTAATCGGCATGATTTATTTTCAGCACATTTGTCGGTTACTATTTCAAAAGTAATCGGCAAGATTTTTATTTTCAGCATATTTGTCGGTTACTATTTTAGAAGTAATCGACAAGATTTTTATTTTCAGCATATTCCTCGGTGACTATTTCAAAAGTAATCGGCATGATTTATTTTCAGCACATTCGTCGGTTACTATTTCAAAAGTAATCGGCATGATTTATTTTCAGCACATTCGTCGGTTACTATTTCAAAAGTAATCGGCAAGATTTTCATTTTCAGCATATCCGTCGGTTACTATATCAAAAGTAATCGGCAAGATTTTTATTTTCAGCATATTTGTCGGTTACTATTTTAAAAGTAATCGACAAGATTTCTATTTTCAACATATTCGTCGGTTACTATTTCAAAAGTAATCGGCAAGACTTTATTTTCAGCACATTCGTTGGTTACTATTAAAAAAGTAATCAGTAAGATTTTTATTTCAACATATTCGTCGCTTACTATTTCAAAAGTAATCGGCATTATTTATTTTCAGCACATTCGTCGGTGACTATTTCAAAAGTAATCGGCATGATTTATTTTCAGCACATTCGTCGGTCACTATTTCAAAAGTAATCGGAAGACTTTATTTTCGGAAGATTTGTCGGTTACTATTTCAAAAGTAATCGGCAAGACTTTATTTTCTGCACATTCGTCAGATACTATTTCAAAAGTAATCGGCAAGACTTTATTTTCAGCACATTCGTTGGTTACTATTTTAAAAGTAATCAGTAAGATTTTTATTTTCAACATATTCATCGCTTACTATTTCAAAAGTAATCGACGTGATTTATTTTCAGCACATTCGTCGGTTACTATTTCAAAAGTAATCGGCATGATTTATTTTCAGCACATTCGTCGGTTACTATTTCAAAAGGAATCGGCAAGATTTTTATTTTCAGCATATTTGTCGGTTACTATTTTAAAACTAATCGGCAAGATTTTTATTTTCAGCATATTCGTCGGTGACTATTTCAAAATTAATCGGCATGATTTATTTTAAGCACATTCGTCGGTTACTATTTCAAAAGTAATCGGCAAGATTTTTATTTTCTGCAAATTCGTCGGTGACTATTTCAAAAGTAATCGGCATGACTTATTTTCAGCACATTCGTTAGTTACTATTTCAAAAGTAATCGGCAAGACTTTATTTTCAGCACATTCGTTGGTTACTATTTCAAAAGTAATTAGTAAGATTTTTATTTCAACATATTCGTCGCTTACAATTTCAAAAGTAATCGGCATGATTTATTTTCAGCACATTCGTCGGTTACTATTTCAAAAGTAATCGGCATGATTTATTTTCAGCACATTCCTCGGTTACTATTTCAAAAGTAATCGGCAAGATTTTTATTTTCAGCATATTCGTCAGTGACTATTTCAAAAGTAATCGGCATGATTTATTTTAAGCACATTCGTCGGTTACTATTTCAAAAGTAATCGGCAAGACTTTATTTTCTACACATTCGTCAGATACTATTTCAAAAGTAATCGGCAAGACTTTATTTTCAGCACATTCGTTGGTTACTATTTTAAAAGTAATCAGTAAGATTTTTATTTTCAACATATTCATCGCTTACTATTTCAAAAGTAATCAACATGATTTATTTTCAGCACATTCGTCGGTTACTATTTCAAAAGTAATCGGCATGATTTTTATTTTCAGCATATTCGTCGGTGACTATTTCAAAATTAATCGGCATGATTTATTTTAAGCACATTCGTCAGTTACTATTTCAAAAGTAATCGGCAAGACTTTATTTTCAACACATTCGTTGGTTACTATTTCAAAAGTAACCGGCATGATCTATTTTCTGCACATTCGTCGGTTACTATTTAAAAAGTAATCGGCAAGATTTTTATTTTCAGCATATTCGTCGGTGACTATTTTCAAAAGTAATCGGCAAGACTTTATTTTCAGCACATTCGTCGGTTACTATTTCAAAAGTAATCGGCAAGATTTTTATTTTCAGCATATTCGTCGGTTAATATTTTAAAAGTAATCGACAAGATTTTTATTTTCAACATATTCGTCGGTGACTATTTCAAAAGTAATCGGCATGATCTTTTTTCTGCTCATTCGTCGGTTACTATTTAAAAAGTAATCGGCAAGATTTTTATTTTCAGCATATTCTTCGGTCACTATTTCAAAAGTAATCGGCATGATTTATTTTCAGCACATTTGTCGGTTACTATTTCAAAAGTAATCGGCAAGACTTTCATTTTCAGCATATTCGTCGGTTACTATTTCAAAAGTAATCGGCAAGATTTTTATTTTCAGCATATTCGTCGGTTACTATTTCAAAAGTAATCGACAAGATTTTTATTTTCAACATATTCGTCGGTTACTATTTCCAAAGTAATCGGCAAGATTTTCATTTTCAGCATATTCGTCGGTTACTATTTCAAAAGTAATCGGCAAGATTTTTATTTTCAGCATATTCGTTGGTTACTATTTTAAAAGTAATCGACAAGATTTTTATTTTCAGCATATTTGTCGGTTACTATTTTAGAAGTAATCGACAAGATTTTTATTTTCAGCATATTCCTCGGTGACTATTTCAAAAGTAATCGGCATGATTTATTTTCAGCACATTCGTGGGTTACTATTTCAAAAGTAATCGGCATGATTTATTTTCAGCACATTCGTCGGTTACTATTTTAGAAGTAATCGACAAGATTTTTATTTTCAGCATATTCGTCGGTGACTATTTCAAAATTAATCGGCATGATTTATTTTAAGCACATTCGTCAGTTACTATTTCAAAAGTAATCGGCAAGACTTTATTTTCAACACATTCGTTGGTTACTATTTCAAAAGTAACCGGCATGATCTATTTTCTGCACATTCGTCGGTTACTATTTAAAAAGTAATCGGCAAGATTTTTATTTTCAGCATATTCGTCGGTGACTATTTTCAAAAGTAATCGGCAAGACTTTATTTTCAGCACATTCGTCGGTTACTATTTCAAAAGTAATCGGCAAGATTTTTATTTTCAGCATATTCGTCGGTTAATATTTTAAAAGTAATTGACAAGATTTTTATTTTCAACATATTCGTCGGTGACTATTTCAAAAGTAATCGGCATGATCTTTTTTCTGCACATTCGTCGGTTACTATTTAAAAAGTAATCGGCAAGATTTTTATTTTCAGCATATTCGTCGGTGACTATTTCAAAAGTAATCGGCATGATTTATTTTCAGCACATTTGTCGGTTACTATTTCAAAAGTAATCGGCAAGACTTTCATTTTCAGCATATTCGTCGGTTACTATTTCAAAAGTAATCGGCAAGATTTTTATTTTCAGCATATTCGTTGGTTACTATTTTAAAAGTAATCGACAAGATTTTTATTTTCAGCATATTTGTCGGTTACTATTTTAGAAGTAATCGACAAGATTTTTATTTTCAGCATATTCCTCGGTGACTATTTCAAAAGTAATCGGCATGATTTATTTTCAGCACATTCGTGGGTTACTATTTCAAAAGTAATCGGCATGATTTATTTTCAGCACATTCGTCGGTTACTATTTTAGAAGTAATCGACAAGATTTTTATTTTCAGCATATTCGTCGGTGACTATTTCAAAATTAATCGGCATGATTTATTTTAAGCACATTCGTCAGTTACTATTTCAAAAGTAATCGGCAAGACTTTATTTTCAACACATTCGTTGGTTACTATTTCAAAAGTAACCGGCATGATCTATTTTCTGCACATTCGTCGGTTACTATTTAAAAAGTAATCGGCAAGATTTTTATTTTCAGCATATTCGTCGGTGACTATTTTCAAAAGTAATCGGCAAGACTTTATTTTCAGCACATTCGTCGGTTACTATTTCAAAAGTAATCGGCAAGATTTTTATTTTCAGCATATTCGTCGGTTAATATTTTAAAAGTAATCGACAAGATTTTTATTTTCAACATATTCGTCGGTGACTATTTCAAAAGTAATCGGCATGATCTTTTTTCTGCACATTCGTCGATTACTATTTAAAAAGTAATCGGCAAGATTTTTATTTTCAGCATATTCGTCGGTGACTATTTCAAAAGTAATCGGCATGATTTATTTTCAGCACATTTGTCGGTTACTATTTCAAAAGTAATCGGCAAGACTTTCATTTTCAGCATATTCGTCGGTTACTATTTCAAAAGTAATCGGCAAGATTTTTATTTTCAGCATATTCGTTGGTTACTATTTTAAAAGTAATCGACAAGATTTTTATTTTCAACATATTCGTCGGTTACTATTTCAAAAGTAATCGGCAAGATTTTTATTTTCAGCATATTTGTCGGTTACTATTTTAGAAGTAATCGACAAGATTTTTATTTTCAGCATATTCCTCGGTGACTATTTCAAAAGTAATCGGCATGATTTATTTTCAGCACATTCGTGGGTTACTATTTCAAAAGTAATCGGCATGATTTATTTTCAGCACATTCGTCGGTTACTATTTCAAAAGTAATCGGCAAGATTTTCATTTTCAGCATATCCGTCGGTTACTATATCAAAAGTAATCGGCAAGATTTTTATTCTCAGCATATTTGTCGGTTACTATTTTAAAAGTAATCGACAAGATTTCTATTTTCAACATATTCGTCGGTTACTATTTCAAAAGTAATCGGCAAGACTTTATTTTCAGCACATTCGTTGGTTACTATTAAAAAAGTAATCAGTAAGATTTTTATTTCAACATATTCGTCGCTTACTATTTCAAAAGTAATCGGCATGATTTATTTTCAGCACATTCGTCGGTGACTATTTCAAAAGTAATCGGCATGATTTATTTTCAGCACATTCGTCAGTCACTATTTCAAAAGTAATCGGCAAGACTTTATTTTCGGAAGATTTGTCGGTTACTATTTCAAAAGTAATCGGCAAGACTTTATTTTCTGCACATTCGTCAGATACTATTTCAAAAGTAATCGGCAAGACTTTATTTTCAGCACATTCGTTGGTTACTATTTTAAAAGTAATCAGTAAGATTTTTATTTTCAACATATTCATCGCTTACTATTTCAAAAGTAATCGACGTGATTTATTTTCAGCACATTCGTCGGTTACTATTTCAAAAGTAATCGGCATGATTTATTTTCAGCACATTCGTCAGTTACTATTTCAAAAGGAATCGGCAAGATTTTTATTTTCAGCATATCTGTCGGTTACTATTTTAAAACTAATCGGCAAGATTTTTATTTTTAGCATATTCGTCGGTGACTATTTCAAAATTAATCGGCATGATTTATTTTAAGCACATTCGTCGGTTACAATTTCAAAAGTAATCGGCAAGATTTTTATTTTCTGCAAATTCGTCGGTGACTATTTCAAAAGTAATCGGCATGACTTATTTTCAGCACATTCGTTAGTTACTATTTTAAAAGTAATCGGCAAGACTTTATTTTCAGCACATTCGTTGGTTACTATTTCAAAAGTAATTAGTAAGATTTTTATTTCAACATATTCGTCGCTTACAATTTCAAAAGTAATCGGCATGATTTATTTTCAGCACATTCGTCGGTTACTATTTCAAAAGTAATCGGCATGATTTATTTTCAGCACATTCCTCGGTTACTATTTCAAAAGTAATCGGCATGATTTATTTTCAGCACATTCCGTTGGTTACTATTTTAAAAGTAATCAGTAAGATTTTTATTTTCAACATATTCATCGCTTACTATTTCAAAAGTAATCGACGTGATTTATTTTCAGCACATTCGTCGGTTACTATTTCAAAAGTAATCGGCATGATTTATTTTCAGCACATTCGTCGGTTACTATTTCAAAAGGAATCGGCAAGATTTTTAATTTCAGCATATTTGTCGGTTACTATTTTAAAACTAATCGGCAAGATTTTTATTTTCAGCATATTCGTCGGTGACTATTTCAAAATTAATCGGCATGATTTATTTTAAGCACATTCGTCGGTTACTATTTCAAAAGTAATCGGCAAGATTTTTATTTTCTGCAAATTCGTCGGTGACTATTTCAAAAGTAATCGGCATGACTTATTTTCAGCACATTCGTTAGTTACTATTTCAAAAGTAATCGGCAAGACTTTATTTTCAGCACATTCGATGGTTACTATTTCAAAAGTAATTAGTAAGATTTTTATTTCAACATATTCGTCGCTTACAATTTCAAAAGTAATCGGCATGATTTATTTTCAGCACATTCGTCGGTTACTATTTCAAAAGTAATCGGCATGATTTATTTTCAGCACATTCCTCGGTTACTATTTCAAAAGTAATCGGCAAGATTTTTATTTTCAGCATATTCGTCAGTGACTATTTCAAAAGTAATCGGCATGATTTATTTTAAGCACATTCGTCGGTTACTATTTCAAAAGTAATCGGCAAGACTTTATTTTCTGCACATTCGTCAGATACTATTTCAAAAGTAATCGGCAAGACTTTATTTTCAGCACATTCGTTGGTTACTATTTTAAAAGTAATCAGTAAGATTTTTATTTTCAACATATTCATCGCTTACTATTTCAAAAGTAATCGACATGATTTATTTTCAGCACATTCGTCGGTTACTATTTCAAAAGTAATCGGCATGATTTATTTTCAGCACATTCGTCGGTTACTATTTCAAAAGTAATCGGCAAGATTTTTATTTTCAGCATATTCGTCGGTGACTATTTCAAAATTAATCGGCATGATTTATTTTAAGCACATTCGTCAGTTACTATTTCAAAAGTAATCGGCAAGACTTTATTTTCAACACATTTGTTGGTTACTATTTCAAAAGTAACCGGCATGATCTATTTTCTGCACATTCGTCGGTTACTATTTAAAAAGTAATCGGCAAGATTTTTATTTTCAGCATATTCGTCGGTGACTATTTTCAAAAGTAATCGGCAAGACTTTATTTTCAGCACATTCGTCGGTTACTATTTCAAAAGTAATCGGCAAGATTTTTATTTTCAGCATATTCGTCGGTTAATATTTTAAAAGTAATCGACAAGATTTTTATTTTCAACATATTCGTCGGTGACTATTTCAAAAGTAATCGGCATGATCTTTTTTCTGCACATTCGTCGGTTACTATTTAAAAAGTAATCGGCAAGATTTTTATTTTCAGCATATTCGTCGGTGACTATTTCAAAAGTAATCGGCATGATTTATTTTCAGCACATTTGTCGGTTACTATTTCAAAAGTAATCGGCAAGACTTTCATTTTCAGCATATTCGTCGGTTACTATTTCAAAAGTAATCGGCAAGATTTTTATTTTCAGCATATTCGTCGGTTACTATTTTAAAAGTAATCGACAAGATTTTTATTTTCAACATATTCGTCGGTTACTATTTCAAAAGTAATCGGCAAGATTTTTATTTTCAGCATATTTGTCGGTTACTATTTTAGAAGTAATCGACAAGATTTTTATTTTCAGCATATTCCTCGGTGACTATTTCAAAAGTAATCGGCATGATATATTTTCAGCACATTCGTCGGTTACTATTTCAAAAGTAATCGGCATGATTTATTTTCAGCACATTCGTCGGTTACTATTTCAAAAGTAATCGGCAAGATTTTCATTTTCAGCATATCCGTCGGTTACTATATCAAAAGTAATCGGCAAGATTTTTATTTTCAGCATATTTGTCGGTTACTATTTTAAAAGTAATCGACAAGATTTCTATTTTCAACATATTCGTCAGTTACTATTTCAAAAGTAATCGGCAAGACTTTATTTTCAGCACATTCGTTGGTTACTATTAAAAAAGTAATCAGTAAGATTTTTATTTCAACATATTCGTCGCTTACTATTTCAAAAGTAATCGGCATGATTTATTTTCAGCACATTCGTCGGTGACTATTTCAAAAGTAATCGGCATGATTTATTTTCAGCACATTCGTCAGTCACTATTTCAAAAGTAATCGGCAAGACTTTATTTTCGGAAGATTTGTCGGTTACTATTTCAAAAGTAATCGGCAAGACTTTATTTTCTGCACATTCGTCAGATACTATTTCAAAAGTAATCGGCAAGACTTTATTTTCAGCACATTCGTTGGTTACTATTTTAAAAGTAATCAGTAAGATTTTTATTTTCAACATATTCATCGCTTACTATTTCAAAAGTAATCGACGTGATTTATTTTCAGCACATTCGTCGGTTACTATTTCAAAAGTAATCGGCATGATTTATTTTCAGCACATTCGTCGGTTACTATTTCAAAAGTAATCGGCAAGATTTTTATTTTCAGCATATTCGTCGGTGACTATTTCAAAATTAATCGGCATGATTTATTTTAAGCACATTCGTCGGTTACTATTTCAAAAGTAATCGGCAAGATTTTTATTTTCTGCAAATTCGTCGGTGACTATTTCAAAAGTAATCGGCATGACTTATTTTCAGCACATTCGTTAGTTACTATTTTAAAAGTAATCGGCAAGACTTTATTTTCAGCACATTCGTTGGTTACTATTTCAAAAGTAATTAGTAAGATTTTTATTTCAACATATTCGTCGCTTACAATTTCAAAAGTAATCGGCATGATTTATTTTCAGCACATTCGTCGGTTACTATTTCAAAAGTAATCGGCATGATTTATTTTCAGCACATTCCTCGGTTACTATTTCAAAAGTAATCGGCAAGATTTTTATTTTCAGCATATTCGTCAGTGACTATTTCAAAAGTAATCGGCATGATTTATTTTAAGCACATTCGTCGGTTACTATTTCAAAAGTAATCGACAAGACTTTATTTTCTGCACATTCGTCAGATACTATTTCAAAAGTAATCGGCAAGACTTTATTTTCAGCACATTCGTTGGTTACTATTTTAAAAGTAATCAGTAAGATCTTTATTTTCAATATATTCATCGCTTACTATTTCAAAAGTAATCGACATGATTTATAATCAGCACATTCGTCGGTTACTATTTCAAAAGTAATCGGCATGATTTATTTTCAGCACATTCGTCGGTTACTATTTCAAAAGTAATTGGCAAGATTTTTATTTTCAGCATATTCGTCGGTGACTATTTCAAAATTAATCGGCATGATTTATTTTAAGCACATTCGTCAGTTACTATTTCAAAAGTAATCGGCAAGATTTTTATTTTCAGCAAATTCGTCGGTGACTATTTCAAAAGTAATCGGCATGACTTATTTTCAGCACATTCGTCAGTTACTATTTCAAAAGTAATCGGCAAGACTTTATTTTCAGCACATTCGTTGGTTACTATTTCAAAAGTAATCGGCATGATCTATTTTCTGCACATTCGTCGGTTACTATTTCAAAAGTAATCGGCAAAACTTTATTTTCGGCAGATTCTTCGGTTACTATTTCAAAAGTAATCGGCAAGACTTTATTTTCAGCACATTCGTTAGTTACTATTTCAAAAGTAATCGGCATGATCTATTTTCTGCACATTCGTCGATTACTATTTCATAAGTAATCGGCATGATTTATTTTCAGCATATTCGTCGGTGACTATTTCAAAAGTAATCGGCAAGACTTTATTTTCAGCACATTCGTCGGTTACTATTTCAAAAGTAATCGGCAAGATTTTTATTTTCAGCATATTCGTCGGTTAATATTTTAAAAGTAATCGACAAGATTTTTATTTTCAACATATTCGTCGGTGACTATTTCAAAAGTAATCGGCATGATCTTTTTTCTGCACATTCGTCGGTTACTATTTAAAAAGTAATCGGCAAGATTTTTATTTTCAGCATATTCGTCGGTGACTATTTCAAAAGTTATCGGCATGATTTATTTTCAGCACATTTGTCGGTTACTATTTCAAAAGTAATCGGCAAGACTTTATTTTCAGCACATTCGTCGATTACTATTTCAAAAGTAATCGGCAAGATTTTCATTTTCAGCATATTCGTCGGTTACTATTTCAAAAGTAATCGGCAAGATTTTTATTTTCAGCATATTCGTCGGTTACTATTTTAAAAGTAATCGACAAGATTTTTATTTTCAACATATTCGTCGGTTACTATTTGAAAAGTAATCGGCAAGATTTTTATTTTCAGCATATTTGTCGGTTACTATTTTAGAAGTAATCGACAAGATTTTTATTTTCAGCATATTCCTCGGTGACTATTTCAAAACTAATCGGCATGATTTATTTTCAGCACATTCGTCGGTTACTATTTCAAAAGTAATCGGCATGATTTATTTTCAGCACATTCGTCGGTTACTATTTCAAAAGTAATCGGCAAGATTTTCATTTTCAGCATATCCGTCGGTTACTATATCAAAAGTAATCGGCAAGATTTTTATTTTCAGCATATTTGTCGGTTACTATTTTAAAAGTAATCTACAAGATTTCTATTTTCAACATATTCGTCGGTTACTATTTCAAAAGTAATCGGCAAGACTTTATTTTCAGCACATTCGTTGGTTACTATTAAAAAAGTAATCAGTAAGATTTTTATTTCAACATATTCGTCGCTTACTATTTCAAAAGTAATCGGCATGATTTATTTTCAGCACATTCGTCGGTGACTATTTCAAAAGTAATCGGCATGATTTATTTTCAGCACATTCGTCGGTGACTATTTCAAAAGTAATCGGCATTATTTATTTTCAGCACATTCGTCGGTTACTATTTCAAAAGTAATCGGCAAGACTTTATTTTCTGCACATTCGTCAGATACTATTTCAAAAGTAATCGGCAAGACTTTATTTTCAGCACATTCGTTGGTTACTATTTTAAAAGTAATCAGTAAGATTTTTATTTTCAACATATTCATCGCTTACTATTTCAAAAGTAATCGACATGATTTATTTTCAGCACATTCGTCGGTTACTATTTCAAAAGTAATCGGCATGATTTATTTTCAGCACATTCGTCGGTTACTATTTCAAAAGTAAACGGCAAGATTTTTATTTTCAGCATATTCGTCGGTGACTATTTCAAAATTAATCGGCATGATTTATTTTAAGCACATTCGTCAGTTACTATTTCAAAAGTAATCGGCAAGATTTTTATTTTCAGCAAATTCGTCGGTGACTATTTCAAAAGTAATCGGCATGACTTATTTTCAGCACATTCGTCAGTTACTATTTCAAAAGTAAACGGCAAGACTTTATTTTCAGCACATTCGTTGGTTACTATTTCAAAAGTAATCGGCATGATCTATTTTCTGCACATTCGTGGGTTACTATTTCAAAAGTAATCGGCAAAACTTTATTTTCGGCAGATTCGTCGGTTACTATTTCAAAAGTAATCGGCAAGACTTTATTTTCAGCACATTCGTTAGTTACTATTTCAAAAGTAATCGGCATGATCTATTTTCTGCACATTCGTCGATTACTATTTCATAAGTAATCGGCATGATTTATTTTCAGCATATTCGTCGGTGACTATTTCAAAAGTAATCGGCAAGACTTTATTTTCAGCACATTCGTCGGTTACTATTTCAAAAGTAATCGGCAAGATTTTTATTTTCAGCATATTCGTCGGTTAATATTTTAAAAGTAATCGACAAGATTTTTATTTTCAACATATTCGTCGGTGACTATTTCAAAAGTAATCGCATGATCTTTTTTCTGCACATTCGTCGGTTACTATTTAAAAAGTAATCGGCAAGATTTTTATTTTCAGCATATTCGTCGGTGACTATTTCAAAAGTAATCGGCATGATTTATTTTCAGCACATTTGTTGGTTACTATTTCAAAAGTAATCGGCAAGACTTTATTTTCAGCACATTTGTAACACCCATACTAAACGTATCTAGAAAGTTTAGCATGTGCATTAACTTAGTACTGGATACATTAAAATTTACAACTTAAATTACTTCGAATGAATATTGTATACAACAAATTCACATTCGTACATAAGAGATACCATACAACAATCCAAATATTATAAAAGTTCATTCTTGAAAAATCCTTGCGAACATCCTGCAGCGGGTACGAACGAGTCCTTGCTGAATATCCATCCGGCGATAAACTTGCTCAACTGCTCTGCTAGTCTGAAACAAATAAGGATTGGGATGAGACATAATGTCTCAGTGAGTTCTCCTAACCCTAAGCTATAGGTGACTTCGGGGAAACCTATAGTCACCACGTGTCTAGGACGCTACCTGACTGATGGGTGTCGTGCGTGAGGCTTACATAGACGGTCGTGCAAAGCTAAAGCCGTCCTAGGGTCATCTTATTTGCTTCCTTCGTATCACGGCGGTCAAGGGATCCTAGGACCGCTAACTCAAGACGCACTAAACGCATCAAGACATAGCCTAACATCGTGACACGGAACTAGACCGGACGATTGGGGAAACTAAGATCGTCGTCGGTACACATACTTAACTAGTTCTACTATCTAGGCTATCGGTATCTAACCTCATAGCGTATACATAATCGTAACATAAACTTCATAATCAAAAGCATTTCATTAATAAGGTCTGAAAGATTAACTAAGTTGATTTTACGGAAATATAGTCGAGTGGAGTAACCCCGAGTATATTCCAAAACATAACCGATGAACCTAGCTAGGGAACATCGGACTCCACCATGTCGTGCGGCTTCCTTACGGCTAAATCATCCACCTGGTGTGAACCTCCGGTATCCCATTCTAGCATGGATAGTCAGAGACACGACATGGCCTAGCATAAAACATAGTTTTATTCATAGTCCAACATATCATAAACATAGGCATAGCGTAACATAATATCTGTTATCTGGCATAGCATATTATAACATATGTATCTCTAATTAGTTCGCCATTGGCGTCATCGCATAACTAGGTCATAAACGTGACATACATAACATAGCATACTAGTTCTCAACGATCTACGTCGAGGTTCTATGGTCTTCCCATTGCTTAAGGGTTAGAATGCTACCCGAGCATAACATATACTTAATCGTACTCTCGTGTTAATATGATGACAATGATGTATATTAATACTTGGTTAACTTTTATTAAGCTTTCTGAGATTGCAAAATGGTCACTAGGCAGAAAATATTCATTCTTTAAGAAAATGGTGAATTTTGTTGTCACCGTGGCTTAGCCACCATCTGGCTCGCTTAGCCACCATGGCAGAACATCAAAAACTTAGTAAAATCATGTTTTGAGCATATGTGAGATGCCCAATCACCCAGGATCATTCTAACAATTTCAGTAAGCCTATTTGAGTGAAATAATAAAGTTTTAAACCAAGAATAACAAGTTTTGTCAAGCATTAACAATTGGGCAACTAATCTCCTAATTTCATAAATCTTAAATAACAAGTTATCTCACATGGTAAAACTCATAATACCAAGGGTGGGAACTAACTAAAGAACTCACCTCGCCTTATTTCGAACTCTTGAACAATATACGCATCAACTGAGCCTCTTCACCTCTGCCTCTATTCAGTCCTCCAAAGATCAGTCCAAAACTACAATAGCTTAGTTCATCAACAACATGAATCTCGGTTCAGCACAAAATCCTACTTCTGCCCCCAACTTCAAAATCGTCTACAGACTTTAATACTGGACTAAAATCAGTGAAACTGGTACCAAAACGTCCAGAAATTCGTTAGCTAACCATAGCATCGAAAATCACTTAATTCCAAGCTACAGAGAGAAAGTTCTTACCGTTTTAGTGAAGCCCTGTCACAAACCCGTAAGCAGAATCCAGCAGAAAATACCAATCTTCAAATGCGTTTTCCGAATCCGTTTCTAACCCGAATCGTGCAAAGTTTGCGCCTAAACTGAAGGGAATTGAATGAAGAATCCAAATCTTCAACAATTATCCAATTCCAAGCCACACTGCAAGAGAGACGAATCAAAAACCAGAACCTGCACTTACCCAAGCTTCAAGCTCTTAAACCTTAATACCCAAAGCTTAGTCTGTACTTCCTCTTTCACTTCTTGCTTCTAGTCACTTTCAACAGCTAAAATCAGTATCAAGGGCATACATGCAACCACTTTCAACCACTAATTCATGAAAAATTCCAATGTTAGAGATAGAGAGAATGAGGTTCGGTTTCAAGGGAGAATAGAAGGAGATAATCAACTTACTTTGATTCTTTTATGCTTGATTAGAAAAAATTTGAAAAGGAGAAAGGACATGTAATCTTGGGTCACCATGGGAGATTTGTGTATAGGGTTTGGAGAAGGAAGAACGGAACACGAGAGAGAAGAGGAGAGGGCGCTGCCTCTGTTCTGTGAAGGGAGGAAAAATGAATGGAAAAAGGTAATGTTTAGCTTAAATACTCCTCTTGTGCAATTACCATTATACCCTTAGTCTTACTCGCGTTTACACGGACACTGATACTTAACTCGTGCTTGCCTGCCAAATCATAATAAACACTTCCATTAGCTAACAAGTGGGATATTACAACATTCGTCGGTTACTATTTCAAAAGTAATCGGCAAGATTTTCATTTTCAGCATATTCGTCGGTTACTATTTCAAAAGTAATCGGCAAGATTTTTATTTTCAGCATATTTGTCGGTTACTATTTTAGAAGTAATCGACAAGATTTTTATTTTCAGCATATTCCTCGGTGACTATTTCAAAAGTAATCGGCATGATTTATTTTCAGCACATTCGTCGGTTACTATTTCAAAAGTAATCGGCATGATTTATTTTCAGCACATTCGTCGGTTACTATTTCAAAAGTAATCGGCAAGATTTTCATTTTCAGCATATCCGTCGGTTACTATATCAAAAGTAATCGGCAAGATTTTTATTTTCAGCATATTTATCGGTTACTATTTTAAAAGTAATCGACAAGATTTCTATTTTCAACATATTCGTCGGTTACTATTTCAAAAGTAATCGGCAAGACTTTATTTTCAGCACATTCGTTGGTTACTATTAAAAAAGTAATCAGTAAGATTTTTATTTCAACATATTCGTCGCTTACTATTTCAAAAGTAATCGGCATGATTTATTTTCAGCACATTCGTCGGTGACTATTTCAAAAGTAACCGGCAAGACTTTATTTTCGGAAGATTTGTCGGTTACTATTTCAAAAGTAATCGGCAAGACTTTATTTTCTGCACATTCGTCAGATACTATTTCAAAAGTAATCGGCAAGACTTTATTTTTAGCACATTCGTTGGTTACTATTTTAAAAGTAATCAGTAAGATTTTTATTTTCAACATATTCATCGCTTACTATTTCAAAAGTAATCGACGTGATTTATTTTCAGCACATTCGTCGGTTACTATTTCAAAAGTAATCGGCATGATTTATTTTCAGCACATTCGTCGGTTACTATTTCAAAAGGAATCGGCAAGATTTTTATTTTCAGCAAATTTGTCGGTTACTATTTTAAAACTAATCGGCAAGATTTTTATTTTCAGCATATTCGTCGGTGACTATTTCAAAATTAATCGGCATGATTTATTTTAAGCACATTCGTCGGTTACTATTTCAAAAGTAATCGGCAAGATTTTTATTTTCTGCAAATTCGTCGGTGACTATTTCAAAAGTAATCGGCATGACTTATTTTCAGCACATTCGTTAGTTACTATTTCAAAAGTAATCGGCAAGACTTTATTTTCGGCACATTCGTTGGTTACTATTTCAAAAGTAATTAGTAAGATTTTTATTTCAACATATTCGTCGCTTACAATTTCAAAAGTAATCGGCATGATTTATTTTCAGCACATTCGTCGGTTACTATTTCAAAAGTAATCGGCATGATTTATTTTCAGCACATTCCTCGGTTACTATTTCAAAAGTAATCGGCAAGATTTTTATTTTCAGCATATTCGTCAGTGACTATGTCAAAAGTAATCGGCATGATTTATTTTAAGCACATTCGTCGGTTATTATTTCAAAAGTAATCGGCAAGACTTTATTTTCTGCACATTCGTCAGATACTATTTCAAAAGTAATCGGCAAGACTTTATTTTCAGCACATTCGTTGGTTACTATTTTAAAAGTAATCAGTAAGATTTTTATTTTCAACATATTCATCGCTTACTATTTCAAAAGTAATCGACATGATTTATTTTCAGCACATTCGTCGGTTACTATTTCAAAAGTAATCGGCAAGATTTTTATTTTCAGCATATTCGTCGGTGACTATTTCAAAATTAATCGGCATGATTTATTTTAAGCACATTCGTCAGTTACTATTTCAAAAGTAATCGGCAAGATTTTTATTTTCAGCAAATTCGTCGGTGACTATTTCAAAAGTAATCGGCATGACTTATTTTCAGCACATTCGTCAGTTACTATTTCAAAAGTAATCGGCAAGACTTTATTTTCAGCACATTCGTTGGTTACTATTTCAAAAGTAATCGGCATGATCTATTTTCTGCACATTCGTCGGTTACTATTTCAAAAGTAATCGGCAAAACTTTATTTTCGGCAGATTCGTCGGTTACTATTTCAAAAGTAATCGGCAAGACTTTATTTTCAGCACATTCGTTAGTTACTATTTCAAAAGTAATCGGCATGATCTATTTTCTGCACATTCGTCGATTACTATTTCATAAGTAATCGGCATGATTTATTTTCAGCACATTCGTCGGTTACTATTTCAAAAGTAATCGGCAAGACTTTATTTTCAACACATTCGTTAGTTACTATTTCAAAAGTAACCGGCATGATCTATTTTCTGCACATTCGTCGGTTACTATTTAAAAAGTAATCGGCAAGATTTTTATTTTCAGCATATTCGTCGGTGACTATTTCAAAAGTAATCGGCAAGACTTTATTTTCAGCACATTCGTCGGTTACTATTTCAAAAGTAATCGGCAAGATTTTTATTTTCAGCATATTCGTCGGTTAATATTTTAAAAGTAATCGACAAGATTTTTATTTTCAACATATTCGTCGGTGACTATTTCAAAAGTAATCGGCATGATCTTTTTTCTGCGCATTCGTCGGTTACTATTTAAAAAGTAATCGGCAAGATTTTTATTTTCAGCATATTCGTCGGTGACTATTTCAAAAGTAATCGGCATGATTTATTTTCAGCACATTTGTCGGTTACTATTTCAAAAGTAATCGGCAAGACTTTATTTTCAGCACATTCGTCGGTTACTATTTCAAAAGTAATCGGCAAGATTTTCATTTTCAGCATATTCGTCGGTTACTATTTCAAAAGTAATCGGCAAGATTTTTATTTTCAGCATATTCGTCGGTTACTATTTTAAAAGTAATCGACAAGATTTTTATTTTCAACATATTCGTCGGTTACTATTTCAAAAGTAATCGGCAAGATTTTTATTTTCAGCATATTTGTCGGTTACTATTTTAGAAGTAATCGACAAGATTTTTATTTTCAGCATATTCCTCGGTGACTATTTCAAAAGTAATCGGCATGATTTATTTTCAGCACATTCGTCGGTTACTATTTCAAAAGTAATCGGCATGATTTATTTTCAGCACATTCGTCGGTTACTATTTCAAAAGTTATCGGCAAGATTTTCATTTTCAGCATATCCGTCGGTTACTATATCAAAAGTAATCGGCAAGATTTTTATTTTCAGCATATTTGTCGGTTACTATTTTAAAAGTAATCGACAAGATTTCTATTTTCAACATATTCGTCGGTTACTATTTCAAAAGTAATCGGCAAGACTTTATTTTCAGCACATTCGTTGGTTACTATTAAAAAAGTAATCAGTAAGATTTTTATTTCAACATATTCGTCGCTTACTATTTCAAAAGTAATCGGCATGATTTATTTTCAGCACATTTGTCGGTTACTATTTCAAAAGTAATCGGCAAGACTTTATTTTCAGCACATTCGTCGGTTACTATTTCAAAAGTAATCGGCAAGATTTTCATTTTCAGCATATTCGTCGGTTACTATTTCAAAAGTAATCGGCAAGATTTTTATTTTCAGCATATTCGTCGGTTACTATTTTAAAAGTAATCGACAAGATTTTTATTTTCAACATATTCGTCGGTTACTATTTCAAAAGTAATCGGCAAGATTTTTATTTTCAGCATATTTGTCGGTTACTATTTTAGAAGTAATCGACAAGATTTTTATTTTCAGCATATTGTTGGTTACTATTTTAAAAGTAATCGGCAAGACTTTATTTTCAGCACATTCGTTGGTTACTATTAAAAAAGTAATCAGTAAGATTTTTATTTTCAGCATATTCCTCGGTGACTATTTCAAAAGTAATCGGCATGATTTATTTTCAGCACATTCGTCGGTTACTATTTCAAAAGTAATCGGCATGATTTATTTTCAGCACATTCGTCGGTTACTATTTCAAAAGTTATCGGCAAGATTTTCATTTTCAGCATATCCGTCGGTTACTATATCAAAAGTAATCGGCAAGATTTTTATTTTCAGCATATTTGTCGGTTACTATTTTAAAAGTAATCGACAAGATTTCTATTTTCAACATATTCGTCGGTTACTATTTCAAAAGTAATCGGCAAGACTTTATTTTCAGCACATTCGTTGGTTACTATTAAAAAAGTAATCAGTAAGATTTTTATTTCAACATATTCGTCGCTTACTATTTCAAAAGTAATCGGCATGATTTATTTTCAGCACATTCGTCGGTGACTATTTCAAAAGTAATCGGCATGATTTATTTTCAACACATTCGTCGGTCACTATTTCAAAAGTAATCGGCAAGACTTTATTTTCGGAAGATTTGTCGGTTACTATTTCAAAAGTAATCGGCAAGACTTTATTTTCTGCACATTCGTCAGATACTATTTCAAAAGTAATCGGCAAGACTTTATTTTCAGCACATTGTTGGTTACTATTTTAAAAGTAATCAGTAAGATTTTTATTTTCAACATATTCATCGCTTACTATTTCAAAAGTAATCGACGTGATTTATTTTCAGCACATTCGTCGGTTACTATTTCAAAAGTAATCGGCATGATTTATTTTCAGCACATTCGTCGGTTACTATTTCAAAAGGAATCGGCAAGATTTTTATTTTCAGCATATTTGTCGGTTACTATTTTAAAACTAATCGGCAAGATTTTTATTTTCAGCATATTCGTCGGTGACTATTTCTAAATTAATCGACATGATTTATTTTAAGCACATTCGTCGGTTACTATTTCAAAAGTAATCGGCAAGATTTTTATTTTCTGCAAATTCGTCGGTGACTATTTCAAAAGTAATCGGCATGACTTATTTTCAGCACATTCGTTAGTTACTATTTCAAAAGTAATCGGCAAGACTTTATTTTCGGCACATTCGTTGGTTACTATTTCAAAAGTAATTAGTAAGATTTTTATTTCAACATATTCGTCGCTTACAATTTCAAAAGTAATCGGCATGATTTATTTTCAGCACATTCGTCGGTTACTATTTCAAAAGTAATCGGCATGATTTATTTTCAGCACATTCCTCGGTTACTATTTCAAAAGTTATCGGCAAGATTTTCATTTTCAGCATATCCGTCGGTTACTATATCAAAAGTAATCGGCAAGATTTTTATTTTCAGCATATTTGTCGGTTACTATTTTAAAAGTAATCGACAAGATTTCTATTTTCAACATATTCGTCGGTTACTATTTCAAAAGTAATCGGCAAGACTTTATTTTCAGCACATTCGTTGGTTACTATTAAAAAAGTAATCAGTAAGATTTTTATTTCAACATATTCGTCGCTTACTATTTCAAAAGTAATCGGCATGATTTATTTTCAGCACATTCGTCGGTGACTATTTCAAAAGTAATCGGCATGATTTATTTTCAACACATTCGTCGGTCACTATTTCAAAAGTAATCGGCAAGACTTTATTTTCGGAAGATTTGTCGGTTACTATTTCAAAAGTAATCGGCAAGACTTTATTTTCTGCACATTCGTCAGATACTATTTCAAAAGTAATCGGCAAGACTTTATTTTCAGCACATTGTTGGTTACTATTTTAAAAGTAATCAGTAAGATTTTTATTTTCAACATATTCATCGCTTACTATTTCAAAAGTAATCGACGTGATTTATTTTCAGCACATTCGTCGGTTACTATTTCAAAAGTAATCGGCATGATTTATTTTCAGCACATTCGTCGGTTACTATTTCAAAAGGAATCGGCAAGATTTTTATTTTCAGCATATTTGTCGGTTACTATTTTAAAACTAATCGGCAAGATTTTTATTTTCAGCATATTCGTCGGTGACTATTTCTAAATTAATCGACATGATTTATTTTAAGCACATTCGTCGGTTACTATTTCAAAAGTAATCGGCAAGATTTTTATTTTCTGCAAATTCGTCGGTGACTATTTCAAAAGTAATCGGCATGACTTATTTTCAGCACATTCGTTAGTTACTATTTCAAAAGTAATCGGCAAGACTTTATTTTCGGCACATTCGTTGGTTACTATTTCAAAAGTAATTAGTAAGATTTTTATTTCAACATATTCGTCGCTTACAATTTCAAAAGTAATCGGCATGATTTATTTTCAGCACATTCGTCGGTTACTATTTCGAAAGTAATCGGCATGATTTATTTTCAGCACATTCCTCGGTTACTATTTCAAAAGTTATCGGCAAGATTTTCATTTTTAGCATATCCGTCGGTTAGTATATCAAAAGTAATCGGCAAGATTTTTATTTTCAGCATATTTGTCGGTTACTATTTTAAAAGTAATCGACAAGATTTCTATTTTCAACATATTCGTCGGTTACTATTTCAAAAGTAATCGGCAAGACTTTATTTTCAGCACATTCGTTGGTTACTATTAAAAAAGTAATCAGTAAGATTTTTATTTCAACATATTCGTCGCTTACTATTTCAAAAGTAATCGGCATGATTTATTTTCAGCACATTCGTCGGTGACTATTTCAAAAGTAATCGGCATGATTTATTTTCAACACATTCGTCGGTCACTATTTCAAAAGTAATCGGCAAGACTTTATTTTCGGAAGATTTGTCGGTTACTATTTCAAAAGTAATCGGCAAGACTTTATTTTCTGCACATTCGTCAGATACTATTTCAAAAGTAATCGGCAAGACTTTATTTTCAGCACATTGTTGGTTACTATTTTAAAAGTAATCAGTAAGATTTTTATTTTCAACATATTCATCGCTTACTATTTCAAAAGTAATCGACGTGATTTATTTTCAGCACATTCGTCGGTTACTATTTCAAAAGTAATCGGCATGATTTATTTTCAGCACATTCGTCGGTTACTATTTCAAAAGGAATCGGCAAGATTTTTATTTTCAGCATATTTGTCGGTTACTATTTTAAAACTAATCGGCAAGATTTTTATTTTAAGCATATTCGTCGGTGACTATTTCTAAATTAATCGACATGATTTATTTTAAGCACATTCGTCGGTTACTATTTCAAAAGTAATCGGCAAGATTTTTATTTTCTGCAAATTCGTCGGTGACTATTTCAAAAGTAATCGGCATGACTTATTTTCAGCACATTCGTTAGTTACTATTTCAAAAGTAATCGGCAAGACTTTATTTTCGGCACATTCGTTGGTTACTATTTCAAAAGTAATTAGTAAGATTTTTATTTCAACATATTCGTCGCTTACAATTTCAAAAGTAATCGGCATGATTTATTTTCAGCACATTCGTCGGTTACTATTTCAAAAGTAATCGGCATGATTTATTTTCAGCACATTCCTCGGTTACTATTTCAAAAGTAATCGGCAAGATTTTTATTTTCAGCATATTCGTTAGTGACTATTTCAAAAGTAATCGGCATGATTTATTTTAAGCACATTCGTCGGTTACTATTTCAAAAGTAATCGGCAAGATTTTTATTTTCTGCAAATTCGTCGGTGACTATTTCAAAAGTAATCGGCATGACTTATTTTCAGCACATTCGTTAGTTACTATTTCAAAAGTAATCGGCAAGACTTTATTTTCGGCACATTCGTTGGTTACTATTTCAAAAGTAATTAGTAAGATTTTTATTTCAACATATTCGTCGCTTACAATTTCAAAAGTAATCGGCATGATTTATTTTCAGCACATTCGTCGGTTACTATTTCAAAAGTAATCGGCATGATTTATTTTCAGCACATTCCTCGGTTACTATTTCAAAAGTTATCGGCAAGATTTTCATTTTCAGCATATCCGTCGGTTACTATATCAAAAGTAATCGGCAAGATTTTTATTTTCAGCATATTTGTCGGTTACTATTTTAAAAGTAATCGACAAGATTTCTATTTTCAACATATTCGTCGGTTACTATTTCAAAAGTAATCGGCAAGACTTTATTTTCAGCACATTCGTTGGTTACTATTAAAAAAGTAATCAGTAAGATTTTTATTTCAACATATTCGTCGCTTACTATTTCAAAAGTAATCGGCATGATTTATTTTCAGCACATTCGTCGGTGACTATTTCAAAAGTAATCGGCATGATTTATTTTCAACACATTCGTCGGTCACTATTTCAAAAGTAATCGGCAAGACTTTATTTTCGGAAGATTTGTCGGTTACTATTTCAAAAGTAATCGGCAAGACTTTATTTTCTGCACATTCGTCAGATACTATTTCAAAAGTAATCGGCAAGACTTTATTTTCAGCACATTGTTGGTTACTATTTTAAAAGTAATCAGTAAGATTTTTATTTTCAACATATTCATCGCTTACTATTTCAAAAGTAATCGACGTGATTTATTTTCAGCACATTCGTCGGTTACTATTTCAAAAGTAATCGGCATGATTTATTTTCAGCACATTCGTCGGTTACTATTTCAAAAGGAATCGGCAAGATTTTTATTTTCAGCATATTTGTCGGTTACTATTTTAAAACTAATCGGCAAGATTTTTATTTTAAGCATATTCGTCGGTGACTATTTCTAAATTAATCGACATGATTTATTTTAAGCACATTCGTCGGTTACTATTTCAAAAGTAATCGGCAAGATTTTTATTTTCTGCAAATTCGTCGGTGACTATTTCAAAAGTAATCGGCATGACTTATTTTCAGCACATTCGTTAGTTACTATTTCAAAAGTAATCGGCAAGACTTTATTTTCGGCACATTCGTTGGTTACTATTTCAAAAGTAATTAGTAAGATTTTTATTTCAACATATTCGTCGCTTACAATTTCAAAAGTAATCGGCATGATTTATTTTCAGCACATTCGTCGGTTACTATTTCAAAAGTAATCGGCATGATTTATTTTCAGCACATTCCTCGGTTACTATTTCAAAAGTAATCGGCAAGATTTTTATTTTCAGCATATTCGTTAGTGACTATTTCAAAAGTAATCGGCATGATTTATTTTAAGCACATTCGTCGGTTACTATTTCAAAAGTAATCGGCAAGATTTTTATTTTCAGCAAATTCGTCGGTGACTATTTCAAAAGTAATCGGCATGACTTATTTTCAGCACATTAGTCAGTTACTATTTCAAAAGTAATTGGCAAGACTTTATTTTCAGCACATTCGTTGGTTACTATTTCAAAAGTAATCGGCATGATCTATTTTCTGCACATTCGTCGATTACTATTTCATAAGTAATCGGCATGATTTATTTTCAGCACATTCGTCGGTTACTATTTCAAAAGTAATCGGCAAGACTTTATTTTCAACACATTCGTCGGTTACTATTTCAAAAGTAATCGGCATGATCTATTTTCTGCACATTCGTCGGTTACTATGTAAAAAGTAATCGGCAAGATTTTTATTTTCAGCATATTCGTCGGTGACTATTTCAAAAGTAATCGGCATGATTTATTTTCAGCACATTTGTGGGTTACTATTTCAAAAGTAATCGGCAAGATTTTCATTTTCAGCATGTTCGTCGGTTACTATTTCAAAATTAATCGGCAAGATTTTTATTTTCAGCATATTCGTCGGTTACTATTTTAAAAGTAATTGACAAGATTTTTATTTTCAACATATTCGTCGGTTACTATTTCAAAATTAATCGGCATGATTTATTTTAAGCACATTCGTCGGTTACTATTTCAAAAGTAATCGGCAAGATTTTTATTTTCTGCAAATTCGTCGGTGACTATTTCAAAAGTAATCGGCATGACTTATTTTCAGCACATTCGTTAGTTACTATTTCAAAAGTAATCGGCAAGACTTTATTTTTAGCACATTCGTTGGTTACTATTTCAAAAGTAATCGGCATGATCTATTTTCTGCACATTCGTCGGTTACTATTTCAAAAGTAATCGGCAAACCTTTATTTTTGGCAGATTCGTCGGTTACTATTTCAAAAGTAATCGGCAAGACTTTATTTTCAGCACATTCGTTGGTTACTATTTCAAAAGTAATTAGTAAGATTTTTATTTCAACATATTCGTCGCTTACAATTTCAAAAGTAATCGGCATGATTTATTTTCAGCACATTCGTCGGTTACTATTTCAAAAGTAATCGGCATGATTTATTTTCAGCACATTCCTCGGTTACTATTTCAAAAGTAATCGGCAAGATTTTTATTTTCAGCATATTCGTCAATGACTATTTCAAAAGTAATCGGCATGATTTATTTTAAGCACATTCGTCGGTTACTATTTCAAAAGTAATCGGCAAGATTTTTATTTTCAGCAAATTCGTCGGTGACTATTTCAAAAGTAATCGGCATGACTTATTTTCAGCACATTCGTCAGTTACTATTTCAAAAGTAATTGGCAAGACTTTATTTTCAGCACATTCGTTGGTTACTATTTCAAAAGTAATCGGCATGATCTATTTTCTGCACACTCGTCGATTACTATTTCATAAGTAATCGGCATGATTTATTTTCAGCACATTCGTCGGTTACTATTTCAAAAGTAATCGGCAAGATTTTTATTTTCAGCAAATTCGTCGGTGACTATTTCAAAAGTAATCGGCATGACTTATTTTCAGCACATTAGTCAGTTACTATTTCAAAAGTAATTGGCAAGACTTTATTTTCAGCACATTCGTTGGTTACTATTTCAAAAGTAATCGGCATGATCTATTTTCTGCACATTCGTCGATTACTATTTCATAAGTAATCGGCATGATTTATTTTCAGCACATTCGTCGGTTACTATTTCAAAAGTAATCGGCAAGACTTTATTTTCAACACATTCGTCGGTTACTATTTCAAAAGTAATCGGCATGATCTATTTTCTGCACATTCGTCGGTTACTATGTAAAAAGTAATCGGCAAGATTTTTATTTTCAGCATATTCGTCGGTGACTATTTCAAAAGTAATCGGCATGATTTATTTTCAGCACATTTGTGGGTTACTATTTCAAAAGTAATCGGCAAGGTTTTCATTTTCAGCATGTTCGTCGGTTACTATTTCAAAATTAATCGGCATGATTTATTTTAAGCACATTCGTCGGTTACTATTTCAAAAGTAATCGGCAAGATTTTTATTTTCTGCAAATTCGTCGGTGACTATTTCAAAAGTAATCGGCATGACTTATTTTCAGCACATTCGTTAGTTACTATTTCAAAAGTAATCGGCAAGACTTTATTTTTAGCACATTCGTTGGTTACTATTTCAAAAGTAATCGGCATGATCTATTTTCTGCACATTCGTCGGTTACTATTTCAAAAGTAATCGGCAAACCTTTATTTTTGGCAGATTCGTCGGTTACTATTTCAAAAGTAATCGGCAAGACTTTATTTTCAGCACATTCGTTGGTTACTATTTCAAAAGTAATTAGTAAGATTTTTATTTCAACATATTCGTCGCTTACAATTTCAAAAGTAATCGGCATGATTTATTTTCAGCACATTCGTCGGTTACTATTTCAAAAGTAATCGGCATGATTTATTTTCAGCACATTCCTCGGTTACTATTTCAAAAGTAATCGGCAAGATTTTTATTTTCAGCATATTCGTCAATGACTATTTCAAAAGTAATCGGCATGATTTATTTTAAGCACATTCGTCGGTTACTATTTCAAAAGTAATCGGCAAGATTTTTATTTTCAGCAAATTCGTCGGTGACTATTTCAAAAGTAATCGGCATGACTTATTTTCAGCACATTCGTCAGTTACTATTTCAAAAGTAATTGGCAAGACTTTATTTTCAGCACATTCGTTGGTTACTATTTCAAAAGTAATCGGCATGATCTATTTTCTGCACACTCGTCGATTACTATTTCATAAGTAATCGGCATGATTTATTTTCAGCACATTCGTCGGTTACTATTTCAAAAGTAATCGGCAAGATTTTTATTTTCAGCAAATTCGTCGGTGACTATTTCAAAAGTAATCGGCATGACTTATTTTCAGCACATTAGTCAGTTACTATTTCAAAAGTAATTGGCAAGACTTTATTTTCAGCACATTCGTTGGTTACTATTTCAAAAGTAATCGGCATGATCTATTTTCTGCACATTCGTCGATTACTATTTCATAAGTAATCGGCATGATTTATTTTCAGCACATTCGTCGGTTACTATTTCAAAAGTAATCGGCAAGACTTTATTTTCAACACATTCGTCGGTTACTATTTCAAAAGTAATCGGCATGATCTATTTTCTGCACATTCGTCGGTTACTATGTAAAAAGTAATCGGCAAGATTTTTATTTTCAGCATATTCGTCGGTGACTATTTCAAAAGTAATCGGCATGATTTATTTTCAGCACATTTGTGGGTTACTATTTCAAAAGTAATCGGCAAGGTTTTCATTTTCAGCATGTTCGTCGGTTACTATTTCAAAATTAATCGGCAAGATTTTTATTTTCAGCATATTCGTCGGTTACTATTTCAAAATTAATCGGCATGATTTATTTTAAGCACATTCGTCGGTTACTATTTCAAAAGTAATCGGCAAGATTTTTATTTTCTACAAATTCGTCGGTGACTATTTCAAAAGTAATCGGCATGACTTATTTTCAGCACATTCGTTAGTTACTATTTCAAAAGTAATCGGCAAGACTTTATTTTCAGCACATTCGTTGGTTACTATTTCAAAAGTAATCGGCATGATCTATTTTCTGCACATTCGTCGGTTACTATTTCAAAAGTAATCGGCAAACCTTTATTTTTGGCAGATTCGTCGGTTACTATTTCAAAAGTAATCGGCAAGACTTTATTTTCAGCACATTCGTTGGTTACTATTTCAAAAGTAATTAGTAAGATTTTTATTTCAACATATTCGTCGCTTACAATTTCAAAAGTAATCGGCATGATTTATTTTCAGCACATTCGTCGGTTACTATTTCAAAAGTAATCAGCATGATTTATTTTCAGCACATTCCTCGGTTACTATTTCAAAAGTAATCGACAAGATTTTTATTTTCAGCATATTCGTCAATGACTATTTCAAAAGTAATCGGCATGATTTATTTTAAGCACATTCGTCGGTTACTATTTCAAAAGTAATCGGCAAGATTTTTATTTTCAGCAAATTCGTCGGTGACTATTTCAAAAGTAATCGGCATGACTTATTTTCAGCACATTCGTCAGTTACTATTTCAAAAGTAATTGGCAAGACTTTATTTTCAGCACATTCGTTGGTTACTATTTCAAAAGTAATCGGCATGATCTATTTTCTGCACACTCGTCGATTACTATTTCATAAGTAATCGGCATGATTTATTTTCAGCACATTCGTCGGTTACTATTTCAAAAGTAATCGGCAAGACTTTATTTTCAACACATTCGTCGGTTACTATTTCAAAAGTAATCGGCATGATCTATTTTCTGCACATTCGTCGGTTACTATGTAAAAAGTAATCGGCAAGATTTTTATTTTCTGCAAATTCGTCGGTGACTATTTCAAAAGTAATCGGCATGACTTATTTTCAGCACATTCGTTAGTTACTATTTCAAAAGTAATCGGCAAGACTTTATTTTCAGCACATTCGTTGGTTACTATTTCAAAAGTAATCGACATGATCTATTTTCTGCACATTCGTCGGTTACTATTTCAAAAGTAATCGGCAAACCTTTATTTTTGGCAGATTCGTCGGTTACTATTTCAAAAGTAATCGGCAAGACTTTATTTTCAGCACATTCGTTGGTTACTATTTCAAAAGTAATTAGTAAGATTTTTATTTCAACATATTCGTGGCTTACAATTTCAAAAGTAATCGGCATGATTTATTTTCAGCACATTCGTCGGTTACTATTTCAAAAGTAATCAGCATGATTTATTTTCAGCACATTCCTCGGTTACTATTTCAAAAGTAATCGGCAAGATTTTTATTTTCAGCATATTCGTCAATGACTATTTCAAAAGTAATCGGCATGATTTATTTTAAGCACATTCGTCGGTTACTATTTCAAAAGTAATCGGCAAGATTTTTATTTTCAGCAAATTCGTCGGTGACTATTTCAAAAGTAATCGGCATGACTTATTTTCAGCACATTCGTCAGTTACTATTTCAAAAGTAATTGGCAAGACTTTATTTTCAGCACATTCGTTGGTTACTATTTCAAAAGTAATCGGCATGATCTATTTTCTGCACACTCGTCGATTACTATTTCATAAGTAATCGGCATGATTTATTTTCAGCACATTCGTCGGTTACTATTTCAAAAGTAATCGGCAAGACTTTATTTTCAACACATTCGTCGGTTACTATTTCAAAAGTAATCGGCATGATCTATTTTCTGCACATTCGTCGGTTACTATGTAAAAAGTAATCGGCAAGATTTTTATTTTCAGCATATTCGTCGGTGACTATTTCAAAAGTAATCGGCATGATTTATTTTCAGCACATTTGTTGGTTACTATTTCAAAAGTAATCGGCAAGACTTTATTTTCAGCACATTCGTCGGTTACTATTTCAAAAGTAATCGGGAAGATTTTCATTTTCAGCATATTCGTCGGTTACTATTTTAAAAGTAATTGACAAGATTTTTATTTTCAACATATTCGTCGGTTACTATTTCAAAAGTAATCGGCATGATTTATTTTCAGCACATTCGTCGGTTACTATTTCAAAAGTAATTGGCATGATTTATTTTCAGCACATTCGTCGGTTACTATTTCAAAAGTAATCGGCAAGATTTTCATTTTTAGCATATCCGTCGGTTACTATATCAAAAGTAATCGGCAAGATTTTTATTTTCAGCATATTTGTCGGTTACTATTTTAAAAGTAATCGACAAGATTTTTATTTTCAACATATTCGTCGGTTACTATTTCAAAAGTAATCGGCAAGACTTTATTTTCAGCACATTCGTTGGTTACTATTTCAAAAGTAATCAGTAAGATTTTTATTTCAACATATTCGTCGCTTACTATTTCAAAAGTAATCGGCATGATTTATTTTCAGCACATTCGTCGGTGACTATTTCAAAAGTAATCGGCATGATTTATTTTCAGCACATTCGTCGGTCACTATTTCAAAAGTAATCGGCAAGACTTTATTTTCGGAAGATTCGTCGGTTACTATTTCAAAAGTAATCGGCAAGACTTTATTTTCTGCACATTCGTCAGATACTATTTCAAAAGTAATCGGCAAGACTTTATTTTCAGCACATTCGTTGGTTACTATTTTAAAAGTAATCAGTAAGATTTTTATTTTCAACATATTCATCGCTTACTATTTCAAAAGTAATCGATGTAACGCCCTATTTTATATTTTACTAATTTTGGTCGATTTTTAATATGATTGGTGCATTTTATATGAAAATGTTGATTTATGTGAATATTGGTGTGTTGTTATTTGATATATTTTATTATATAATTATTTGTAGTATTTTATGAAAATAGGAGAAATAATATTTATTTTAGAAAAAGAGGGATTTATTAGAGTTAATAGAATTAAGGAGAAATTAATAGAATTTAGTGGGGGGAGTAAAGAGTAAAAAGAAGTTATTCTTTGGTTGGTAAGAGTAGGAAAGAAAGAGTCAGACAAGTAATACGTATCAGTAAAAGAAAAACAAGCTTTTGGAGAGAAAACCAGGAAGAGGGCTAGGGAGAAGAACAAGGGGAATAGCTTAGAAGATTGTTGCTGTAGCTTTTTATTCATCTAATCAGGTAAGGGTGGGTTTATGAATCAAATGTTATATGTTCATATATGATTTCATGATAAATAGATTGGAATTGGTGAGAATTGTTTTAGGTTTTCTTGAATATGTAAAATGCTAAATGTTGATGAATTATGTTGTTAATGATGTTTATATGAGTTGTTTTGGTGCCTGGAATAAGTATTAAACCCATAAACATTGTTTCTAAATCATTTTGGGTGATTGGGATATTAAAAATAGGGTTTTTGGATGAAAATGGATTTAGAAATCGTAGGTTATAATTCTGCCCAGATGAGCACTCGCTCAAGCGAGCGACTCTTTGCAACGCCCGGTCTGAAATTTTGGCCGCTCGCTTAAGCGAGCCACGAGCGAACCAGGAGTGAGTGAAATCCCAACTTTCGTCATTTGCGTCGCTTAAGCGAAATTCCCGTCGCTTAAGCGAGAGACGCCAGATTTTGCCCAGAATATTGGAAATGGCCTGTTCGCTTAAGCGAACCAGAAGCGAGCTGTAAGCGAACCAAAACCAAACTTACGTGAATTGACTCGCTCAAGCGAGATTCTGCTCGCTTAAGCGAGATTGGTCCTGTGCGACCATTTTGTGTAATTTTCCTAAGTGTTCCAAACCCCAACCTAAGCTTCTTAAGTTGTTTTTTGGATTTATTAAGAATTATTGGAGTGATAAAAATATAGAATGAAGGTGTATATGATGCATTAAAGTATGATTACATAATTTAAAATGTACTTTGCTAAGTTTGAAGTTGTTCTTGGTGTTGTTGGGTGATTGTGTCTAGTTGGGGAGGCGTATTAGTTGGTGTGTTGTTGGTTGCATGGTGTTATGCTCCACTAGTTGTCGTAGGGTTGTATGCAGATATACACCATTGAGTCTTCATAACTCATTTGCATTGGTGGGGGCTCATGCCCTGGAATGTTTATACATTCAATTGGTGAGGGCTCATGCCCTGGAATGCTAGTCATTCATTTGGTGAGGGCTTATGCCCTGGGATGCTTTAACCATCCAATTTGGTGGGGGCTTATGCCCCGGAATGCTTAGCATTCAACGCGCGTAGTTGGTACCACATATGCATAATACATTATCAGGTGATTGGTCTTGCATTAGTAGTTTAAGGTGTGAGTTGTTGTTGGTGAGGTGTCACCACAAGTGGTGTTGTCGTTGGTGTCGTTGTTGTTGCTATTCTTTTAAAAGATAAACTTGAATATAATGTTGATAAACTATGGTTGATATTTGTTGCTTATGTTAAAGGTGGTGAATTTGTTGATGTTGTTTTCAATTTATTTGATTGACTCATATATTTATATATAATCTTTGCTTTGTGAACTCACCCCTTCTGCTGGAATTGCAGCCTCGTGGGCAAGTGCAGGTAGCGATGGATAGTTAGGAGTGGCTCTTGTGTCGTAGGCTCTGATACGTAACGGGATGGGATTTAATGTTTTACAATTTCATTCCTTTATGTATCAGTTTACTTGGAGAATTGTTGAATATTTATTTGAATAATGTTGGAGGATATTTTATTATGGTGAGGCCTTTGTGCCAGATACGTTGATGTATAAGAATTTTTGAGATGATTTTATGACAATTATTCCGCTGCAGATTATTTTATAAAGATGTTATTATGGAGGATTATTTAAATAGTTTTATGTTTCTATTTAAATAATTTTTTTTTGAAATGTGCATGTAATGCTCCGTTGCTTGTTGATTAACTCTGATGTTTGGATATTAATATATCATTTTGGGAAACGGGGTGTTACAATTGGTATCAGAGCAGGTCGGTGTGTCAGACCATTAGTAGAGTCGTGTCGAGCCATGTAGTGTAGTGTGACAGGTTTAAACTGTCTTTGTGGTGCTAATTCTTGTTGTTATGTAGAATTATCGAGATGGCCGGAAGAAATGATGCTGCTCTTGCTGCTGCTTTGCAAGCAATGGCTCAAGTTGTTGGACAATAGCAAGGTGCTGGTGGGGCTGGTGAAGGTGTAAGGATGCTTGAAACCTTATTGATGAATCATCCACCAACCTTCAAGGGAAGGTACGATCCCGATGGAGCGCAGACTTGGCTGAAGGAGGTCGAGAGGATCTTCCGGGTGATGCAGTGTACGGATGCTCAGATGGTGCGGTTTGGCACTCATATGTTGGCTGAAGAGGCTGACGACTGGTGGGTAAGCACTCAACCTATTTTGCAGAATGAAGGTGCTGTGATTACATGGGCTGTTTTTAGAAGAGAATTCCTGAGGAGGTATTTTCCGGAGGATGTCCGTGGTAGAAAAGAGATTGAATTCCTTGAGTTGAAGCAAGGAGACATGTCCATTACGGAGTATGCTGCTAAGTTCGTGGAGCTTGCCAAGTTCTATCCACATTATGCTGCGGAGACTGCTGAGTTCTCCAAATGTATCAAGTTTGAAAATGGTCTGCGAGCTGATATCAAGCGGGCCATAGGTTATCGGAAGATCAGAGACTTCTCTGAGTTGGTGAGTAGCTGCCGTATTTATGAAGAGGATACGAAGGCCCACTATAAAGTAATGAATGACCGCAAAGGGAAGGGGCAGCAGAGTCGCCCGAAGCCCTATAGTGCTCCAGCTGATAAAGGCAAGCAGAGGATGCATGATGAGAGGAGACCTGCACGTAGGGATGCTCCTGCGGAGGTGGTTTGTTATAAGTGTGGTGTTAAGGGCCACAAGAGTAATGCCTGCAACCGTGATGAAAAGAAGTGCTTCTGATGTGGTAAGAAAGGTCACACTGTTACTGAATGCAAGCGTGGAGATATTGTTTGTTACAATTGTGATGAAGAGGGTCATCTTAGCACTCAGTGTACTAAGCCTAAGAAGACGCAGGCCAGTGGGAGAGTGTTTGCCTTGACTGGTACCCAGACTGATCAGGAGGATCGACTTATCAGAGGTACTTGTTTCTTTAATAGTACTCCCTTAATTGCTATTATAGATACTGGTGCAACACATTGTTTCATTGCTATTGATTGTGCTAAAAGATTGGGTCTGTATATGTCTGATATGAATGGGATTATGGTTGTTGAAACTCCAGCTAAGGGTTCAGTGACTACTTCCCTTGTTTGTTTAAGTTGTCCGTTGTCTGTATTTGGTAGAGATTTTGAGGTGGACCTTGTTTGTTTGCCGTTAGTGGGAATGGATGTAATATTGGGGATGAATTGGTTAGAGTACAACCATGTTCTGATTAATTGCTTTACCAAGACGGTGCGTTTTTCTTCTGCTGAAGAAGAGAGTGGAGCAGAATTTTTATCCACTAAGCAGATGAAGCGGTTAGAACAAGACGGCGTGTTGATGTTTTCCTTGTTGGCGTACTTGTCGGTGGAGAACCAAGCTGTAATTGATGGGCTGCCTGTTGTGAAGGAATTTCCTGAAGTTTTCCCTGATGAGATTCCAGATGTGCCACCAGAGAGGGAGGTTGAATTTTCGATAGACCTTGTGCCGGGTACGAAGCCTGTGTCGATGGCTCCTTACCGTATGTCAGCTTCGGAGTTAGCTGAGTTAAAGAAACAATTAGAAGACTTGCTTGACAAGAAGTTTGTGAGACCGAGTGTTTCACCATGGGGAGCGCCGGTGTTGTTAGTCAAGAAGAAGGATGGTAGCATGCGGTTATGTATCGATTACCGCCAGTTGAATAAAGTGACAATCAAGAACAGGTATCCACTACCGAGGATTGACGATTTGATGGATCAACTCGTGGGTGCCCGTGTGTTTAGCAAAATTGATTTGAGGTCAGGTTATCATCAGATAAAGGTGAAGGATGAGGATATGCAAAAGACGGCATTTAGGACGCGTTATGGTCATTATGAATATAAGGTGATGCCTTTCGGTGTTACTAATGCGCCTGGTGTGTTTATGGAATATATGAACCGAATTTTTCATGAGTATCTGGATCAGTTTGTTGTGGTTTTCATTGATGATATATTGATTTATTCTAAGACTGAAGCTGAGCATGCAGAACATTTGAAGATTGTATTGCAAGTGCTGAAGGAAAAGAAGTTGTATGCCAAGTTATCCAAGTGCGAATTCTGGTTGAATGAAGTAAGTTTTCTTGGCCACATTATTTCTGGTAATGGTATTGCTGTAGATCCTTCGAAGGTTGATGCTGTGTCGCAGTGGGAGATACCAAAGTCAGTTACTGAGGTAAGAAGTTTTCTTGGATTGGCTGGTTATTACCGCAGATTTATTGAAGGATTTTCGAAGTTGGCACTTCCTTTGACGCAGTTGACTTGTAAAGGTAAAGCATTTGTGTGGGATGCTCAATGTGAGAGTAGTTTTAATGAGTTGAAGCAAAGATTGACGACTGCTCCTATTTTGATTTTGCCGAAGCCAGAAGAACCTTTTGTTGTTTATTGTGATGCATCTAAGCTGGGATTAGGCGGTGTTTTGATGCAAGATGGCAAGGTGGTCGCGTATGCTTCTAGGCAGCTGAGGGTCCATGAGAAGAATTATCCTACACATGATTTAGAGTTGGCAGCCGTGGTGTTTGTGTTGAAAATTTGGAGGCATTATTTGTATGGTTCCAGATTTGAAGTGTTTAGTGATCATAAAAGTTTAAAGTACCTGTTTGATCAGAAGGAGTTGAACATGAGGCAGAGAAGGTGGCTTGAGTTACTTAAGGATTATGATTTTGGCTTGAATTACCATCCTGGTAAAGCTAATGTTGTTGCTGATGCGTTGAGTAGAAAGACGTTGCATATGTCGGCTATAATGGTGAAAGAGTTCGAGTTGCTTGAACAGTTTAGAGACTTGAGTCTGGTGTGTGAAAGGTCACCTCAGAGTGTGAAGTTGGGCATGTTAAGGATCAATAGTGATTTCTTGAATAGCATTAAGGAGGCACAGAAGATTGATGTTAAGTTTGTTGACTTGATGACTGCTAGTGATCAGAATTCGGATAGCGACTTCAAGGTTGATGACCAAGGTGTGTTGAGATTCAGAGGAAGGATTTGCATTCCTGATGATGATAGTTTGAAGAAGTTGATCTTAGAAGAAAGTCATAAGAGTAGTTTGAGCATTCATCCTGGAGCTACTAAAATGTATCATGACTTGAAGAAATTGTTTTGGTGGTCCGGTTTGAAGAGAGATGTTGCCCAATTTGTTTATGCGTGTTTGACTTGCCAGAAGTCCAAGGTTGAACATCAGAAGCCTGCAGGGCTGTTGACTCCGTTAGATGTACCTGAGTGGAAGTGGGATAGCATTTCTATGGATTTTGTAACGAGTTTACCGAATACTCCAAGAGGGCATGATGCCATTTGGGTCGTGGTCGACAGGTTGACTAAGTCGGCGCACTTTATTCCGATCAATATTACTTATCCGGTAGCTCAGTTGGCGGAGATTTACATTCGTGATATTGTGAAGTTGCATGGTGTTCCGTCTAGTATTGTGTCGGATAGAGATCCGAGGTTCACTTCGAGGTTTTGGAAGAGCTTGCAAGATGCATTGGGTTCGAAGTTGAGATTGAGTTCGGCTTATCATCCGCAGACAGATGGTCACTCGGAGAGAACTATCCAATCCTTGGAGGATTTGTTGAGGGTGTGTGTACTCGAGCAAGGTGGGGCTTGGGACAGCCACTTATCGTTGATAGAGTTCACCTATAACAATAGTTACCATTCGAGTATTGGTATGGCACCGTTCGAAGCTTTGTATGGTCGAAGGTGTAGAACTCCTTTATGTTGGTTTGAGTCGGGTGAAAGTATTGTGTTAGGACCTGAGTTAGTGCAGCAGACTACGAAAAAGGTCAAGATGATAAGAGAAAAGATGAAGGCATCGCAAGATCGTCAGAAGAGTTACCATGACAAAAGGAGAAAAGCCCTTGAGTTTCAAGAGGGTGAGCATGTGTTTTTGAGGGTTACTCCGATGACGGGTGTAGGACGTGCATTGAAGTCAAAGAAGTTGACTCCAAAGTTCATTGGTCCTTATCAGATTTCCGAGAGGGTTGGAACCGTGGCATATCGGATTGGGTTGCCGCCACATCTATCGAACTTGCATGATGTGTTTCGTGTGTCGCAGTTGAGGAAGTATGTAGCAGATCCTTCGCATGTTATTCCTAGAGATGATGTGCAAGTTAGGGATAATCTTACTGTTGAGAAGTTACCTTTGAGGATTGATGATCGTAAGGTGAAACAGCTGAGAGGCAAGGAGATACCTTTAGTCAGAGTTGTTTGGGGCGGTGTAACTGGTGAGAGTTTGACTTGGGAATTGGAAAGCAAGATGCAAGAGTCCTATCCTGAGTTGTTTGTTGCTTAAGGTAATATTTCGAGGACGAAATTATCTAAGTTGGGGAGAGTTGTAACGCCCTATTTTATATTTTACTAATTTTGGTCGATTTTTAATATGATTGGTGCATTTTATATGAAAATGTTGATTTATGTGAATATTGGTGTGTTGTTATTTGATATATTTTATTATATAATTATTTGTAGTATTTTATGAAAATAGGAGAAATAATATTTATTTTAGAAAAAGAGGGATTTATTAGAGTTAATAGAATTAAGGAGAAATTAATAGAATTTAGTGGGGGGAGTAAAGAGTAAAAAGAAGTTATACTTTGGTTGGTAAGAGTAGGAAAGAAAGAGTCAGACAAGTAATACGTATCAGTAAAAGAAAAACAAGCTTTTGGAGAGAAAACCAGGAAGAGGGCTAGGGAGAAGAACAAGGGGAATAGCTTAGAAGATTGTTGCTGTAGCTTTTTATTCATCTAATCAGGTAAGGGTGGGTTTATGAATCAAATGTTATATGTTCATATATGATTTCATGATAAATAGATTGGAATTGGTGAGAATTGTTTTAGGTTTTCTTGAATATGTAAAATGCTAAATGTTGATGAATTATGTTGTTAATGATGTTTATATGAGTTGTTTTGGTGCCTGGAATAAGTATTAAACCCATAAACATTGTTTCTAAATCATTTTGGGTGATTGGGATATTAAAAATAGGGTTTTTGGATGAAAATGGATTTAGAAATCGTAGGTTATAATTCTGCCCAGATGAGCACTCGCTCAAGCGAGATACCTTTCGCTCAAGCGAGCGACTCTTTGCAACGCCCGGTCTGAAATTTTGGCCGCTCGCTTAAGCGAGCCACGAGCGAACCAGGAGCGAGTGAAATCCCAACTTTCGTCATTTGCGTCGCTTAAGTGAAATTCTCGTCGCTTAAGCGAGAGACGCCAGATTTTGCCCAGAATATTGGAAATGGCCTGTTCGCTTAAGCGAACCAGAAGCGAGCTGTAAGCGAACCAAAACCAAACTTACGTGAATTGACTCGCTCAAGCGAGATTCTGCTCGCTTAAGCGAGATTGGTCCTGTGCGACCATTTTGTGTAATTTTCCTAAGTGTTCCAAACCCCAACCTAAGCTTCTTAAGTTGTTTATTGGATTTATTAAGAATTATTGGAGTGATAAAAATATAGAATGAAGGTGTATATGATGCATTAAAGTATGATTACATAATTTAAAATGTACTTTGCTAAGTTTGAAGTTGTTCTTGGTGTTGTTGGGTGATTGTGTCTAGTTGGGGAGGCGTATTAGTTGGTGTGTTGTTGGTTGCATGGTGTTATGCTCCACTAGTTGTCGTAGGGTTGTATGCAGATATACACCATTGAGTCTTCATAACTCATTTGCATTGGTGGGGGCTCATGCCCTGGAATGTTTATACATTCAATTGGTGAGGGCTCATGCCCTGGAATGCTAGTCATTCATTTGGTGAGGGCTTATGCCCTGGGATGCTTTAACCATCCAATTTGGTGGGGGCTTATGCCCCGGAATGCTTAGCATTCAACGCACGTAGTTGGTACCACATATGCATAATACATTATCAGGTGATGGGTCTTGCATTAGTAGTTTAAGGTGTGAGTTGTTGTTGGTGAGGTGTCACCACAAGTGGTGTTGTCGTTGGTGTCGTTGTTGTTGCTATTCTTTTAAAAGATAAACTTGAATATAATGTTGATAAACTATGGTTGATATTTGTTGCTTATGTTAAAGGTGGTGAATTTGTTGATGTTGTTTTCAATTTATTTGATTGACTCATATATTTATATATAATCTTTGCTTTGTGAACTCACCCCTTCTGCTGGAATTGCCGCCTCGTGGGCAAGTGCAGGTAGCGATGGATAGTTAGGAGTGTCTCTTGTGTCGTAGGCTCTGATACGTAACGGGATGGGATTTAATGTTTTACAATTTCATTCCTTTATGTATCATTTTACTTGGAGAATTGTTGAATATTTATTTGAATAATGTTGGAGGATATTTTATTATGGTGAGGCCTTTGTGCCAGATACGTTGATGTATAAGAATTTTTGAGATGATTTTATGACAATTATTCCGCTGCAGATTATTTTATAAAGATGTTATTATGGAGGATTATTTAAATAGTTTTATGTTTCTATTTAAATAAATTTTTTTTGAAATGTGCATGTAATGCTCCGCTGCTTGTTGATTAACTCTGATGTTTGGATATTAATATATCATTTTGGGAAACGGGGTTACAATTTCAAAAGTAATCGGCATGATCTATTTTCTGCACATTCGTTGGTTACTATGTAAAAAGTAATCGGCAAGATTTTTATTTTCAGCATATTCGTCGGTGACTATTTCAAAAGTATTCGGCAAGACTTTATTTTCAGCACATTCGTCGGTTACTATTTCAAAAGTAATCGGCAAGATTTTTATTTTCAGCATATTCGTCGGTTACTATTTTAAAAGTAATCGACAAGATTTTTATTTTCAACATATTCGTCGGTTACTATTTCAAAAGTGATCGGCAAGATTTTTATTTTCAGCATAGTTGCGGTTACTATTTTAGAAGTAATCGACAAGATTTTTATTTTCAGCATATTCGTCGGTGACTATTTCAAAAGTAATCGGCATGATATATTTTCTGCACATTCGTCGGTTACTATCTAAAAAGTAATCGGCAAGATTTTTATTTTCAGCATATTCGTCGGTTACTATATCAAAAGTAATCGGCAAGATTTTTATTTTCAGCATATTTGTCGGTTACTATTTTAAAAGTAATCGACAAGATTTTTATTTTCAACATATTCGTCGGTTACTATTTCAAAAGTAATCGGCAAGACTTTATTTTCAGCACATTCGTTGGTTACTATTTCAAAAGTAATCAGTAAGATTTTTATTTCAACATATTCGTCGCTTACTATTTCAAAAGTAAGCGGCATGATTTATTTTCAGCACATTCGTCGGTGACTATTTCAAAAGTAATCGGCATGATTTATTTTCAGCACATTCGTCGGTTACTATTTCAAAAGTAATCGGCAAGACTTTATTTTCGGAAGATTCGTCGGTTACTATTTCAAAAGTAATCGGCAAGACTTTATTTTCTGCACATTCGTCAGATACTATTTCAAAAGTAATCGGCAAGACTTTATTTTCAGCACATTCGTTGGTTACTATTTTAAAAGAAATCAGTAAGATTTTTATTTTCAACATATTCATCGCTTACTATTTCAAAAGTAATCGACGTGATTTATTTTCAGCACATTCGTCGGTTACTATTTCAAAAGTAATCGGCATGATTTATTTTCAGCACATTCGTCGGTTACTATTTCAAAAGGAATCGGCAAGATTTTTATTTTCAGCATATTTGTCGGTTACTATTTTAAAACTATTCGGCAAGATTTTTATTTTCAGCATATTCATCGGTGACTATTTCAAAATTAATCGGCATGATTTATTTTAAGCATATTCGTCGGTTACTATTTCAAAAGTAATCGACAAGATTTTTATTTTCTGCAAATTCGTCGGTGACTATTTCAAAAGTAATCGGCATGACTTATTTTCAGCACATTCGTCAGTTACTATTTCAAAAGTAATCGGAAAGACTTTATTTTCAGCACATTCGTTGGTTACTATTTCAAAAGTAATCGGCATGATCTATTTTCTGCACATTCGTCGGTTACTATTTCAAAAGTAATCGGCAAAACTTTATTTTCGGCAGATTCGTCGGTTACTATTTCAAAAGTAATCGGCAAGACTCTATTTTCAGCACATTCGTCAGATACTATTTCAAAAGTAATCGGCAAGACTTTATTTTCAGCACATTCGTTGGTTACTATTTTAAAAGAAATCAGTAAGATTTTTATTTTCAACATATTCATCGCTTACTATTTCAAAAGTAATCGACGTGATTTATTTTCAGCACATTCGTCGGTTACTACTTCAAAAGTAATCGGCATGATTTATTTTCAGCACATTCGTCGGTTACTATTTCAAAAGGAATCGGCAAGATTTTTATTTTCAGCATATTTGTCGGTTACTATTTTAAAACTATTCGGCAAGATTTTTATTTTCAGCATATTCATCGGTGACTATTTCAAAATTAATCGGCATGATTTATTTTAAGCACATTCGTCGGTTACTATTTCAAAAGTAATCGGCAAGATTTTTATTTTCTGCAAATTCGTCGGTGACTATTTCAAAAGTAATCGGCATGACTTATTTTCAGCACATTCGTCTGTTACTATTTCAAAAGTAATCGGCAAGACTTTATTTTCAGCACATTCGTTGGTTACTATTTCAAAAGTAATCGGCATGATCTATTTTCTGCACATTCGTCGGTTACTATTTCAAAAGTAATCGGCAAAACTTTATTTTCGGCAGATTCGTCGGTTACTATTTCAAAAGTAATCGGCAAGACTTTATTTTCAGCACATTCGTTGGTTACTATTTCAAAAGTAATTAGTAAGATTTTTATTTTCAGCATATTCGTCGGTTACTATTTTAAAAGTAATCGAAAAGATTTTTATTTTCAACATATTCGTCGGTTACTATTTCAAAAGTGATCGGCAAGATTTTTATTTTCAGCATAGTTGCGGTTACTATTTTAGAAGTAATCGACAATATTTTTATTTTCAGCATATTCGTCGGTGACTATTTCAAAAGTAATCGGCATGATCTATTTTCTGCACATTCGTCGGTTACTATTTAAAAAGTAATCGGCAAGATTTTTATTTTCAGCATATTCGTCGGTTACTATATCAAAAGTAATCGGCAAGATTTTTATTTTCAGCATATTTGTCGGTTACTATTTTAAAAGTAATCGACAAGATTTTTATTTTCAACATATTCGTCGGTTACTATTTCAAAAGTAATCGGCAAGACTTTATTTTCAGCACATTCGTTGGTTACTATTTCAAAAGTAATCAGTAAGATTTTTATTTCAACATATTCGTCGCTTACTATTTCAAAAGTAAGCGGCATGATTTATTTTCAGCACATTCGTCGGTGACTATTTCAAAAGTAATCGGCATGATTTATTTTCAGCACATTCGTCGGTTACTATTTCAAAAGTAATCGGCAAGACTTTATTTTCGGAAGATTCGTCGGTTACTATTTCAAAAGTAATCGGCAAGACTTTATTTTCTGCACATTCGTCAGATACTATTTCAAAAGTAATCGGCAAGACTTTATTTTCAGCACATTCGTTGGTTACTATTTTAAAAGAAATCAGTAAGATTTTTATTTTCAACATATTCATCGCTTACTATTTCAAAAGTAATCGACGTGATTTATTTTCAGCACATTCGTCGGTTACTATTTCAAAAGTAATCGGCATGATTTATTTTCAGCACATTCGTCGGTTACTATTTGAAAAGGAATCGGCAAGATTTTTATTTTCAGCATATTTGTCGGTTACTATTTTAAAACTATTCGGCAAGATTTTTATTTTCAGCATATTCATCGGTGACTATTTCAAAATTAATCGGCATGATTTATTTTAAGCACATTCGTCGGTTACTATTTCAAAAGTAATCGGCAAGATTTTTATTTTCTGCAAATTCGTCGGTGACTATTTCAAAAGTAATCGGCATGACTTATTTTCAGCACATTCGTCAGTTACTCTTTCAAAAGTAATCGGCAAGACTTTATTTTCAGCACATTCGTTGGTTACTATTTCAAAAGTAATCGGCATGATCTATTTTCTGCACATTCGTCGGTTACTATTTCAAAAGTAATCGGCAAGACTTTATTTTCAGCACATTCGTCAGATACTATTTCAAAAGTAATCGGCAAGACTTTATTTTCAGCACATTCGTTGGTTACTATTTTAAAAGAAATCAGTAAGATTTTTATTTTCAACATATTCATCGCTTACTATTTCAAAAGTAATCGACGTGATTTATTTTCAGCACATTCGTCGGTTACTATTTCAAAAGTAATCGGCATGATTTATTTTCAGCACATTCGTCGGTTACTATTTCAAAAGGAATCGGCAAGATTTTTATTTTCAGCATATTTGTCGGTTACTATTTTAAAACTATTCGGCAAGATTTTTATTTTCAGCATATTCATCGGTGACTATTTCAAAATTAATCGGCATGATTTATTTTAAGCACATTCGTCGGTTACTATTTCAAAAGTAATCGGCAAGATTTTTATTTTCTGCAAATTCGTCGGTGACTATTTCAAAAGTAATCGGCATGACTTATTTTCAGCACATTCGTCAGTTACTATTTCAAAAGTAATTGGCAAGACTTTATTTTCAGCACATTCGTTGGTTACTATTTCAAAAGTAATCGGCATGATCTATTTTCTGCACATTCGTCGGTTACTATTTAAAAAGTAATCGGCAAGATTTTTATTTTCAGCATATTCGTCGGTTACTATATCAAAAGTAATCGGCAAGATTTTTATTTTCAGCATATTTGTCGGTTACTATTTTAAAAGTAATCGACAAGATTTTTATTTTCAACATATTCGTCGGTTACTATTTCAAAAGTAATCGGCAAGACTTTATTTTCAGCACATTCGTTGGTTACTATTTCAAAAGTAATCAGTAAGATTTTTATTTCAACATATTCGTCGCTTACTATTTCAAAAGTAAGCGGCATGATTTATTTTCAGCACATTCGTCGGTGACTATTTCAAAAGTAATCGGCATGATTTATTTTCAGCACATTCGTCGGTTACTATTTCAAAAGTAATCGGCAAGACTTTATTTTCGGAAGATTCGTCGGTTACTATTTCAAAAGTAATCGGCAAGACTTTATTTTCTGCACATTCGTCAGATACTATTTCAAAAGTAATCGGCAAGACTTTATTTTCAGCACATTCGTTGGTTACTATTTTAAAAGAAATCAGTAAGATTTTTATTTTCAACATATTCATCGCTTACTATTTCAAAAGTAATCGACGTGATTTATTTTCAGCACATTCGTCGGTTACTATTTCAAAAGTAATCGGCATGATTTATTTTCAGCACATTCGTCGGTTACTATTTGAAAAGGAATCGGCAAGATTTTTATTTTCAGCATATTTGTCGGTTACTATTTTAAAACTATTCGGCAAGATTTTTATTTTCAGCATATTCATCGGTGACTATTTCAAAATTAATCGGCATGATTTATTTTAAGCACATTCATCGGTTACTATTTCAAAAGTAATCGGCAAGATTTTTATTTTCTGCAAATTCGTCGGTGACTATTTCAAAAGTAATCGGCATGACTTATTTTCAGCACATTCGTCAGTTACTCTTTCAAAAGTAATCGGCAAGACTTTATTTTCAGCACATTCGTTGGTTACTATTTCAAAAGTAATCGGCATGATCTATTTTCTGCACATTCGTCGGTTACTATTTCAAAAGTAATCGGCAAGACTTTATTTTCAGCACATTCGTCAGATACTATTTCAAAAGTAATCGGCAAGACTTTATTTTCAGCACATTCGTTGGTTACTATTTTAAATGAAATCAGTAAGATTTTTATTTTCAACATATTCATCGCTTACTATTTCAAAAGTAATCGACGTGATTTATTTTCAGCACATTCGTCGGTTACTATTTCAAAAGTAATCGGCATGATTTATTTTCAGCACATTCGTCGGTTACTATTTCAAAAGGAATCGGCAAGATTTTTATTTTCAGCATATTTGTCGGTTACTATTTTAAAACTATTCGGCAAGATTTTTATTTTCAGCATATTCATCGGTGACTATTTCAAAATTAATCGGCATGATTTATTTTAAGCACATTCGTCGGTTACTATTTCAAAAGTAATCGGCAAGATTTTTATTTTCTGCAAATTCGTCGGTGACTATTTCAAAAGTAATCGGCATGACTTATTTTCAGCACATTCGTCAGTTACTATTTCAAAAGTAATCGGCAAGACTTTATTTTCAGCACATTCGTTGGTTACTATTTCAAAAGTAATCGGCATGATCTATTTTCTGCACATTCGTCGGTTACTATTTCAAAAGTAATCGGCAAAACTTTATTTTCGGCAGATTCGTCGGTTACTATTTCAAAAGTAATCGGCAAGACTTTATTTTCAGCACATTCGTTGGTTACTATTTCAAAAGTAATTAGTAAGATTTTTATTTTCAGCATATTCGTCGGTTACTATTTTAAAAGTAATCGAAAAGATTTTTATTTTCAACATATTCGTCGGTTACTATTTCAAAAGTGATCGGCAAGATTTTTATTTTCAGCATAGTTGCGGTTACTATTTTAGAAGTAATCGACAATATTTTTATTTTCAGCATATTCGTCGGTGACTATTTCAAAAGTAATCGGCATGATCTATTTTCTGCACATTCGTCGGTTACTATTTAAAAAGTAATCGGCAAGATTTTTATTTTCAGCATATTCGTCGGTTACTATATCAAAAGTAATCGGCAAGATTTTTATTTTCAGCAAATTTGTCGGTTACTATTTTAAAAGTAATCGACAAGATTTTTATTTTCAACATATTCGTCGGTTACTATTTCAAAAGTAATCGGCAAGACTTTATTTTCAACACATTCGTTGGTTACTATTTCAAAAGTAATCAGTATGATTTTTATTTCAACATATTCGTCGCTTACTATTTCAAAAGTAATCGGCATGATTTATTTTCAGCACATTCGTCGGTGACTATTTCAAAAGTAATCGGCATGATTTATTTTCTGCACATTCGTCGGTTACTATTTCAAAAGTAATCGGCAAAACTTTATTTTTGGCAGATTCGTCGGTTACTATTTCAAAAGTAATCGGCAAGACTTTATTTTCTGCACATTCGTCAGATACTATTTCAAAAGTAATCGGCAAGACTTTATTTTCAGCACATTCGTTGGTTACTATTTTAAAAGAAATCAGTAAGATTTTTATTTTCAACATATTCATCGCTTACTATTTCAAAAGTAATCGACGTGATTTATTTTCAGCACATTCGTCGGTTACTATTTCAAAAGTAATCGGCATGATTTATTTTCAGCACATTCGTCGGTTACTATTTCAAAAGGAATCGGCAAGATTTTTATTTTCAGCATATTTGTCGGTTACTATTTTAAAACTATTCGGCAAGATTTTTATTTTCAGCATATTCATCGGTGACTATTTCAAAATTAATCGGCATGATTTATTTTAAGCACATTCGTCGGTTACTATTTCAAAAGTAATCGGCAAGATTTTTATTTTCTGCAAATTCGTCGGTGACTATTTCAAAAGTAATCGGCATGACTTATTTTCAGCACATTCGTCAGTTACTATTTCAAAAGTAATCGGCAAGACTTTATTTTCAGCACATTCGTTGGTTACTATTTCAAAAGTAATCGGCATGATCTATTTTCTGCACATTCGTCGGTTACTATTTCAAAAGTAATCGGCAAAACTTTATTTTCGGCAGATTCGTCGGTTACTATTTCAAAAGTAATCGGCAAGACTTTATTTTCAGCACATTCGTTGGTTACTATTTCAAAAGTAATTAGTAAGATTTTTATTTTCAGCATATTCGTCGGTTACTATTTTAAAAGTAATCGACAAGATTTTTATTTTCAACATATTCGTCGGTTACTATTTCAAAAGTGATCGGCAAGATTTTTATTTTCAGCATAGTTGCGGTTACTATTTTAGAAGTAATCGACAATATTTTTATTTTCAGCATATTCGTCGGTGACTATTTCAAAAGTAATCGGCATGATCTATTTTCTGCACATTCGTCGGTTACTATTTAAAAAGTAATCGGCAAGATTTTTATTTTCAGCATATTCGTCGGTTCCTATTTAAAAAGTAATCGGCAAGATTTTTATTTTCAGCATATTCGTCGGTTACTATTTCAAAAGTAATCGGCAAGACTTTATTTTCAACACATTCGTTGGTTACTATTTCAAAAGTAATCAGTAAGATTTTTATTTCAACATATTCGTCGCTTACTATTTCAAAAGTAATCGGCATGATTTATTTTCAGCACATTCGTCGGTGACTATTTCAAAAGTAATCGGCATGATTTATTTTCTGCACATTCGTCGGTTACTATTTCAAAAGTAATCGGCAAAACTTTATTTTCGGCAGATTCGTCGGTTACTATTTCAAAAGTAATCGGCAAGACTTTATTTTCTGCACATTCGTCAGATACTATTTCAAAAGTAATCGGAAAGACTTTATTTTCAGCACATTCGTTGGTTACTATTTCAAAAGTAATCGGCATGATCTATTTTCTGCACATTTGTCGGTTACTATTTAAAAAGTAATCGGCAAAACTTTATTTTCGGAAGATTCGTCGGTTACTATTTCAAAAGTAATCGGCAAGACTTTATTTTCAGCACATTCGTTGGTTACTATTTCAAAAGTAATTAGTAAGACTTTTATTTCAACATATTCGTCACTTACAATTTCAAAAGTAATCGGCATGATTTATTTTCAACACATTCGTCGGTTTCTATTTCAAAAGTAATCGGCATGATTTATTTTCAGCACATTCGTCGGTTACTATTTCAAAAGTAATCAGCATGATTTATTTTCAGCACATTCGTCGGTTACTATTTCAAAAGTAATCGGCAAGACTTTATTTTCGGAAGATTCGTCGGTTACTATTTCAAAAGTAATCGGCAAGACTTTATTTTCTGCACATTCGTCAGATACTATTTCAAAAGTAATCGGCAAGACTTTATTTTCAGCACATTCGTTGGTTACTATTTTAAAAGAAATCAGTAAGATTTTTATTTTCAACATATTCATCGCTTACTATTTCAAAAGTAATCGACGTGATTTATTTTCAGCACATTCGTCGGTTACTATTTCAAAAGTAATCGGCATGATTTATTTTCAGCACATTCGTCGGTTACTATTTCAAAAGTAATCGGCAAGACTTTATTTTGGAAGATTCGTCGGTTACTATTTCAAAAGTAATCGGCAAGACTTTATTTTCTGCACATTCGTCAGATACTATTTCAAAAGTAATCGGCAAGACTTTATTTTCAGCACATTCGTTGGTTACTATTTTAAAAGAAATCAGTAAGATTTTGATTTTCAACATATTCATCGCTTACTATTTCAAAAGTAATCGACGTGATTTATTTTCAGCACATTCGTCGGTTACTATTTCAAAAGTAATCGGCATGATTTATTTTCAGCACATTCGTCGGTTACTATTTCAAAAGGAATCGGCAAGATTTTTATTTTCAGCATATTTGTCGGTTACTATTTTAAAACTATTCGGCAAGATTTTTATTTTCAGCATATTCATCGGTGACTATTTCAAAATTAATCGGCATGATTTATTTTAAGCACATTCGTCGGTTACTATTTCAAAAGTAATCGGCAAGATTTTTATTTTCTGCAAATTCGTCAGTGACTATTTCAAAAGTAATCGGCATGACTTATTTTCAGCACATTCGTCAGTTACTATTTCAAAAGTAATCGGCAAGACTTTATTTTCAGCACATTCGTTGGTTACTATTTCAAAAGTAATCGGCATGATCTATTTTCTGCACATTCGTCGGTTACTATTTCAAAAGTAATCGGCAAAACTTTATTTTCGGCAGATTCGTCGGTTACTATTTCAAAAGTAATCGGCATGATCTATTTTCTGCACATTCGTCGGTTACTATTTCAAAAGTAATCGGCAAAACTTTATTTTCGGAAGATTCGTCGGTTACTATTTCAAAAGTAATCGGCAAGACTTTATTTTCAGCACATTCGTTGGTTACTATTTCAAAAGTAATTAGTAAGATTTTTATTTCAACATATTCGTCGCTTACAATTTCAAAAGTAATCGGCATGATTTATTTTCAACACAATCGTCGGTTTCTATTTCAAAAGTAATCGGCATGATTTATTTTCAGCACATTCGTCGGTTACTATTTCAAAAGTAATCGGCATGATTTATTTTCAGCACATTCGTCGGTTACTATTTCAAAAGTAATCGGCAAGACTTTATTTTCGGAAGATTCGTCGGTTACTATTTCAAAAGTAATCGGCAAGACTTTATTTTCTGCACATTCGTCAGATACTATTTCAAAAGTAATCGGCAAGACTTTATTTTCAGCACATTCGTTGGTTACTATTTTAAAAGAAATCAGTAAGATTTTTATTTTCAACATCTTCATCGCTTACTATTTCAAAAGTAATCGGCATGATTTATTTTCAGCACATTCGTCGGTTACTATTTCAAAAGTAATCGGCAAGACTTTATTTTCGGAAGATTCGTCGGTTACTATTTCAAAAGTAATCGGCAAGACTTTATTTTCTGCACATTCGTCAGATACTATTTCAAAAGTAATCGGCAAGACTTTATTTTCAGCACATTCGTTGGTTACTATTTTAAAAGAAATCCGTAAGATTTTTATTTTCAACATATTCATCGCTTACTATTTCAAAAGTAATTGACGTGATTTATTTTCAGCACATTCGTCGGTTACTATTTCAAAAGTAATCTGCATGATTTATTTTCAGCACATTCGTCGGTTACTATTTCAAAAGGAATCGGCAAGATTTTTATTTTCCGCATATTTGTCGGTTACTATTTTAAAACTATTCAGCAAGATTTTTATTTTCAGCATATTCATCGGTGACTATTTCAAAATTAATCGGCATGATTTATTTTAAGCACATTCGTCGGTTACTATTTCAAAAGTAATCGGCAAGATTTTTATTTTCTGCAAATTCGTCGGTGACTATTTCAAAAGTAATCGGCATGACTTATTTTCAGCACATTCGTCAGTTACTATTTCAAAAGTAATCGGCAAGACTTTATTTTCAGCACATTCGTTGGTTACTATTTCGAAAGTAATCGGCATGATCTATTTTCTGCACATTCGTCGGTTACTATTTCAAAAGTAATCGGCAAAACTTTATTTTCGGCAGATTCGTCGGTTACTATTTCAAAAGTAATCGGCATGATCTATTTTCTGCACATTCGTCGGTTACTATTTCAAAAGTAATCGGCAAAACTTTATTTTTGGAAGATTCGTCGGTTACTATTTCAAAAGTAATCGGCAAGACTTTATTTTCAGCACATTCGTTGGTTACTATTTCAAAAGTAATTAGTAAGATTTTTATTTCAACATATTCGTCGCTTACAATTTCAAAAGTAATCGGCATGATTTATTTTCAACACATTCGTCGGTTTCTATTTCAAAAGTAATCGGCATGATTTATTTTCAGCACATTCGTCGGTTACTATTTCAAAAGTAATCGGCATGATTTATTTTCAGCACATTCGTCGGTGACTATTTCAAAAGTAATCGGCATGATTTATTTTCTGCACATTCGTCGGTTACTATTTCAAAAGTAATCGGCAAAACTTTATTTTTGGCAGATTCGTCGGTTACTATTTCAAAAGTAATCGGCAAGACTTTATTTTCTGCACATTCGTCAGATACTATTTCAAAAGTAATCGGCAAGACTTTATTTTCAGCACATTCGTTGGTTACTATTTTAAAAGAAATCAGTAAGATTTTTATTTTCAACATATTCATCGCTTACTATTTCAAAAGTAATCGACGTGATTTATTTTCAGCACATTCGTCGGTTACTATTTCAAAAGTAATCGGCATGATTTATTTTCAGCACATTCGTCGGTTACTATTTCAAAAGGAATCGGCAAGATTTTTATTTTCAGCATATTTGTCGGTTACTATTTTAAAACTATTCGGCAAGATTTTAATTTTCAGCATATTCATCGGTGACTATTTCAAAATTAATCGGCATGATTTATTTTAAGCACATTCGTCGGTTACTATTTCAAAAGTAATCGGCAAGATTTTTATTTTCTGCAAATTCGTCGGTGACTATTTCAAAAGTAATCGGCATGACTTATTTTCAGCACATTCGTCAGTTACTATTTCAAAAGTAATCGGCAAGACTTTATTTTCAGCACATTCGTTGGTTACTATTTCAAAAGTAATCGGCATGATCTATTTTCTGCACATTCGTCGGTTACTATTTCAAAAGTAATCGGCAAAACTTTATTTTCGGCAGATTCGTCGGTTACTATTTCAAAAGTAATCGGCAAGACTTTATTTTCAGCACATTCGTTGGTTACTATTTCAAAAGTAATTAGTAAGATTTTTATTTTCAGCATATTCGTCGGTTACTATTTTAAAAGTAATCGACAAGATTTTTATTTTCAACATATTCGTCGGTTACTATTTCAAAAGTGATCGGCAAGATTTTTATTTTCAGCATAGTTGCGGTTACTATTTTAGAAGTAATCGACAATATTTTTATTTTCAGCATATTCGTCGGTGACTATTTCAAAAGTAATCGGCATGATCTATTTTCTGCACATTCGTCGGTTACTATTTAAAAAGTAATCGGCAAGATTTTTATTTTCAGCATATTCGTCGGTTACTATTTAAAAAGTAATCGGCAAGATTTTTATTTTCAGCATATTCGTCGGTTACTATTTCAAAAGTAATCGGCAAGACTTTATTTTCAACACATTCGTTGGTTACTATTTCAAAAGTAATCAGTAAGATTTTTATTTCAACATATTCGTCGCTTACTATTTCAAAAGTAATCGGCATGATTTATTTTCAGCACATTCGTCGGTGACTATTTCAAAAGTAATCGGCATGATTTATTTTCTGCACATTCGTCGGTTACTATTTCAAAAGTAATCGGCAAAACTTTATTTTCGGCAGATTCGTCGGTTACTATTTCAAAAGTAATCAGCAAGACTTTATTTTCTGCACATTCGTCAGATACTATTTCAAAAGTAATCGGAAAGACTTTATTTTCAGCACATTCGTTGGTTACTATTTCAAAAGTAATCGGCATGATCTATTTTCTGCACATTTGTCGGTTACTATTTCAAAAGTAATCGGCAAAACTTTATTTTCGAAAGATTCGTCGGTTACTATTTCAAAAGTAATCGGCAAGACTTTATTTTCAGCACATTCGTTGGTTACTATTTCAAAAGTAATTAGTAAGACTTTTATTTCAACATATTCGTCACTTACAATTTCAAAAGTAATCGGCATGATTTATTTTCAACACATTCGTCGGTTTCTATTTCAAAAGTAATCGGCATGATTTATTTTCAGCACATTCGTCGGTTACTATTTCAAAAGTAATCAGCATGATTTATTTTCAGCACATTCGTCGGTTACTATTTCAAAAGTAATCGGCAAGACTTTATTTTCGGAAGATTCGTCGGTTACTATTTCAAAAGTAATCGGCAAGACTTTATTTTCTGCACATTCGTCAGATACTATTTCAAAAGTAATCGGCAAGACTTTATTTTCAGCACATTCGTTGGTTACTATTTTAAAAGAAATCAGTAAGATTTTTATTTTCAACATATTCATCGCTTACTATTTCAAAAGTAATCGACGTGATTTATTTTCAGCACATTCGTCGGTTACTATTTCAAAAGTAATCGGCATGATTTATTTTCAGCACATTCGTCGGTTACTATTTCAAAAGTAATCGGCAAGACTTTATTTTGGAAGATTCGTCGGTTACTATTTCAAAAGTAATCGGCAAGACTTTATTTTCTGCACATTCGTCAGATACTATTTCAAAAGTAATCGGCAAGACTTTATTTTCAGCACATTCGTTGGTTACTATTTTAAAAGAAATCAGTAAGATTTTGATTTTCAACATATTCATCGCTTACTATTTCAAAAGTAATCGACGTGATTTATTTTCAGCACATTCGTCGGTTACTATTTCAAAAGTAATCGGCATGATTTATTTTCAGCACATTCGTCGGTTACTATTTCAAAAGGAATCGGCAAGATTTTTATTTTCAGCATATTTGTCGGTTACTATTTTAAAACTATTCGGCAAGATTTTTATTTTCAGCATATTCATCGGTGACTATTTCAAAATTAATCGGCATGATTTATTTTAAGCACATTCGTCGGTTACTATTTCAAAAGTAATCGGCAAGATTTTTATTTTCTGCAAATTCGTCAGTGACTATTTCAAAAGTAATCGGCATGATTTATTTTCAACACATTCGTCGGTTACTATTTCAAAAGTAATCGGCAAGACTTTATTTTCGGAAGATTCGTCGGTTACTATTTCAAAAGTAATCGGCAAGACTTTATTTTCTGCACATTCGTCAGATACTATTTCAAAAGTAATCGGCAAGACTTTATTTTCAGCACATTCGTTGGTTACTATTTTAAAAGAAATCCGTAAGATTTTTATTTTCAACATATTCATCGCTTACTATTTCAAAAGTAATTGACGTGATTTATTTTCAGCACATTCGTCGGTTACTATTTCAAAAGTAATCTGCATGATTTATTTTCAGCACATTCGTCGGTTACTATTTCAAAAGGAATCGGCAAGATTTTTATTTTCCGCATATTTGTCGGTTACTATTTTAAAACTATTCAGCAAGATTTTTATTTTCAGCATATTCATCGGTGACTATTTCAAAATTAATCGGCATGATTTATTTTAAGCACATTCGTCGGTTACTATTTCAAAAGTAATCGGCAAGATTTTTATTTTCTGCAAATTCGTCGATGACTATTTCAAAAGTAATCGGCATGACTTATTTTCAGCACATTCGTCAGTTACTATTTCAAAAGTAATCGGCAAGACTTTATTTTCAGCACATTCGTTGGTTACTATTTCGAAAGTAATCGGCATGATCTATTTTCTGCACATTCGTCGGTTACTATTTCAAAAGTAATCGGCAAAACTTTATTTTCGGCAGATTCGTCGGTTACTATTTCAAAAGTAATCGGCATGATCTATTTTCTGCACATTCGTCGGTTACTATTTCAAAAGTAATCGGCAAAACTTTATTTTTGGAAGATTCGTCGGTTACTATTTCAAAAGTAATCGGCAAGACTTTATTTTCAGCACATTCGTTGGTTACTATTTCAAAAGTAATTAGTAAGATTTTTATTTCAACATATTCGTCGCTTACAATTTCAAAAGTAATCGGCATGATTTATTTTCAACACATTCGTCGGTTTCTATTTCAAAAGTAATCGGCATGATTTATTTTCAGCACATTCGTCGGTTACTATTTCAAAAGTAATCGGCATGATTTATTTTCAGCACATTCGTCGGTTACTATTTCAAAAGTAATCGGCAAGACTTTATTTTCGGAAGATTCGTCGGTTACTATTTCAAAAGTAATCGGCAAGACTTTATTTTCTGCACATTCGTCAGATACTATTTCAAAAGTAATCGGCAAGACTTTATTTTCAGCACATTCGTTGGTTACTATTTTAAAAGAAATCAGTAAGATTTTTATTTTCAACATCTTCATCGCTTACTATTTCAAAAGTAATCGCCATGATTTATTTTCAGCACATTCGTCGGTTACTATTTCAAAAGTAATCGGCAAAACTTTATTTTCGGAAGATTCGTCGGTTACTATTTCAAAAGTAATCGGCAAGACTTTATTTTCAGCACATTCGTTGGTTACTATTTCAAAAGTAATTAGTAAGATTTTTATTTCAACATATTCGTCGCTTACAATTTCAAAAGTAATCGGCATGATTTATTTTCAACACATTCGTCGGTTTCTATTTCAAAAGTAATCGGCATGATTTATTTTCAGCACATTCGTCGGTTACTATTTCAAAAGTAATCGGCATGATTTATTTTCAGCACATTCGTCGGTTACTATTTCAAAAGTAATCGGCAAGACTTTATTTTCGGAAGATTCGTCGGTTACTATTTCAAAAGTAATCGGCAAGACTTTATTTTCAGCACATTCGTTGGTTACTATTTTAAAAGAAATCAGTAAGATTTTTATTTTCAACATCTTCATCGCTTACTATTTCAAAAGTAATCGACGTGATTTATTTTCAGCACATTCGTCGGTTACTATTTCAAAAGTAATCGGCATGATTTATTTTCAGCACATTCGTCGGTTACTATTTCAAAAGTAATCGGCAAGACTTTATTTTCGGAAGATTCGTCGGTTACTATTTCAAAAGTAATCGGCAAGACTTTATTTTCTGCACATTCGTCAGATACTATTTCAAAAGTAATCGGCATGATTTATTTTCAACACATTCGTCGGTTTCTATTTCAAAAGTAATCGGCATGATTTATTTTCAGCACATTCGTCGGTTACTATTTCAAAAGTAATCGGCATGATTTATTTTCAGCACATTCGTCGGTTACTATTTCAAAAGTAATCGGCAAGACTTTATTTTCGGAAGATTCGTCGGTTACTATTTCAAAAGTAATCGGCAAGACTTTATTTTCTGCACATTCGTCAGATACTATTTCAAAAGTAATCGGCAAGACTTTATTTTCAGCACATTCGTTGGTTACTATTTTAAAAGAAATCAGTAAGATTTTTATTTTCAACATCTTCATCGCTTACTATTTCAAAAGTAATCGCCATGATTTATTTTCAGCACATTCGTCGGTTACTATTTCAAAAGTAATCGGCAAAACTTTATTTTCGGAAGATTCGTCGGTTACTATTTCAAAAGTAATCGGCAAGATTTTTATTTTCAGCATATTTGTCGGTTACTATTTTAAAACTATTCGGCAAGATTTTTATTTTCAGCATATTCATCGGTGACTATTTCAAAATTAATCGGCATGATTTATTTTAAGCACATTCGTCGGTTACTATTTCAAAAGTAATCGGCAAGATTTTTATTTTCTGCAAATTCGTCGGTGACTATTTCAAAAGTAATCGGCATGACTTATTTTCAGCACATTCGTCAGTTACTATTTCAAAAGTAATCGGCAAGACTTTATTTTCAGCACATTCGTTGGTTACTATTTCAAAAGTAATTAGTAAGATTTTTATTTCAACATATTCGTCGCTTACAATTTCAAAAGTAATCGGCATGATTTATTTTCAACACATTCGTCGGTTTCTATTTCAAAAGTAATCGGCATGATTTATTTTCAGCACATTCGTCGGTTACTATTTCAAAAGTAATCGGCATGATTTATTTTCAGCACATTCGTCGGTTACTATTTCAAAAGTAATCGGCAAGACTTTATTTTCGGAAGATTCGTCGGTTACTATTTCAAAAGTAATCGGCAAGACTTTATTTTCTGCACATTCGTCAGATACTATTTCAAAAGTAATCGGCAAGACTTTATTTTCAGCACATTCGTTGGTTACTATTTTAAAAGAAATCAGTAAGATTTTTATTTTCAACATCTTCATCGCTTACTATTTCAAAAGTAATCGACGTGATTTATTTTCAGCACATTCGTCGGTTACTATTTCAAAAGTAATCGGCATGATTTATTTTCAGCACATTCGTCGGTTACTATTTCAAAAGTAATCGGCAAGACTTTATTTTCGGAAGATTCGTCGGTTACTATTTCAAAAGTAATCGGCAAGACTTTATTTTCTGCACATTCGTCAGATACTATTTCAAAAGTAATCGGCAAGACTTTATTTTCAGCACATTCGTTGGTTACTATTTTAAAAGAAATTAGTAAGATTTTTATTTTCAACATATTCATCGCTTACTATTTCAAAAGTAATCGACGTGATTTATTTTCAGCACATTCGTCGGTTACTATTTCAAAAGTAATCGCCATGATTTATTTTCAGCACATTCGTCGGTTACTATTTCAAAAGGAATCGGCAAGATTTTTATTTTCAGCATATTTGTCGGTTACTATTTTAAAACTATTCGGCAAGATTTTTATTTTCAGCATATTCATCGGTGACTATTTCAAAATTAATCGGCATGATTTATTTTAAGCACATTCGTCGGTTACTATTTCAAAAGTAATCGGCAAGATTTTTATTTTCTGCAAATTCGTCGGTGACTATTTCAAAAGTAATCGGCATGACTTATTTTCAGCACATTCGTCAGTTACTATTTCAAAAGTAATCGGCAAGACTTTATTTTCAGCACATTCGTTGGTTACTATTTCAAAAGTAATCGGCATGATCTATTTTCTGCACATTCGTCGGTTACTATTTCAAAAGTAATCGGCAAAACTTTATTTTCGGCAGATTCGTCGGTTACTATTTCAAAAGTAATCGGCAAGACTTTATTTTCAGCACATTCGTTGGTTACTATTTCAAAAGTAATTAGTAAGATTTTTATTTTCAACATATTCGCCGGTTACTATTTCAAAAGTGATCGGCAAGATTTTTATTTTCAGCATAGCTGCGGTTACTAATTTAGAAGTAATCGACAATATTTTTATTTTCAGCATATTCGTCGGTGACTATTTCAAAAGTAATCGGCATGATCTATTTTCTGCACATTCGTCGGTTACTATTTAAAAAGTAATCGGCAAGATTTTTATTTTCAGCATATTCGTCGGTTACTATATCAAAAGTAATCGGCAAGATTTTTATTTTCAGCATATTTGTCGGTTACTATTTTAAAAGTAATCGACAAGATTTTTATTTTCAACATTTTCGTCGGTTACTATTTCAAAAGTAATCGGCAAGACTTTATTTTCAACACATTCGTTGGTTACTATTTCAAAAGTGATCGGCAAGATTTTTATTTTCAGCATAGTTGCGGTTACTATTTTAGAAGTAATCGACAAGATTTTTATTTTCAGCATATTCGTCGGTGACTATTTCAAAAGTAATCGGCATGATCTATTTTCTGCACATTCGTCGGTTACTATTTAAAAAGTAATCGGCAAGATTTTTATTTTCAGCATATTCGTCGGTTACTATATCAAAAGTAATCGGCAAGATTTTTATTTTCAGCATATTTGTCGGTTTCTATTTTAAAAGTAATCGACAAGATTTTTATTTTCAACATATTCGTCGGTTACTATTTCAAAAGTAATCGGCAAGACTTTATTTTCAGCACATTCGTTGGTTACTATTTCAAAAGTAATCGGCAAGACTTTATTTTCGGAAGATTCGTCGGTTACTATTTCAAAAGTAATCGGCAAGACTTTATTTTCTGCACATTCGTCAGATACTATTTCAAAAGTAATCGGCAAGACTTTATTTTCAGCACATTCGTTGGTTACTATTTCAAAAGTAATCAGTAAGATTTTTATTTCAACATATTCGTCGCTTACTATTTCAAAAGTAAGCGGCATGATTTATTTTCAGCACATTCGTCGGTGACTATTTCAAAAGTAATCGGCATGATTTATTTTCAGCACATTCGTCGGTTACTATTTCAAAAGTAATCGGCAAGACTTTATTTTCGGAAGATTCGTCGGTTACTATTTCAAAAGTAATCGGCAAGACTTTATTTTCTGCACATTCGTCAGATACTATTTCAAAAGTAATCGGCAAGACTTTATTTTCAGCACATTCGTTGGTTACTATTTTAAAAGAAATCAGTAAGATTTTTATTTTCAACATATTCATCGCTTACTATTTCAAAAGTAATCGACGTGATTTATTTTCAGCACATTCGTCGGTTACTATTTCAAAAGTAATCGGCATGATTTATTTTCAGCACATTCGTCGGTTACTATTTCAAAAGGAATCGGCAAGATTTTTATTTTCAGCATATTTGTCGGTTACTATTTTAAAACTATTCGGCAAGATTTTTATTTTCAGCATATTCATCGGTGACTATTTCAAAATTAATCGGCATGAGTTATTTTAAGCACATTCGTCGGTTACTATTTCAAAAGTAATCGGCAAGATTTTTATTTTCTTCAAATTCGTCGGTGACTATTTCAAAAGTAATCGGCATGACTTATTTTCAGCACATTCGTCAGTTACTATTTCAAAAGTAATCGGCAAGACTTTATTTTCAGCACATTCGTTGGTTACTATTTCAAAAGTAATCGGCATGATCTATTTTCTGCACATTCGTCGGTTACTATTTCAAAAGTAATCGGCAAAACTTTATTTTCGGCAGATTCGTCGGTTACTATTTCAAAAGTAATCGGCAAGACTTTATTTTCAGCACATTCGTTGGTTACTATTTCAAAAGTAATTAGTAAGATTTTTATTTTCAGCATATTCGTCGGTTACTATTTTAAAAGTAATTGACAAGATTTTTATTTTCAACATATTCGTCGGTTACTATTTCAAAAGTGATCGGCAAGATTTTTATTTTCAGCATAGTTGCGGTTACTATTTTAGAAGTAATCGACAATATTTTTATTTTCAGCATATTCGTCGGTCACTATTTCAAAAGTAATCGGCATGATCTATTTTCTGCATATTCGTCGGTTACTATATCAAAAGTAATCGGCAAGATTTTTATTTTCAGCATATTTGTCGGTTACTATTTTAAAAGTAATCGACAAGATTTTTTTTTTCAACATATTCGTCGGTTACTATTTCAAAAGTAATCGGCAAGATTTTATTTTCAGCACATTCGTTGGTTACTATTTCAAAAGTAATCAGTAAGATTTTTATTTCAACATATTCGTCGCTTACTATTTCAAAAGTAATCGGCATGATTTATTTTCAGCACATTCGTCGGTGACTATTTCAAAAGTAATCGGCATGATTTATTTTCAGCACATTCGTCGGTTACTATTTCAAAAGTAATCGGCAAGACTTTATTTTCGGAAGATTCGTCGGTTACTATTTCAAAAGTAATCGGCAAGACTTTATTTTCTGCACATTCGTCAGATACTATTTCAAAAGTAATCGGCAAGACTTTATTTTCAGCACATTCGTTGGTTACTATTTCAAAAGTAATCAGTAAGATTTTTATTTCAACATATTCGTCGCTTACTATTTCAAAAGTAAGCGGCATGATTTATTTTCAGCACATTCGTCGGTGACTATTTCAAAAGTAATCGGCATGATTTATTTTCAGCACATTCGTCGGTTACTATTTCAAAAGTAATCGGCAAGACTTTATTTTCGGAAGATTCGTCGGTTACTATTTCAAAAGTAATCGGCAAGACTTTATTTTCTGCACATTCGTCAGATACTATTTCAAAAGTAATCGGCAAGACTTTATTTTCAGCACATTCGTTGGTTACTATTTTAAAAGAAATCAGTAAGATTTTTATTTTCAACATATTCATCGCTTACTATTTCAAAAGTAATCGACGTGATTTATTTTCAGCACATTCGTCGGTTACTATTTCAAAAGTAATCGGCATGATTTATTTTCAGCACATTCGTCGGTTACTATTTCAAAAGGAATCGGCAAGATTTTTATTTTCAGCATATTTGTCGGTTACTATTTTAAAACTATTCGGCAAGATTTTTATTTTCAGCATATTCATCGGTGACTATTTCAAAATTAATCGGCATGATTTATTTTAAGCACATTCGTCGGTTACTATTTCAAAAGTAATCGGCAAGATTTTTATTTTCTTCAAATTCGTCGGTGACTATTTCAAAAGTAATCGGCATGACTTATTTTCAGCACATTCGTCAGTTACTATTTCAAAAGTAATCGGCAAGACTTTATTTTCAGCACATTCGTTGGTTACTATTTCAAAAGTAATCGGCATGATCTATTTTCTGCACATTCGTCGGTTACTATTTCAAAAGTAATCGGCAAAACTTTATTTTCGGCAGATTCGTCGGTTACTATTTCAAAAGTAATCGGCAAGACTTTATTTTCAGCACATTCGTTGGTTACTATTTCAAAAGTAATTAGTAAGATTTTTATTTTCAGCATATTCGTCGGTTACTATTTTAAAAGTAATCGACAAGATTTTTATTTTCAACATATTCGTCGGTTACTATTTCAAAAGTGATCGGCAAGATTTTTATTTTCAGCATAGTTGCGGTTACTATTTTAGAAGTAATCGACAATATTTTTATTTTCAGCATATTCGTCGGTCACTATTTCAAAAGTAATCGGCATGATCTATTTTCTGCATATTCGTCGGTTACTATATCAAAAGTAATCGGCAAGATTTTTATTTTCAGCATATTTGTCGGTTACTATTTTAAAAGTAATCGACAAGATTTTTATTTTCAACATATTCGTCGGTTACTATTTCAAAAGTAATCGGCAAGATTTTATTTTCAGCACATTCGTTGGTTACTATTTCAAAAGTAATCAGTAAGATTTTTATTTCAACATATTCGTCGCTTACTATTTCAAAAGTAATCGGCATGATTTATTTTCAGCACATTCGTCGGTGACTATTTCAAAAGTAATCGGCATGATTTATTTTCAGCACATTCGTCGGTTACTATTTCAAAAGTAATCGGCAAGACTTTATTTTCTGCACATTCGTCAGATACTATTTCAAAAGTAATCGGCAAGACTTTATTTTCAGCACATTCGTTGGTTACTATTTTAAAAGAAATCAGTAAGATTTTTATTTTCAACATATTCATCGCTTACTATTTCAAAAGTAATCGACGTGATTTATTTTCAGCACATTCGTCGGTTACTATTTCAAAAGTAATCGGCATGAGTTATTTTAAGCACATTCGTCGGTTACTATTTCAAAAGTAATCGGCAAGATTTTTATTTTCTTCAAATTCGTCGGTGACTATTTCAAAAGTAATCGGCATGACTTATTTTCAGCACATTCGTCAGTTACTATTTCAAAAGTAATCGGCAAGACTTTATTTTCAGCACATTCGTTGGTTACTATTTCAAAAGTAATCGGCATGATCTATTTTCTGCACATTCGTCGGTTACTATTTCAAAAGTAATCGGCAAAACTTTATTTTCGGCAGATTCGTCGGTTACTATTTCAAAAGTAATCGGCAAGACTTTATTTTCAGCACATTCGTTGGTTACTATTTCAAAAGTAATTAGTAAGATTTTTATTTTCAGCATATTCGTCGGTTACTATTTTAAAAGTAATTGACAAGATTTTTATTTTCAACATATTCGTCGGTTACTATTTCAAAAGTGATCGGCAAGATTTTTATTTTCAGCATAGTTGCGGTTACTATTTTAGAAGTAATCGACAATATTTTTATTTTCAGCATATTCGTCGGTCACTATTTCAAAAGTAATCGGCATGATCTATTTTCTGCATATTCGTCGGTTACTATATCAAAAGTAATCGGCAAGATTTTTATTTTCAGCATATTTGTCGGTTACTATTTTAAAAGTAATCGACAAGATTTTTTTTTTCAACATATTCGTCGGTTACTATTTCAAAAGTAATCGGCAAGATTTTATTTTCAGCACATTCGTTGGTTACTATTTCAAAAGTAATCAGTAAGATTTTTATTTCAACATATTCGTCGCTTACTATTTCAAAAGTAATCGGCATGATTTATTTTCAGCACATTCGTCGGTGACTATTTCAAAAGTAATCGGCATGATTTATTTTCAGCACATTCGTCGGTTACTATTTCAAAAGTAATCGGCAAGACTTTATTTTCGGAAGATTCGTCGGTTACTATTTCAAAAGTAATCGGCAAGACTTTATTTTCTGCACATTCGTCAGATACTATTTCAAAAGTAATCGGCAAGACTTTATTTTCAGCACATTCGTTGGTTACTATTTCAAAAGTAATCAGTAAGATTTTTATTTCAACATATTCGTCGCTTACTATTTCAAAAGTAAGCGGCATGATTTATTTTCAGCACATTCGTCGGTGACTATTTCAAAAGTAATCGGCATGATTTATTTTCAGCACATTCGTCGGTTACTATTTCAAAAGTAATCGGCAAGACTTTATTTTCGGAAGATTCGTCGGTTACTATTTCAAAAGTAATCGGCAAGACTTTATTTTCTGCACATTCGTCAGATACTATTTCAAAAGTAATCGGCAAGACTTTATTTTCAGCACATTCGTTGGTTACTATTTTAAAAGAAATCAGTAAGATTTTTATTTTCAACATATTCATCGCTTACTATTTCAAAAGTAATCGACGTGATTTATTTTCAGCACATTCGTCGGTTACTATTTCAAAAGTAATCGGCATGATTTATTTTCAGCACATTCGTCGGTTACTATTTCAAAAGGAATCGGCAAGATTTTTATTTTCAGCATATTTGTCGGTTACTATTTTAAAACTATTCGGCAAGATTTTTATTTTCAGCATATTCATCGGTGACTATTTCAAAATTAATCGGCATGATTTATTTTAAGCACATTCGTCGGTTACTATTTCAAAAGTAATCGGCAAGATTTTTATTTTCTTCAAATTCGTCGGTGACTATTTCAAAAGTAATCGGCATGACTTATTTTCAGCACATTCGTCAGTTACTATTTCAAAAGTAATCGGCAAGACTTTATTTTCAGCACATTCGTTGGTTACTATTTCAAAAGTAATCGGCATGATCTATTTTCTGCACATTCGTCGGTTACTATTTCAAAAGTAATCGGCAAAACTTTATTTTTGGCAGATTCGTCGGTTACTATTTCAAAAGTAATCGGCAAGACTTTATTTTCAGCACATTCGTTGGTTACTATTTCAAAAGTAATTAGTAAGATTTTTATTTTCAGCATATTCGTCGGTTACTATTTTAAAAGTAATTGACAAGATTTTTATTTTCAACATATTCGTCGGTTACTATTTCAAAAGTGATCGGCAAGATTTTTATTTTCAGCATAGTTGCGGTTACTATTTTAGAAGTAATCGACAATATTTTTATTTTCAGCATATTCGTCGGTCACTATTTCAAAAGTAATCGGCATGATCTATTTTCTGCATATTCGTCGGTTACTATATCAAAAGTAATCGGCAAGATTTTTATTTTCAGCATATTTGTCGGTTACTATTTTAAAAGTAATCGACAAGATTTTTTTTTTCAACATATTCGTCGGTTACTATTTCAAAAGTAATCGGCAAGATTTTATTTTCAGCACATTCGTTGGTTACTATTTCAAAAGTAATCAGTAAGATTTTTATTTCAACATATTCGTCGCTTACTATTTCAAAAGTAATCGGCATGATTTATTTTCAGCACATTCGTCGGTGACTATTTCAAAAGTAATCGGCATGATTTATTTTCAGCACATTCGTCGGTTACTATTTCAAAAGTAATCGGCAAGACTTTATTTTCGGAAGATTCGTCGGTTACTATTTCAAAAGTAATCGGCAAGACTTTATTTTCTGCACATTCGTCAGATACTATTTCAAAAGTAATCGGCAAGACTTTATTTTCAGCACATTCGTTGGTTACTATTTCAAAAGTAATCAGTAAGATTTTTATTTCAACATATTCGTCGCTTACTATTTCAAAAGTAAGCGGCATGATTTATTTTCAGCACATTCGTCGGTGACTATTTCAAAAGTAATCGGCATGATTTATTTTCAGCACATTCGTCGGTTACTATTTCAAAAGTAATCGGCAAGACTTTATTTTCGGAAGATTCGTCGGTTACTATTTCAAAAGTAATCGGCAAGACTTTATTTTCTGCACATTCGTCAGATACTATTTCAAAAGTAATCGGCAAGACTTTATTTTCAGCACATTCGTTGGTTACTATTTTAAAAGAAATCAGTAAGATTTTTATTTTCAACATATTCATCGCTTACTATTTCAAAAGTAATCGACGTGATTTATTTTCAGCACATTCGTCGGTTACTATTTCAAAAGTAATCGGCATGATTTATTTTCAGCACATTCGTCGGTTACTATTTCAAAAGGAATCGGCAAGATTTTTATTTTCAGCATATTTGTCGGTTACTATTTTAAAACTATTCGGCAAGATTTTTATTTTCAGCATATTCATCGGTGACTATTTCAAAATTAATCGGCATGATTTATTTTAAGCACATTCGTCGGTTACTATTTCAAAAGTAATCGGCAAGATTTTTATTTTCTTCAAATTCGTCGGTGACTATTTCAAAAGTAATCGGCATGACTTATTTTCAGCACATTCGTCAGTTACTATTTCAAAAGTAATCGGCAAGACTTTATTTTCAGCACATTCGTTGGTTACTATTTCAAAAGTAATCGGCATGATCTATTTTCTGCACATTCGTCGGTTACTATTTCAAAAGTAATCGGCAAAACTTTATTTTCGGCAGATTCGTCGGTTACTATTTCAAAAGTAATCGGCAAGACTTTATTTTCAGCACATTCGTTGGTTACTATTTCAAAAGTAATTAGTAAGATTTTTATTTTCAGCATATTCGTCGGTTACTATTTTAAAAGTAATCGACAAGATTTTTATTTTCAACATATTCGTCGGTTACTATTTCAAAAGTGATCGGCAAGATTTTTATTTTCAGCATAGTTGCGGTTACTATTTTAGAAGTAATCGACAATATTTTTATTTTCAGCATATTCGTCGGTCACTATTTCAAAAGTAATCGGCATGATCTATTTTCTGCATATTCGTCGGTTACTATATCAAAAGTAATCGGCAAGATTTTTATTTTCAGCATATTTGTCGGTTACTATTTTAAAAGTAATCGACAAGATTTTTATTTTCAACATATTCGTCGGTTACTATTTCAAAAGTAATCGGCAAGATTTTATTTTCAGCACATTCGTTGGTTACTATTTCAAAAGTAATCAGTAAGATTTTTATTTCAACATATTCGTCGCTTACTATTTCAAAAGTAATCGGCATGATTTATTTTCAGCACATTCGTCGGTGACTATTTCAAAAGTAATCGGCATGATTTATTTTCAGCACATTCGTCGGTTACTATTTCAAAAGTAATCGGCAAGACTTTATTTTCTGCACATTCGTCAGATACTATTTCAAAAGTAATCGGCAAGACTTTATTTTCAGCACATTCGTTGGTTACTATTTTAAAAGAAATCAGTAAGATTTTTATTTTCAACATATTCATCGCTTACTATTTCAAAAGTAATCGACGTGATTTATTTTCAGCACATTCGTCGGTTACTATTTCAAAAGTAATCGGCATGATTTATTTTCAGCACATTCGTCGGTTACTATTTCAAAAGGAATCGGCAAGATTTTTATTTTCAGCATATTCAATGGTGACTATTTCAAAATTAATCGGCATGATTTATTTTAAGCACATTCGTCGGTTACTATTTCAAAAGTAATCGGCAAGATTTTTATTTTCTGCAAATTCGTCGGTGACTATTTCAAAAGTAATCGGCATGACTTATTTTCAGCACATTCGTCAGTTACTATTTCAAAAGTAATCGGCAAGACTTTATTTTCAGCACATTCGTTGGTTACTATTTCAAAAGTAATCGGCATGATCTATTTTCTGCACATTCGTCGGTTACTATTTCAAAAGTAATCGGCAAAACTTTATTTTCGGCAGATTCGTCGGTTACTATTTCAAAAGTAATCGGCAAGACTTTATTTTCAGCACATTCGTTGGTTTCTATTTCAAAAGTAATTAGTAAGATTTTTATTTTCAGCATATTCGTCGGTTACTATTTTAAAAGTAATCGACAAGATTTTTATTTTCAACATATTCGTCGGTTACTATTTCAAAAGTGATCGGCAAGATTTTTATTTTCAGCATAGTTGCGGTTACTATTTTAGAAGTAATCGACAATATTTTTATTTTCAGCATATTCGTCGGTGACTATTTCAAAAGTAATCGGCATGATCTATTTTCTGCACATTCGTCGGTTACTATTTCAAAAGTAATCGGCAAAACTTTATTTTCGGAAGATTCGTCGGTTACTATTTCAAAAGTAATCGGCAAGACTTTATTTTCAGCACATTCGTTGGTTACTATTTCAAAAGTAATTAGTAAGATTTTTATTTCAACATATTCGTCGCTTACAATTTCAAAAGTAATCGGCATGATTTATTTTCAGCACATTCGTCGGTTTCTATTTCAAAAGTAATCGGCATGATTTATTTTCAGCACATTCGTCGGTGACTATTTCAAAAGTAATCGGCATGATTTATTTTCAGCACATTCGTCGGTTACTATTTCAAAAGTAATCGGCAAGACTTTATTTTCGGAAGATTCGTCGGTTACTATTTCAAAAGTAATCGGCAAGACTTTATTTTCTGCACATTCGTCAGATACTATTTCAAAAGTAATCGGCAAGACTTTATTTTCAGCACATTCGTTGGTTACTATTTTAAAAGAAATCAGTAAGATTTTTATTTTCAACATATTCATCGCTTACTATTTCAAAAGTAATCGACGTGATTTATTTTCAGCACATTCATCGCTTACTATTTCAAAAGTAATCGACGTGATTTATTTTCAGCACATTCGTCGGTTACTATTTCAAAAGTAATCGGCATGATTTATTTTAAGCACATTCGTCGGTTACTATTTCAAAAGTAATCGGCAAGATTTTTATTTTCTGCAAATTCGTCAGTGACTATTTCAAAAGTAATCGGCATGACTTATTTTCAGCACATTCGTCAGTTACTATTTCAAAAGTAATCGGCAAGACTTTATTTTCAGCACATTCGTTGGTTACTATTTCAAAAGTAATCGGCATGATCTATTTTCTGCACATTCGTCGGTTACTATTTCAAAAGTAATCGGCAAAACTTTATTTTCGGCAGATTCGTCGGTTACTATTTCAAAAGTAATCGGCAAGACTTTATTTTCAGCACATTCGTTGGTTACTATTTCAAAAGTAATTAGTAAGATTTTTATTTTCAGCATATTCTTCGGTTACTATTTTAAAAGTAATCGACAAGATTTTTATTTTCAACATATTCGTCGGTTACTATTTCAAAAGTGATCGGCAAGATTTTTATTTTCAGCATAGTTGCGGTTACTATTTTAGAAGTAATCGACAATATTTTTATTTTCAGCATATTCGTCGGTGACTATTTCAAAAGTAATCGGGATGATCTATTTTCTGCACATTCGTCGGTTACTATTTCAAAATTAATCGGCAAAACTTTATTTTCGGAAGATTCGTCGGTTACTATTTCAAAAAGTAATCGGCAAGACTTTATTTTCAGCACATTCGTTGGTTACTATTTCAAAAGTAATTAGTAAGATTTTTATTTCAACATATTCGTCGCTTACAATTTCAAAAGTAATCGGCATGATTTATTTTCAGCACATTCGTCGGTTTCTATTTCAAAAGTAATCGGCATGATTTATTTTCAGCACATTCGTCGGTTACTATTTCAAAAGTAATCGGCATGATTTATTTTCAGCACATTCGTCGGTTACTATTTCAAAAGTAATCGGCAAGACTTTATTTTCGGAAGATTCGTCGGTTACTATTTCAAAAGTAATCGGCAAGACTTTATTTTCTACACATTCGTCAGATACTATTTCAAAAGTAATCGGCAAGACTTTATTTTCAGCACATTCGTTGGTTACTATTTTAAAAGAAATCAGTAAGATTTTTATTTTCAACATATTCATCGCTTACTATTTCAAAAGTAATCGACGTGATTTATTTTCAGCACATTCGTCGGTTACTATTTCAAAAGTAATCGGCATGATTTATTTTCAGCACATTCGTCGGTTACTATTTCAAAAGGAATCGGCAAGATTTTTATTTTCAGCATATTTGTCGGTTACTATTTTAAAACTATTCGGCAAGATTTTTATTTTCAGCATATTCATCGGTGACTATTTCAAAATTAATCGGCATGATTTATTTTAAGCACATTCGTCGGTTACTATTTCAAAAGTAATCGGCAAGATTTTTATTTTCTTCAAATTCGTCGGTGACTATTTCAAAAGTAATCGGCATGACTTATTTTCAGCACATTCGTCAGTTACTATTTCAAAAGTAATCGGCAAGACTTTATTTTCAGCACATTCGTTGGTTACTATTTCAAAAGTAATCGGCATGATCTATTTTCTGCACATTCGTCGGTTACTATTTCAAAAGTAATCGGCAAAACTTTATTTTCGGCAGATTCGTCGGTTACTATTTCAAAAGTAATCGGCAAGACTTTATTTTCAGCACATTCGTTGGTTACTATTTCAAAAGTAATTAGTAAGATTTTTATTTTCAGCATATTCGTCGGTTACTATTTTAAAAGTAATCGACAAGATTTTTATTTTCAACATATTCGTCGGTTACTATTTCAAAAGTGATCGGCAAGATTTTTATTTTCAGCATAGTTGCGGTTACTATTTTAGAAGTAATCGACAATATTTTTATTTTCAGCATATTCGTCGGTCACTATTTCAAAAGTAATCGGCATGATCTATTTTCTGCATATTCGTCGGTTACTATATCAAAAGTAATCGGCAAGATTTTTATTTTCAGCATATTTGTCGGTTACTATTTTAAAAGTAATCGACAAGATTTTTATTTTCAACATATTCGTCGGTTACTATTTCAAAAGTAATCGGCAAGATTTTATTTTCAGCACATTCGTTGGTTACTATTTCAAAAGTAATCAGTAAGATTTTTATTTCAACATATTCGTCGCTTACTATTTCAAAAGTAATCGGCATGATTTATTTTCAGCACATTCGTCGGTGACTATTTCAAAAGTAATCGGCATGATTTATTTTCAGCACATTCGTCGGTTACTATTTCAAAAGTAATCGGCAAGACTTTATTTTCGGAAGATTCGTCGGTTACTATTTCAAAAGTAATCGGCAAGACTTTATTTTCTGCACATTCGTCAGATACTATTTCAAAAGTAATCGGCAAGACTTTATTTTCAGCACATTCGTTGGTTACTATTTTAAAAGAAATCAGTAAGATTTTTATTTTCAACATATTCATCGCTTACTATTTCAAAAGTAATCGACGTGATTTATTTTCAGCACATTCGTCGCTTACTATTTCAAAAGTAATCGGCATGATTTATTTTCAGCACATTCGTCGGTTACTATTTCAAAAGGAATCGGCAAGATTTTTATTTTCAGCATATTCAATGGTGACTATTTCAAAATTAATCGGCATGATTTATTTTAAGCACATTCGTCGGTTACTATTTCAAAAGTAATCGGCAAGATTTTTATTTTCTGCAAATTCGTCGGTGACTATTTCAAAAGTAATCGGCATGACTTATTTTCAGCACATTCGTCAGTTACTATTTCAAAAGTAATCGGCAAGACTTTATTTTCAGCACATTCGTTGGTTACTATTTCAAAAGTAATCGGCATGATCTATTTTCTGCACATTCGTCGGTTACTATTTCAAAAGTAATCGGCAAAACTTTATTTTCGGCAGATTCGTCGGTTACTATTTCAAAAGTAATCGGCAAGACTTTATTTTCAGCACATTCGTTGGTTTCTATTTCAAAAGTAATTAGTAAGATTTTTATTTTCAGCATATTCGTCGGTTACTATTTTAAAAGTAATCGACAAGATTTTTATTTTCAACATATTCGTCGGTTACTATTTCAAAAGTGATCGGCAAGATTTTTATTTTCAGCATAGTTGCGGTTACTATTTTAGAAGTAATCGACAATATTTTTATTTTCAGCATATTCGTCGGTGACTATTTCAAAAGTAATCGGCATGATCTATTTTCTGCACATTCGTCGGTTACTATTTCAAAAGTAATCGGCAAAACTTTATTTTCGGAAGATTCGTCGGTTACTATTTCAAAAGTAATCGGCAAGACTTTATTTTCAGCACATTCGTTGGTTACTATTTCAAAAGTAATTAGTAAGATTTTTATTTCAACATATTCGTCGCTTACAATTTCAAAAGTAATCGGCATGATTTATTTTCAGCACATTCGTCGGTTTCTATTTCAAAAGTAATCGGCATGATTTATTTTCAGCACATTCGTCGGTGACTATTTCAAAAGTAATCGGCATGATTTATTTTCAGCACATTCGTCGGTTACTATTTCAAAAGTAATCGGCAAGACTTTATTTTCGGAAGATTCGTCGGTTACTATTTCAAAAGTAATCGGCAAGACTTTATTTTCTGCACATTCGTCAGATACTATTTCAAAAGTAATCGGCAAGACTTTATTTTCAGCACATTCGTTGGTTACTATTTTAAAAGAAATCAGTAAGATTTTTATTTTCAACATATTCATCGCTTACTATTTCAAAAGTAATCGACGTGATTTATTTTCAGCACATTCATCGCTTACTATTTCAAAAGTAATCGACGTGATTTATTTTCAGCACATTCGTCGGTTACTATTTCAAAAGTAATCGGCATGATTTATTTTAAGCACATTCGTCGGTTACTATTTCAAAAGTAATCGGCAAGATTTTTATTTTCTGCAAATTCGTCAGTGACTATTTCAAAAGTAATCGGCATGACTTATTTTCAGCACATTCGTCAGTTACTATTTCAAAAGTAATCGGCAAGACTTTATTTTCAGCACATTCGTTGGTTACTATTTCAAAAGTAATCGGCATGATCTATTTTCTGCACATTCGTCGGTTACTATTTCAAAAGTAATCGGCAAAACTTTATTTTCGGCAGATTCGTCGGTTACTATTTCAAAAGTAATCGGCAAGACTTTATTTTCAGCACATTCGTTGGTTACTATTTCAAAAGTAATTAGTAAGATTTTTATTTTCAGCATATTCTTCGGTTACTATTTTAAAAGTAATCGACAAGATTTTTATTTTCAACATATTCGTCGGTTACTATTTCAAAAGTGATCGGCAAGATTTTTATTTTCAGCATAGTTGCGGTTACTATTTTAGAAGTAATCGACAATATTTTTATTTTCAGCATATTCGTCGGTGACTATTTCAAAAGTAATCGGCATGATCTATTTTCTGCACATTCGTCGGTTACTATTTCAAAAGTAATCGGCAAAACTTTATTTTCGGAAGATTCGTCGGTTACTATTTCAAAAGTAATCGGCAAGACTTTATTTTCAGCACATTCGTTGGTTACTATTTCAAAAGTAATTAGTAAGATTTTTATTTCAACATATTCGTCGCTTACAATTTCAAAAGTAATCGGCATGATTTATTTTCAGCACATTCGTCGGTTTCTATTTCAAAAGTAATCGGCATGATTTATTTTCAGCACATTCGTCGGTTACTATTTCAAAAGTAATCGGCATGATTTATTTTCAGCACATTCGTCGGTTACTATTTCAAAAGTAATCGGCAAGACTTTATTTTCGGAAGATTCGTCGGTTACTATTTCAAAAGTAATCGGCAAGACTTTATTTTCTACACATTCGTCAGATACTATTTCAAAAGTAATCGGCAAGACTTTATTTTCAGCACATTCGTTGGTTACTATTTTAAAAGAAATCAGTAAGATTTTTATTTTCAACATATTCATCGCTTACTATTTCAAAAGTAATCGACGTGATTTATTTTCAGCACATTCGTCGGTTACTATTTCAAAAGTAATCGGCATGATTTATTTTCAGCACATTCGTAGGTTACTATTTCAAAAGGAATCGGCAAGATTTTTATTTTCAGCATATTTGTCGGTTACTATTTTAAAACTATTCGGCAAGATTTTTATTTTCAGCATATTCATCGGTGACTATTTCAAAATTAATCGGCATGATTTATTTTAAGCACATTCGTCGGTTACTATTTCAAAAGTAATCGGCAAGATTTTTATTTTCTGCAAATTCGTCGGTGACTATTTCAAAAGTAATCGGCATGACTTATTTTCAGCACATTCGTCAGTTACTATTTCAAAAGTAATCGGCAAGACTTTATTTTCAGCACATTCGTTGGTTACTATTTCAAAAGTAATCGGCATGATCTATTTTCTGCACATTCGTCGGTTACTATTTCAAAAGTAATCGGCAAAACTTTATTTTCGGCAGATTCGTCGGTTACTATTTCAAAAGTAATCGGCAAGACTTTATTTTCAGCACATTCGTTGGTTACTATTTCAAAAGTAATTAGTAAGATTTTTATTTTCAGCATATTCGTCGGTTACTATTTTAAAAGTAATCGACAAGATTTTTATTTTCAACATATTCGTCGGTTACTATTTCAAAAGTGATCGGCAAGATTTTTATTTTCAGCATAGTTGCGGTTACTATTTTAGAAGTAATCGACAATATTTTTATTTTCAGCATATTCGTCGGTGACTATTTCAAAAGTAATCGGCATGATCTATTTTCTGCACATTCGTCGGTTACTATTTCAAAAGTAATCGGCAAAACTTTATTTTCGGAAGATTCGTCGGTTACTATTTCAAAAGTAATCGGCAAGACTTTATTTTCTGCACATTCGTCAGATACTATTTCAAAAGTAATCGGCAAGACTTTATTTTCAGCACATTCGTTGGTTACTATTTTAAAAGAAATCAGTAAGATTTTTATTTTCAACATATTCATCGCTTACTATTTCAAAAGTAATCGACGTGATTTATTTTCAGCACATTCATCGCTTACTATTTCAAAAGTAATCGACGTGATTTATTTTCAGCACATTCGTCGGTTACTATTTCAAAAGTAATCGGCATGATTTATTTTAAGCACATTCGTCGGTTACTATTTCAAAAGTAATCGGCAAGATTTTTATTTTCTGCAAATTCGTCAGTGACTATTTCAAAAGTAATCGGCATGACTTATTTTCAGCACATTCGTCAGTTACTATTTCAAAAGTAATCGGCAAGACTTTATTTTCAGCACATTCGTTGGTTACTATTTCAAAAGTAATCGGCATGATCTATTTTCTGCACATTCGTCGGTTACTATTTCAAAAGTAATCGGCAAAACTTTATTTTCGGCAGATTCGTCGGTTACTATTTCAAAAGTAATCGGCAAGACTTTATTTTCAGCACATTCGTTGGTTACTATTTCAAAAGTAATTAGTAAGATTTTTATTTTCAGCATATTCTTCGGTTACTATTTTAAAAGTAATCGACAAGATTTTTATTTTCAACATATTCGTCGGTTACTATTTCAAAAGTGATCGGCAAGATTTTTATTTTCAGCATAGTTGCGGTTACTATTTTAGAAGTAATCGACAATATTTTTATTTTCAGCATATTCGTCGGTGACTATTTCAAAAGTAATCAACATGATCTATTTTCTGCACATTCGTCGGTTACTATTTCAAAAGTAATCGGCAAAACTTTATTTTCGGAAGATTCGTCGGTTACTATTTCAAAAGTAATCGGCAAGACTTTATTTTCAGCACATTCGTTGGTTACTATTTCAAAAGTAATTAGTAAGATTTTTATTTCAACATATTCGTCGCTTACAATTTCAAAAGTAATCGGCATGATTTATTTTCAGCACATTCGTCGGTTTCTATTTCAAAAGTAATCGGCATGATTTATTTTCAGCACATTCGTCGGTTACTATTTCAAAAGTAATCGGCATGATTTATTTTCAGCACATTCGTCGGTTACTATTTCAAAAGTAATCGGCAAGACTTTATTTTCGGAAGATTCGTCGGTTACTATTTCAAAAGTAATCGGCAAGACTTTATTTTCTACACATTCGTCAGATACTATTTCAAAAGTAATCGGCAAGACTTTATTTTCAGCACATTCGTTGGTTACTATTTTAAAAGAAATCAGTAAGATTTTTATTTTCAACATATTCATCGCTTACTATTTCAAAAGTAATCGACGTGATTTATTTTCAGCACATTCGTCGGTTACTATTTCAAAAGTAATCGGCATGATTTATTTTCAGCACATTCGTAGGTTACTATTTCAAAAGGAATCGGCAAGATTTTTATTTTCAGCATATTTGTCGGTTACTATTTTAAAACTATTCGGCAAGATTTTTATTTTCAGCATATTCATCGGTGACTATTTCAAAATTAATCGGCATGATTTATTTTAAGCACATTCGTCGGTTACTATTTCAAAAGTAATCGGCAAGATTTTTATTTTCTGCAAATTCGTCGGTGACTATTTCAAAAGTAATCGGCATGACTTATTTTCAGCACATTCGTCAGTTACTATTTCAAAAGTAATCGGCAAGACTTTATTTTCAGCACATTCGTTGGTTACTATTTCAAAAGTAATCGGCAAGACTTTATTTTCAGCACATTCGTTGGTTACTATTTCAAAAGTAATCGGCATGATCTATTTTCTGCACATTCGTCGGTTACTATTTCAAAAGTAATCGGCAAAACTTTATTTTCGGCAGATTCGTCGGTTACTATTTCAAAAGTAATCGGCAAGACTTTATTTTCAGCACATTCGTTGGTTACTATTTCAAAAGTAATTAGTAAGATTTTTATTTTCAGCATATTCGTCGGTTACTATTTTAAAAGTAATCGACAAGATTTTTATTTTCAACATATTCGTCGGTTACTATTTCAAAAGTGATCGGCAAGATTTTTATTTTCAGCATAGTTGCGGTTACTATTTTAGAAGTAATCGACAATATTTTTATTTTCAGCATATTCGTCGGTGACTATTTCAAAAGTAATCGGCATGATCTATTTTCTGCACATTCGTCGGTTACTATTTCAAAAGTAATCGGCAAAACTTTATTTTCGGAAGATTCGTCGGTTACTATTTCAAAAGTAATCGGCAAGACTTTATTTTCAGCACATTCGTTGGTTACTATTTCAAAAGTAATTAGTAAGATTTTTATTTCAACATATTCGTCGCTTACAATTTCAAAAGTAATCGGCATGATTTATTTTCAGCACATTCGTCGGTTTCTATTTCAAAAGTAATCGGCATGATTTATTTTCAGCACATTCGTCGGTTACTATTTCAAAAGTAATCGGCATGATTTATTTTCAGCACATTCGTCGGTTACTATTTCAAAAGTAATCGGCAAGACTTTATTTTCGGAAGATTCGTCGGTTACTATTTCAAAAGTAATCGGCAAGACTTTATTTTCTACACATTCGTCAGATACTATTTCAAAAGTAATCGGCAAGACTTTATTTTCAGCACATTCGTTGGTTACTATTTTAAAAGAAATCAGTAAGATTTTTATTTTCAACATATTCATCGCTTACTATTTCAAAAGTAATCGACGTGATTTATTTTCAGCACATTCGTCGGTTACTATTTCAAAAGTAATCGGCATGATTTATTTTCAGCACATTCGTCGGTTACTATTTCAAAAGGAATCGGCAAGATTTTTATTTTCAGCATATTTGTCGGTTACTATTTTAAAACTATTCGGCAAGATTTTTATTTTCAGCATATTCATCGGTGACTATTTCAAAATTAATCGGCATGATTTATTTTAACCACATTCGTCGGTTACTATTTCAAAAGTAATCGGCAAGATTTTTATTTTCTGCAAATTCGTCGGTGACTATTTCAAAAGTAATCGGCATGACTTATTTTCAGCACATTCGTCAGTTACTATTTCAAAAGTAATCGGCAAGACATTATTTTCAGCACATTCGTTGGTTACTATTTCAAAAGTAATCGGCATGATCTATTTTCTGCACATTCGTCGGTTACTATTTCAAAAGTAATCGGCAAAACTTTATTTTCGGCAGATTCGTCGGTTACTATTTCAAAAGTAATCGGCAAGACTTTATTTTCAGCACATTCGTTGGTTACTATTTCAAAAGTAATTAGTAAGATTTTTATTTTCAGCATATTCGTCGGTTACTATTTTAAAAGTAATCGACAAGATTTTTATTTTCAACATATTCGTCGGTTACTATTTCAAAAGTGATCGGCAAGATTTTTATTTTCAGCATAGTTGCGGTTACTATTTTAGAAGTAATCGACAATATTTTTATTTTCAGCATATTCGTCAGTGACTATTTCAAAAGTAATCGGCATGATCTATTTTCTGCACATTCGTCGGTTACTATTTAAAAAGTAATCGGCAAGATTTTTATTTTCAGCATATTCGTCGGTTACTATATCAAAAGTAATCGGCAAGATTTTTATTTTCAGCATATTTGTCGGTTACTATTTTAAAAGTAATCGACAAGATTTTTATTTTCAACATATTCGTCGGTTACTATTTCAAAAGTAATCGGCAAGACTTTATTTTCAACACATTCGTTGGTTACTATTTCAAAAGTAATCAGTAAGATTTTTATTTCAACATATTCGTCGCTTACTATTTCAAAAGTAATCGGCATGATTTATTTTCAGCACATTCGTCGGTGACTATTTCAAAAGTAATCGGCATGATTTATTTTCTGCACATTCGTCGGTTACTATTTCAAAAGTAATCGGCAAAACTTTATTTTCGGCAGATTCGTCGGTTACTATTTCAAAAGTAATCGGCATGATTTATTTTAAGCACATTCGTCGGTTACTATTTCAAAAGTAATCGGTAAGATTTTTATTTTCAGCAAATTCGTCGGTGACTATTTCAAAAGTAATCGGCATGACTTATTTTCAGCACATTCGTCAGTTACTATTTCAAAAGTAATCGGCAAGACTTTATTTTCAGCACATTCGTTGGTTACTATTTCAAAAGTAATCGGCATGATTTATTTTAAGCACATTCGTCGGTTACTATTTCAAAAGTAATCGGCAAGATTTTTATTTTCAGCAAATTCGTCGGTGACTATTTCAAAAGTAATCGGCATGACTTATTTTCAGCACATTCGTCAGTTACTATTTCAAAAGTAATCGGCAAGACTTTATTTTCAGCACATTCGTTGGTTACTATTTCAAAAGTAATCGGCATGATCTATTTTCTGCACATTCGTCGGTTACTATTTCAAAAGTAATCGGCAAAACTTTATTTTCGGCAGATTCGTCGGTTACTATTTCAAAAGTAATCGGCAAGACTTTATTTTCAGCACATTTGTTGGTTACTATTTCAAAAGTAATTAGTAAGATTTTAATTTCAACATATTCGTCACTTACAATTTCAAAAGTAATCGGCATGATTTATTTTCAGCACATTCGTCGGTTTCTATTTCAAAAATAATCGGCATGATTTATTTTCAGCACATTCGTCGGTTACTATTTCAAAAGTAATCGGCAAGATTTTTATTTTCAGCATATTCGTCAGTGACTATTTCAAAAGTAATCGGCATGATTTATTTTAAGCACATTCGTCGGTTACTATTTCAAAAGTAATCGGCAAGATTTTTATTTTCAGCAAATTCGTCGGTGACTATTTCAAAAGTAATCGGCATGACTTATTTTCAGCACATTCGTCAGTTACTATTTCAAAAGTAATCGGCAAGACTTTATTTTCAGCACATTCGTTGGTTACTATTTCAAAAGTAATCGGCATGATCTATTTTCTGCACATTCGTCGGTTACTATTTAAAAAGTAATCGGCAAGATTTTTATTTTCAGCATATTCGTCGGTTACTATTTCAAAAGTAATCGGCAAGACTTTATTTTCAGCACATTCGTTGGTTACTATTTCAAAAGTAATTAGTAAGATTTTTATTTTCAGCATATTCGTCGGTTACTATTTTAAAAGTAATCGACAAGATTTTTATTTTCAACATATTCGTCGGTTACTATTTCGAAAGTGATCGGCAAGATTTTTATTTTCAGCATAGTTGCGGTTACTATTTTAGAAGTAATCGACAATATTTTTATTTTCAGCATATTCGTCGGTGACTATTTCAAAAGTAATCGGCATGATCTATTTTCTGCACATTCGTCAGTTACTATTTAAAAAGTAATCGGCAAGATTTTTATTTTCAGCATATTCGTCGGTTACTATATCAAAAGTAATCGGCAAGATTTTTATTTTCAGCATATTTGTCGGTTACTATTTTAAAAGTAATCGACAAGATTTTTATTTTCAACATATTCGTCGGTTACTATTTCAAAAGTAATCGGCAAGACTTTATTTTCAACACATTCGTTGGTTACTATTTCAAAAGTAATCAGTAAGATTTTTATTTCAACATATTCGTCGCTTACTATTTCAAAAGTAATCGGCAAGACTTTATTTTCAGCACATTCGTTGGTTACTATTTTAAAAGAAATCAGTAAGATTTTTATTTTCAACATATTCATCGCTTACTATTTCAAAAGTAATCGACGTGATTTATTTTCAGCACATTCGTCGGTTACTATTTCAAAAGTAATCGGCATGATTTATTTTCAGCACATTCGTGGGTTACTATTTTAAAAGTAATCGACAAGATTTTTATTTTCAACATATTCATCGGTTACTATTTCAAAAGTAATCGGCAAGACTTTATTTTCAACACATTCGTTGGTTACTATTTCAAAAGTAATCAGTAAGATTTTTATTTCAACATATTCGTCGCTTACTATTTCAAAAGTAATCGGCATGATTTATTTTCAGCACATTCGTCGGTGACTATTTCAAAAGTAATCGGCATGATTTATTTTCTGCACATTCGTCGGTTACTATTTCAAAAGTAATCGGCAAAACTTTATTTTCGGCAGATTCGTCGGTTACTATTTCAAAAGTAATCGGCAAGACTTTATTTTCTGCACATTCGTCAGATACTATTTCAAAAGTAATCGGCAAGACTTTATTTTCAGCACATTCGTTGGTTACTATTTCAAAAGTAATCGGCATGATCTATTTTCTGCACATTCGTCGGTTACTATTTCAAAAGTAATCGGCAAAACTTTATTTTCGGCAGATTCGTCGGTTACTATTTCAAAAGTAATCGGCAAGACTTTATTTTCAGCACATTCGTTGGTTACTATTTCAAAAGTAATTAGTAAGATTTTAATTTCAACATATTCGTCACTTACAATTTCAAAAGTAATCGGCATGATTTATTTTCAGCACATTCGTCGGTTTCTATTTCAAAAATAATCGGCATGATTTATTTTCAGCACATTCGTCGGTTACTATTTCAAAAGTAATCGGCAAGATTTTTATTTTCAGCATATTCGTCAGTGACTATTTCAAAAGTAATCGGCATGATTTATTTTAAGCACATTCGTCGGTTACTATTTCAAAAGTAATCGGCAAGATTTTTATTTTCAGCAAATTCGTCGGTGACTATTTCAAAAGTAATCGGCATGACTTATTTTCAGCACATTCGTCAGTTACTATTTCAAAAGTAATCGGCAAGACTTTATTTTCAGCACATTCGTTGGTTACTATTTCAAAAGTAATCGGCATGATCTATTTTCTGCACATTCGTCGGTTACTATTTAAAAAGTAATCGGCAAGATTTTTATTTTCAGCATATTCGTCGGTTACTATTTCAAAAGTAATCGGCAAGACTTTATTTTCAGCACATTCGTTGGTTACTATTTCAAAAGTAATTAGTAAGATTTTTATTTTCAGCATATTCGTCGGTTACTATTTTAAAAGTAATCGACAAGATTTTTATTTTCAACATATTCGTCGGTTACTATTTCGAAAGTGATCGGCAAGATTTTTATTTTCAGCATAGTTGCGGTTACTATTTTAGAAGTAATCGACAATATTTTTATTTTCAGCATATTCGTCGGTGACTATTTCAAAAGTAATCGGCATGATCTATTTTCTGCACATTCGTCAGTTACTATTTAAAAAGTAATCGGCAAGATTTTTATTTTCAGCATATTCGTCGGTTACTATATCAAAAGTAATCGGCAAGATTTTTATTTTCAGCATATTTGTCGGTTACTATTTTAAAAGTAATCGACAAGATTTTTATTTTCAACATATTCGTCGGTTACTATTTCAAAAGTAATCGGCAAGACTTTATTTTCAACACATTCGTTGGTTACTATTTCAAAAGTAATCAGTAAGATTTTTATTTCAACATATTCGTCGCTTACTATTTCAAAAGTAATCGGCAAGACTTTATTTTCAGCACATTCGTTGGTTACTATTTTAAAAGAAATCAGTAAGATTTTTATTTTCAACATATTCATCGCTTACTATTTCAAAAGTAATCGACGTGATTTATTTTCAGCACATTCGTCGGTTACTATTTCAAAAGTAATCGGCATGATTTATTTTCAGCACATTCGTGGGTTACTATTTTAAAAGTAATCGACAAGATTTTTATTTTCAACATATTCATCGGTTACTATTTCAAAAGTAATCGGCAAGACTTTATTTTCAACACATTCGTTGGTTACTATTTCAAAAGTAATCAGTAAGATTTTTATTTCAACATATTCGTCGCTTACTATTTCAAAAGTAATCGGCATGATTTATTTTCAGCACATTCGTCGGTGACTATTTCAAAAGTAATCGGCATGATTTATTTTCTGCACATTCGTCGGTTACTATTTCAAAAGTAATCGGCAAAACTTTATTTTCGGCAGATTCGTCGGTTACTATTTCAAAAGTAATCGGCAAGACTTTATTTTCTGCACATTCGTCAGATACTATTTCAAAAGTAATCGGCAAGACTTTATTTTCAGCACATTCGTTGGTTACTATTTCAAAAGTAATCGGCATGATCTATTTTCTGCACATTCGTCGGTTACTATTTCAAAAGTAATCGGCAAAACTTTATTTTCGGCAGATTCGTCGGTTACTATTTCAAAAGTAATCGGCAAGACTTTATTTTCAGCACATTCGTTGGTTACTATTTCAAAAGTAATTAGTAAGATTTTAATTTCAACATATTCGTCACTTACAATTTCAAAAGTAATCGGCATGATTTATTTTCAGCACATTCGTCGGTTTCTATTTCAAAAATAATCGGCATGATTTATTTTCAGCACATTCGTCGGTTACTATTTCAAAAGTAATCGGCAAGATTTTTATTTTCAGCATATTCGTCAGTGACTATTTCAAAAGTAATCGGCATGATTTATTTTAAGCACATTCGTCGGTTACTATTTCAAAAGTAATCGGCAAGATTTTTATTTTCAGCAAATTCGTCGGTGACTATTTCAAAAGTAATCGGCATGACTTATTTTCAGCACATTCGTCAGTTACTATTTCAAAAGTAATCGGCAAGACTTTATTTTCAGCACATTCGTTGGTTACTATTTCAAAAGTAATCGGCATGATCTATTTTCTGCACATTCGTCGGTTACTATTTAAAAAGTAATCGGCAAGATTTTTATTTTCAGCATATTCGTCGGTTACTATTTCAAAAGTAATCGGCAAGACTTTATTTTCAGCACATTCGTTGGTTACTATTTCAAAAGTAATTAGTAAGATTTTTATTTTCAGCATATTCGTCGGTTACTATTTTAAAAGTAATCGACAAGATTTTTATTTTCAACATATTCGTCGGTTACTATTTCGAAAGTGATCGGCAAGATTTTTATTTTCAGCATAGTTGCGGTTACTATTTTAGAAGTAATCGACAATATTTTTATTTTCAGCATATTCGTCGGTGACTATTTGAAAAGTAATCGGCATGATCTATTTTCTGCACATTCGTCGGTTACTATTTAAAAAGTAATCGGCAAGATTTTTATTTTCAGCATATTCGTCGGTTACTATATCAAAAGTAATCGGCAAGATTTTTATTTTCAGCATATTTGTCGGTTACTATTTTAAAAGTAATCGACAAGATTTTTATTTTCAACATATTCGTCGGTTACTATTTCAAAAGTAATCGGCAAGACTTTATTTTCAACACATTCGTTGGTTACTATTTCAAAAGTAATCAGTAAGATTTTTATTTCAACATATTCGTCGCTTACTATTTCAAAAGTAATCGGCAAGACTTTATTTTCAGCACATTCGTTGGTTACTATTTTAAAAGAAATCAGTAAGATTTTTATTTTCAACATATTCATCGCATACTATTTCAAAAGTAATCGACGTGATTTATTTTCAGCACATTCGTCGGTTACTATTTCAAAAGTAATCGGCATGATTTATTTTCAGCACATTCGTGGGTTACTATTTCAAAAGGAATCGGCAAGATTTTTATTTTCAGCATATTTGTCGGTTACTATTTTAAAACTAATCGGCAAGATTTTTATTTTCAGCATATTCGTCGGTGACTATTTCAAAATTAATCGGCATGATTTATTTTAAGCACATTCGTCGGTTTCTATTTCAAAAGTAATCGGCATGATCTATTTTCTGCACATTCGTCGGTTACTATTTAAAAAGTAATCGGCAAGATTTTTATTTTCAGCATATTCGTCGGTTACTATATCAAAAGTAATCGGCAAGATTTTTATTTTCAGCATTTTTGTCGGTTACTATTTTAAAAGTAATCGACAAGATTTTTATTTTCAACATATTCGTCGGTTACTATTTCAAAAGTAATCGGCAAGACTTTATTTTCAACACATTCGTTGGTTACTATTTCAAAAGTAATCAGTAAGATTTTTATTTCAACATATTCGTCGCTTACTATTTCAAAAGTAATCGGCATGATTTATTTTCAGCACATTCGTCGGTGACTATTTCAAAAGTAATCGGCATGATTTATTTTCTGCACATTCGTCGGTTACTATTTCAAAAGTAATCGGCAAAACTTTATTTTCGGCAGATTCGTCGGTTACTATTTCAAAAGTAATCGGCAAGACTTTATTTTCTGCACATTCGTCAGATACTATTTCAAAAGTAATCGGCAAGACTTTATTTTCAGCACATTCGTTGGTTACTATTTCAAAAGTAATCGGCATGATCTATTTTCTGCACATTCGTCGGTTACTATTTCAAAAGTAATCGGCAAAACTTTATTTTCGGCAGATTCGTCGGTTACTATTTCAAAAGTAATCGGCAAGAGTTTATTTTCAGCACATTCGTTGGTTACTATTTCAAAAGTAATTAGTAAGATTTTTATTTCAACATATTCGTCACTTACAATTTCAAAAGTAATCGGCATGATTTATTTTCAGCACATTCGTCGGTTTCTATTTCAAAAATAATCGGCATGATTTATTTTCAGCACATTCGTCGGTTACTATTTCAAAAGTAATCGGCAAGATTTTTATTTTCAGCATATTCGTCAGTGACTATTTCAAAAGTAATCGGCATGATTTATTTTAAGCACATTCGTCGGTTACTATTTCAAAAGTAATCGGCAAGATTTTTATTTTCAGCAAATTCGTCGGTGACTATTTCAAAAGTAATCGGCATGACTTATTTTCACCACATTCGTCAGTTACTATTTCAAAAGTAATCGGCAAGACTTTATTTTCAGCACATTCGTTGGTTACTATTTCAAAAGTAATCGGCATGATCTATTTTCTGCACATTCGTCGGTTACTATTTAAAAAGTAATCGGCAAGATTTTTATTTTCAGCATATTCGTCGGTTACTATTTCAAAAGTAATCGGCAAGACTTTATTTTCAGCACATTCGTTGGTTACTATTTCAAAAGTAATTAGTAAGATTTTTATTTTCAGCATATTCGTCGGTTACTATTTTAAAAGTAATCGACAAGATTTTTATTTTCAACATATTCGTCGGTTACTATTTCGAAAGTGATCGGCAAGATTTTTATTTTCAGCATAGTTGCGGTTACTATTTTAGAAGTAATCGACAATATTTTTATTTTCAGCATATTCGTCGGTGACTATTTCAAAAGTAATCGGCATGACTTATTTTCAGCACATTCGTCAGTTACTATTTCAAAAGTAATCGGCAAGACTTTATTTTCAGCACATTCGTTGGTTACTATTTCAAAAGTAATCGGCATGATCTATTTTCTGCACATTCGTCGGTTACTATTTAAAAAGTAATCGGCAAGATTTTTATTTTCAGCATATTCGTCGGTTACTATTTCAAAAGTAATCGGCAAGACTTTATTTTCAGCACATTCGTTGGTTACTATTTCAAAAGTAATTAGTAAGATTTTTATTTTCAGCATATTCGTCGGTTACTATTTTAAAAGTAATCGACAAGATTTTTATTTTCAACATATTCGTCGGTTACTATTTCGAAAGTGATCGGCAAGATTTTTATTTTCAGCATAGTTGCGGTTACTATTTTAGAAGTAATCGACAATATTTTTATTTTCAGCATATTCGTCGGTGACTATTTCAAAAGTAATCGGCATGATCTATTTTCTGCACATTCGTCGGTTACTATTTAAAAAGTAATCGGCAAGATTTTTATTTTCAGCATATTCGTCGGTTACTATATCAAAAGTAATCGGCAAGATTTTTATTTTCAGCATATTTGTCGGTTACTATTTTAAAAGTAATCGACAAGATTTTTATTTTCAACATATTCGTCGGTTACTATTTCAAAAGTAATCGGCAAGACTTTATTTTCAACACATTCGTTGGTTACTATTTCAAAAGTAATCAGTAAGATTTTTATTTCAACATATTCGTCGCTTACTATTTCAAAAGTAATCGGCAAGACTTTATTTTCAGCACATTCGTTGGTTACTATTTTAAAAGAAATCAGTAAGATTTTTATTTTCAACATATTCATCGCTTACTATTTCAAAAGTAATCGACGTGATTTATTTTCAGCACATTCGTCGGTTACTATTTCAAAAGTAATCGGCATGATTTATTTTCAGCACATTCGTGGGTTACTATTTCAAAAGGAATCGGCAAGATTTTTATTTTCAGCATATTTGTCGGTTACTATTTTAAAACTAATCGGCAAGATTTTTATTTTCAGCATATTCGTCGGTGACTATTTCAAAATTAATCGGCATGATTTATTTTAAGCACATTCGTCGGTTACTATTTCAAAAGTAATCGGCAAGATTTTTATTTTCTGCAAATTCGTCGGTGACTATTTCAAAAGTAATCGGCATGACTTATTTTCAGCACATTCGTCAGTTACTATTTCAAAAGTAATCGGCAAGACTTTATTTTCAACACATTCAATGGTTACTATTTCAAAAGTAATCGGCATGATCTATTTTCTGCACATTCGTCGGTTACTATTTCAAAAGTAATCGGCAAAACTTTATTTTCGGCAGATTCGTCGGTTACTATTTCAAAAGTAATCGGCAAGACTTTATTTTCAGCACATTCGTTGGTTACTATTTCAAAAGTAATTAGTAAGATTTTTATTTCAACATATTCGTCGCTTACAATTTCAAAAGTAATCGGCATGATTTATTTTCATCACATTCGTCGGTTTCTATTTCAAAAGTAATCGGCATGATTTATTTTCAGCACATTCGTCGGTTACTATTTCAAAAGTAATCGGCAAGATTTTTATTTTCAGCATATTCGTCAGTGACTATTTCAAAAGTAATCGGCATGATTTATTTTAAGCACATTCGTCGGTTACTATTTCAAAAGTAATCGGCAAGATTTTTATTTTCAGCAAATTCGTCGGTGACTATTTCAAAAGTAATCGGCATGACTTATTTTCAGCACATTCGTCAGTTACTATTTCAAAAGTAATCGGCAAGACTTTATTTTCAGCACATTCGTTGGTTACTATTTCAAAAGTAATCGGCATGATCTATTTTCTGCACATTCGTCGGTTACTATTTCAAAAGTAATCGGCAAAACTTTGTTTTCGGCAGATTCGTCGGTTACTATTTCAAAAGTAATCGGCAAGACTTTATTTTAAGCAAATTCGTTGGTTACTATTTCAAAAGTAATTAGTAAGATTTTTATTTCAACATATTCGTCGCTTACAATTTCAAAAGAAATCGGCAAGATTTTTATTTTCAGCATATTTGTCGGTTACTATTTTAAAAGTAATCGACAAGATTTTTATTTTCAACATATTCGTCGGTTACTATTTCAAAAGTAATCGGCAAGACTTTATTTTCAGCACATTCGTTGGTTACTATTTCAAAAGTAATCAGTAAGATTTTTATTTCAACGTATTCGTCGCTTACTATTTCAAAAGTAATCGGCATGATTTATTTTCAGCACATTCGTCGGTGACTATTTCAAAAGTAATCGGCATGATTTATTTTCAGCACATTCGTCGGTTACTATTTCAAAAGTAATCGGCAAGACTTTATTTTCGGAAGATTCGTCGGTTACTATTTCAAAAGTAATCGGCAAGACTTTATTTTCTGCACATTCGTCAGATGCTATTTCAAAAGTAATCGGCAAGACTTTATTTTCAGCACATTCGTTGGTTACTATTTTAAAAGTAATCAGTAGGATTTTTATTTTCAACATATTCATCGCTTACTATTTCAAAAGTAATCGACATGATTTATTTTCAGCACATTCGTCGGTTACTATTTCAAAAGTAATCATCATGATTTATTTTCAGCACATTCGTCGGTTACTATTTCAAAAGGAATCGGCAAGATTTTTATTTTCAGCATATTTGTCGGTTCCTATTTTAAAACTAATCGGCAAGATTTTTATTTTCAGCATATTCGTCGGTGACTATTTCAAAATTATTCGGCATGATTTATTTTAAGCACATTCGTCGGTTACTATTTCAAAAGTAATCGGCAAGATTTTTATTTTCAGCAAATTCGTCGGTGACTATTTCAAAAGTAATCGGCATGACTTATTTTCAGCACATTCGTCAGTTACTATTTCAAAAGTAATCGGCAAGACTTTATTTTCAGCACATTCGTTGGTTACTATTTCAAAAGTAATCGGCATGATCTATTTTCTGCACATTCGTCGGTTACTATTTAAAAAGTAATCGGCAAGATTTTTATTTTCAGCATATTCGTCGGTGACTATTTCAAAAGTAATCGGCATGATTTATTTTAAGCACATTCGTCGGTTACTATTTCAAAAGTAATCGGCAAGATTTTTATTTTCAGCAAATTCGTCGGTGACTATTTCAAAAGTAATCGGCATGACTTATTTTCAGCACATTCGTCAGTTACTATTTCAAAAGTAATCGGCAAGACTTTATTTTCAGCACATTCGTTGGTTACTATTTCAAAAGTAATCGGCATGATCTATTTTCTGCACATTCGTCGGTTACTATTTAAAAAATAATCGGCAAGATTTTTATTTTCAGCATATTCGTCGGTGACTATTTCAAAAGTAATCGGCAAGACTTTATTTTCAGCACATTTGTAACGCTCTAAATATTATTTTGTGGTTTGTGGTGATTTTTTAGTTGATTTTGGTGTGCTTGGTGTATTTTACTTGAATTTATAAATGATATATGAAATATTTGGTGTGTTATTATTTGTTATATTTATTTGTAGTGTTTTATGAAAATAGGAGGAATAATATATTTTTATAGTTGAAATTAAGGGATTTATTTGTTATTATTAGAATTAAGGAGGGGGGGTTACATTTTAATTGGGAGAGTTAAGAGGGAGTTAAGAGAAAAGAAAGGTTTTGGTTGGTAAGGATAAGGAAAGCCAGTAAGGAAAGAAAGAAACATTTTCACGTATCAGAGAAAAGCAAAACCAGAACATAGTTTTTGAGAGAAACCAAGGGGGAGAACTAGGAAGGGTGAAGCTGCCATTTTTGCTGTAGGAATTTGCTTATTTGAGGTAAGGGTGGGTTTACGATTCAATTGCTGATATATATATGTATGTTTTCATGAATTGGATTGAAAAATGGTAGTTTTGTTGGATTAGGGTTAAAGATATGAAAATGCCATGAATAATGAATTATATGATGATAAAGATGCTTATGTAAGTTGTTTCTGTTGTTTTGTTGTGCCATGAACCTGTAAACATTGTTTCTAAACCATTTTGGGTAATTGGGGAATCAAAAATGGGATTTTTGGATGAAATAGGGTTAGAAATCGTAAGAAGAAATTCTGCCCAGTTGAGTACTCGCTTAAGCGAGATAGCCGTCGCTTAAGCGAGCGGCACCTTCCCTCACCCAGAATTGTTTCGCGCCCGTTCGCTCAAGCGTGCGACAAGCGAACTCCAAGCGTGCAAAACCTGAAGCTACGGCTTTTTGGTCGCTTAAGCGAGCTGCCCGTCGCTTAAGCGAGCAACGCGAATTTTTGCCCAGAACTGTGTATTTGACCTGTTCGCTTAAGCGAACCAGGAGCGAGCCGTAAGCGAGCTAAAACCAATCTTACGTGTTTTGACTCGCTTAAGCGAGAAGCTGCTCGCTTAAGCGAGCTGGGTCCTGTGCGACCCAAAATGTGATTTTTCTAAGGTGTTCTAAACCCAAACCTAAGCTTTCTAATGGTTTATTGGATTTTTAGAGAATTTTTGGAGTGATAATAATATAGAATGGAGATGTTTATGATGCATTTACGAATGAATCTTTTATAAAATGAAATGAACTATACTAAGTTGAAATTGTTCATGGTGTTGTGGTGTGGTTGAGTCTAGTTGGGGAGGTGTCCTAATTGGTGATGTCGTTGGTTGCATGGTGAAAGTGCACCACTATTTTGTCGTATGGTTGTATGTAGATATACACCTTGAGTCTCATAACTCATTTGCATTGGTGGGGGGCTCATGCCCCGGAATGTTTATACATTCAACTGGTGAGGGCTTATGCCCTGGAATGCTAGTCATTCACTTTGGTGAGGGCTTATGCCCTGTGATGCTTTAACCATCCATTTGGTGGGGGCTTATGCCCCGGAGTGTTTAGCACTCAACGCGCGTAGTTGGTACCACATTTGCATAATGCATTAGTCGTTTATGGAGTCTTGCATTAGAAGTTTAAGGTGTGAGTTGTTGTTGGTGAGGCGTCACCACAAGTGGTGTAGTTGTCGGTGTTGTTATTTAAGGTGAATCTAAATATTATTTGTTGAATTGTTTATGAAGATTACTGATGATTATGGTGATGATGAATGTTCTTGTTGTTGTTGTTTTTCAATACAACTCTATGAATTATATATATATATATATATATATATATTGCTTTTGTTTTGTGAACTCACCCCTTCTGCTGGAATTGCCGCCTTGTGGGCAAGTGCAGGTAGCGATGGATAGATAGGAGTCGGCTCGTTGTGTCATAGGCTCTGATACGTAACGGGATGGGATTTATGTTTTATAATTTCATTCCTTTATGTATCATTTATGTTGGAGATTCGTTGAATAAATCTTTGTTATATGTTGGAGAACATTTTTGTTATGGTGAGGCCTTTGTGCCAGACATGTTGATGTATCAAAATTTTTGAGATGATTTTGCAATGATTATTCCGCTGCAGATTATTATAAGATGTTATTATGGAGGATTATTTAAATAGTTTTATGTTTCTATTTAAATAAATATAATTTTTGAAAAATGTGCATGTAATGCTCCGTTGTTGTTGATTAACTCTGATGTTTGGATATTAATATATCATTTTGGGAAACGGGGTGTTACAACATTCGTCGGTTACTATTTCAAAATTATTCGGCAAGATTTTTATTTTCAGCATATTCGTCAGTTACTATTTCAAAAGTAATCGGCAAGACTTTATTTTCAGCACATTCGTTGGTTACTATTTCAAAAGTAATTAGTAAGATTTTTATTTCAACATATTCGTCGCTTACAATTTCAAAAGTAATCGGCATGATTTATTTTCAGCACATTCGTCGGTTTCTATTTCAAAAGTAATCGGCATGATTTATTTTAAGCACATTCGTCGGTTACTATTTCAAAAGTAATCGGCAAGATTTTTATTTTCAGCAAATTCGTCGGTGACTATTTCAAAAGTAATCGGCATGACTTATTTTCAGCACATTCGTCAGTTACTATTTCAAAAGTAATCGGCAAGACTTTATTTTCAGCACATTCGTTGGTTACTATTTCAAAAGTAATCGGCATGATCTATTTTCTGCACATTCGTCGGTTACTATTTCAAAAGTAATCGGCAAAACTTTGTTGTCGGCAGATTCGTCGGTTACTATTTCAAAAGTAATCGGCAAGACTTTATTTTAAGCACATTCGTTGGTTACTATTTCAAAAGTAATTAGTAAGATTTTTATTTCAACATATTCGTCGCTTACAATTTCAAAAGAAATCGGCAAGATTTTTATTTTCAGCATATTTGTCGGTTACTATTTTAAAAGTAATCGACAAGATTTTTATTTTCAACATATTCATCGGTTACTATTTCAAAAGTAATCGGCAAGACTTTATTTTCAGCACATTCGTTGGTTACTATTTCAAAAGTAATCAGTAAGATTTTTATTTCAACGTATTCGTCGCTTACTATTTCAAAAGTAATCGGCATGATTTATTTTCAGCACATTCGTCGGTGACTATTTCAAAAGTAATCGGCATGATTTATTTTCAGCACATTCGTCGGTTACTATTTCAAAAGTAATCGGCAAGACTTTATTTTCTGCACATTCGTCAGATACTATTTCAAAAGTAATCGGCAAGACTTTATTTTCAGCACATTCGTTGGTTACTATTTTAAAAGTAATCAGTAGGATTTTTATTTTCAACATATTCATCGCTTACTATTTCAAAAGTAATCGACATGATTTATTTTCAGCACATTCGTCGGTTACTATTTCAAAAGTAATCGTCATGATTTATTTTCAGCACATTCGTCGGTTACTATTTCAAAAGGAATCGGCAAGATTTTTATTTTCAGCATATTTGTCGGTTCCTATTTTAAAACTAATCGGCAAGATTTTTATTTTCAGCATATTCGTCGGTGACTATTTCAAAATTAATCGGCATGATTTATTTTAAGCACATTCGTCGGTTACTATTTCAAAAGTAATCGGCAAGATTTTTATTTTCTGCAAATTCGTCGGTGACTATTTCAAAAGTAATCGGCATGACTTATTTTCAGCACATTCGTCAGCTACTATTTCAAAAGTAATCGGCAAGACTTTATTTTCAGCACATTCGTTGGTTACTATTTCAAAAGTAATCGGCATGATCTATTTTCTGCACATTCGTCGGTTACTAATTCAAAAGTAATCGGCAAAACTTTATTTTCGGCATATTCGTCGGTTACTATTTCAAAAGTAATCGGCAAGACTTTATTTTCAGCACATTCATTGGTTACTATTTCAAAAGTAATTAGTAAGATTTTTATTTCAACATATTCGTCGCTTACAATTTCAAAAGTAATCGGGATGATTTATTTTCAGCACATTCGTCGGTTACTATCGGCATGATTTATTTTCAGCACATTCGTCGGTTACTATTTCAAAAGTAATCGGCAAGATTTTTATTTTCAGCATATTCGTCAGTGACTATTTCAAAAGTAATCGGCATGATTTATTTTAAGCACATTCGTCGGTTACTATTTCAAAATTATTCGGCAAGATTTTTATTTTCAGCATATTCGTCAGTTACTATTTCAAAAGTAATCGGCAAGACTTTATTTTCAGCACATTCGTTGGTTACTATTTCAAAAGTAATTAGTAAGATTTTTATTTCAACATATTCGTCGCTTACAATTTCAAAAGTAATCGGCATGATTTATTTTCAGCACATTCGTCGGTTTCTATTTCAAAAGTAATCGGCATGATTTATTTTAAGCACATTCGTCGGTTACTATTTCAAAAGTAATCGGCAAGATTTTTATTTTCAGCAAATTCGTCGGTGACTATTTCAAAAGTAATCGGCATGACTTATTTTCAGCACATTCGTCAGTTACTATTTCAAAAGTAATCGGCAAGACTTTATTTTCAGCACATTCGTTGGTTACTATTTCAAAAGTAATCGGCATGATCTATTTTCTGCACATTCGTCGGTTACTATTTCAAAAGTAATCGGCAAAACTTTGTTGTCGGCAGATTCGTCGGTTACTATTTCAAAAGTAATCGGCAAGACTTTATTTTAAGCACATTCGTTGGTTACTATTTCAAAAGTAATTAGTAAGATTTTTATTTCAACATATTCGTCGCTTACAATTTCAAAAGAAATCGGCAAGATTTTTATTTTCAGCATATTTGTCGGTTACTATTTTAAAAGTAATCGACAAGATTTTTATTTTCAACATATTCATCGGTTACTATTTCAAAAGTAATCGGCAAGACTTTATTTTCAGCACATTCGTTGGTTACTATTTCAAAAGTAATCAGTAAGATTTTTATTTCAACGTATTCGTCGCTTACTATTTCAAAAGTAATCGGCATGATTTATTTTCAGCACATTCGTCGGTGACTATTTCAAAAGTAATCGGCATGATTTATTTTCAGCACATTCGTCGGTTACTATTTCAAAAGTAATCGGCAAGACTTTATTTTCTGCACATTCGTCAGATACTATTTCAAAAGTAATCGGCAAGACTTTATTTTCAGCACATTCGTTGGTTACTATTTTAAAAGTAATCAGTAGGATTTTTATTTTCAACATATTCATCGCTTACTATTTCAAAAGTAATCGACATGATTTATTTTCAGCACATTCGTCGGTTACTATTTCAAAAGTAATCGTCATGATTTATTTTCAGCACATTCGTCGGTTACTATTTCAAAAGGAATCGGCAAGATTTTTATTTTCAGCATATTTGTCGGTTCCTATTTTAAAACTAATCGGCAAGATTTTTATTTTCAGCATATTCGTCGGTGACTATTTCAAAATTAATCGGCATGATTTATTTTAAGCACATTCGTCGGTTACTATTTCAAAAGTAATCGGCAAGATTTTTATTTTCTGCAAATTCGTCGGTGACTATTTCAAAAGTAATCGGCATGACTTATTTTCAGCACATTCGTCAGCTACTATTTCAAAAGTAATCGGCAAGACTTTATTTTCAGCACATTCGTTGGTTACTATTTCAAAAGTAATCGGCATGATCTATTTTCTGCACATTCGTCGGTTACTAATTCAAAAGTAATCGGCAAAACTTTATTTTCGGCATATTCGTCGGTTACTATTTCAAAAGTAATCGGCAAGACTTTATTTTCAGCACATTCATTGGTTACTATTTCAAAAGTAATTAGTAAGATTTTTATTTCAACATATTCGTCGCTTACAATTTCAAAAGTAATCGGGATGATTTATTTTCAGCACATTCGTCGGTTACTATCGGCATGATTTATTTTCAGCACATTCGTCGGTTACTATTTCAAAAGTAATCGGCAAGATTTTTATTTTCAGCATATTCGTCAGTGACTATTTCAAAAGTAATCGGCATGATTTATTTTAAGCACATTCGTCGGTTACTATTTCAAAAGTAATCGGCAAGATTTTTATTTTCAGCAAATTCGTCGGTGACTATTTCAAAAGTAATCGGCATGACTTATTTTCAGCACATTCGTCAGTTACTGTTTCAAAAGTAATCGGCAAGACTTTATTTTCAGCACATTCGTTGGTTACTATTTCAAAAGTAATCGGCAAAACTTTGTTTTCGGCAGATTCGTCGGTTACTATTTCAAAAGTAATCGGCAAGACTTTATTTTAAGCACATTCGTTGGTTACTATTTCAAAAGTAATTAGTAAGATTTTTATTTCAACATATTCGTCGCTTACAATTTCAAAAGAAATCGGCAAGACTTTATTTTCAGCACATTCGTTGGTTACTATTTCAAAAGTAATCGGCATGATCTATTTTCTGCACATTCGTCGGTTACTATTTCAAAAGTAATCGGCAAAACTTTATTTTCGGCATATTCGTCGGTTACTATTTCAAAAGTAATCGGCAAGACTTTATTTTCAGCACATTCATTGGTTACTATTTCAAAAGTAATTAGTAAGATTTTTATTTCAACATATTCGTCGCTTACAATTTCAAAAGTAATCGGGATGATTTATTTTCAGCACATTCGTCGGTTACTATCGGCATGATTTATTTTCAGCACATTCGTCGGTTACTATTTCAAAAGTAATCGGCAAGATTTTTATTTTCAGCATATTCGTCAGTGACTATTTCAAAAGTAATCGGCATGATTTATTTTAAGCACATTCGTCGGTTACTATTTCAAAAGTAATCGGCAAGATTTTTATTTTCAGCAAATTCGTCGGTGACTATTTCAAAAGTAATCGGCATGACTTATTTTCAGCACATTCGTCAGTTACTGTTTCAAAAGTAATCGGCAAGACTTTATTTTCAGCACATTCGTTGGTTACTATTTCAAAAGTAATCGGCAAAACTTTGTTTTCGGCAGATTCGTCGGTTACTATTTCAAAAGTAATCGGCAAGACTTTATCTTAAGCACATTCGTTGGTTACTATTTCAAAAGTAATTAGTAAGATTTTTATTTCAACATATTCGTCGCTTACAATTTCAAAAGAAATCGGCAAGATTTTTATTTTCAGCATATTTGTCGGTTACTATTTTAAAAGTAATCGACAAGATTTTTATTTTCAACATATTCGTCGGTTACTATTTCAAAAGTAATCGGCAAGACTTTATTTTCAGCACATTCGTTGGTTACTATTTCAAAAGTAATCAGTAAGATTTTTATTTCAACGTATTCGTCGCTTACTATTTCAAAAGTAATCGGCATGATTTATTTTCAGCACATTCGTCGGTGACTATTTCAAAAGTAATCGGGATGATTTATTTTCAGCACATTCGTCGGTTACTATTTCAAAAGTAATCGGCAAGACTTTATTTTCGGAAGATTCGTCGGTTACTATTTCAAAAGTAATCGGCAAGACTTTATTTTCTGCACATTCGTCAGATACTATTTCAAAAGTAATCGGCAAGACTTTATTTTCAGCACATTCGTTGGTTACTATTTTAAAAGTAATCAGTAGGATTTTTATTTTCAACATATTCATCGCTTACTATTTCAAAAGTAATCGACATGATTTATTTTCAGCACATTCGTCGGTTACTATTTCAAAAGTAATCGTCATGATTTCTTTCCAGCACATTCGTCGGTTACTATTTCAAAAGGAATCGGCAAGATTTTTATTTTCAGCATATTTGTCGGTTCCTATTTTAAAACTAATCGGCAAGATTTTTATTTTCAGCATATTCGTCGGTGACTATTTCAAAATTAATCGGCATGATTTATTTTAAGCACATTCGTCGGTTACTATTTCAAAAGTAATCGGCAAGATTTTTATTTTATGCAAATTCGTCGGTGACTATTTCAAAAGTAATCGGCATGACTTATTTTCAGCACATTCGTCAGCTACTATTTCAAAAGTAATCGGCAAGACTTTTTTTTCAGCACATTCATTGGTTACTATTTCAAAAGTAATCGGCATGATCTATTTTCTGCACATTCGTCGGTTACTATTTCAAAAGTAATCGGCAAAACTTTATTTTCGGCATATTCGTCGGTTACTATTTCAAAAGTAATCGGCAAGACTTTATTTTCAGCACATTCGTTGGTTACTATTTCAAAAGTAATCAGTAAGATTTTTATTTCAACGTATTCGTCGCTTACTATTTCAAAAGTAATCGGCATGATTTATTTTCAGCACATTCGTCGGTGACTATTTCAAAAGTAATCGGCATGATTTATTTTCAGCACATTCGTCGGTTACTATTTCAAAAGTAATCGGCAAGACTTTATTTTCGGAAGATTCGTTGGTTACTATTTCAAAAGTAATCGGCAAGACTTTATTTTCTGCACATTCGTCAGATACTATTTCAAAAGTAATCGGCAAGACTTTATTTTCAGCACATTCGTTGGTTACTATTTTAAAAGTAATCAGTAGGATTTTTATTTTCAACATATTCATCGCTTACTATTTCAAAAGTAATCGACATGATTTATTTTCAGCACATTCGTCGGTTACTATTTCAAAAGTAATCGTCATGATTTCTTTTCAGCACATTCGTCGGTTACTATTTCAAAAGGAATCGGCAAGATTTTTATTTTCAGCATATTTGTCGGTTCCTATTTTAAAACTAATCGGCAAGATTTTTATTTTCAGCATATTCGTCGGTGACTATTTCAAAATTAATCGGCATGATTTATTTTAAGCACATTCGTCGGTTACTATTTCAAAAGTAATCGGCAAGATTTTTATTTTATGCAAATTCGTCGGTGACTATTTCAAAAGTAATCGGCATGACTTATTTTCAGCACATTCGTCAGCTACTATTTCAAAAGTAATCGGCAAGACTTTATTTTCAGCACATTCATTGGTTACTATTTCAAAAGTAATCGGCATGATCTATTTTCTGCACATTCGTCGGTTACTATTTCAAAAGTAATCGGCAAAACTTTATTTTCGGCATATTCGTCGGTTACTATTTCAAAAGTAATCGGCAAGACTTTATTTTCAGCACATTCATTGGTTACTATTTCAAAAGTAATTAGTAAGATTTTTATTTCAACATATTCGTCGCTTACAATTTCAAAAGTAATCGGGATGATTTATTTTCAGCACATTCGTCGGTTACTATCGGCATGATTTATTTTCAGCACATTCGTCGGTTACTATTTCAAAAGTAATCGGCAAGATTTTTATTTTCAGCATATTCGTCAGTGACTATTTCAAAAGTAATCGGCATGATTTATTTTAAGCACATTCGTCGGTTACTATTTCAAAAGTAATCGGCAAGATTTTTATTTTCAGCAAATTCGTCGGTGACTATTTCAAAAGTAATCGGCATTACTTATTTTCAGCACATTCGTCAGTTACTGTTTCAAAAGTAATCGGCAAGACTTTATTTTCAGCACATTCGTTGGTTACTATTTCAAAAGTAATTTGTTTTCGGCAGATTCTTCGGTTACTATTTCAAAAGTAATCGGCAAGACTTTATTTTAAGCACATTCGTTGGTTACTATTTCAAAAGTAATTAGTAAGATTTTTATTTCAACATATTCGTCGCTTACAATTTCAAAAGTAATCGGCATGATTTATTTTCAGCACATTCGTCGGTTACTATTTCAAAAGTAATCAGCATGATTTATTTTCAGCACATTCGTCGGTTACTATTTCAAAAGTAATCGGCAAGATTTTTATTTTCAGCATATTCTTCAGTGACTATTTCAAAAGTAATCGGCATGATTTATTTTAAGCACATTCGTTGGTTACTATTTCAAAAGTAATCGGCAAGATTTTAATATTCAGCAAATTCGTCGGTGACTATTTCAAAAGTAATCGGCATGACTTATTTTCAGCACATTCATCAGTTACTATTTCAAAAGTAATTGGCAAGACTTTATTTTCAGCACATTCGTTGGTTACTATTTCAAAAGTAATCGGCATGATCTATTTTCTGCACATTCGTCGATTACTATTTCATAAATAATCGGCATGATTTATTTTCAGCACATTCGTCGGTTACTATTTCAAAAGTAATCGGCAAGACTTTATTTTCAACACATTCGTCGGTTACTATTTAAAAAGTAATCGGCATGATCTATTTTCTGCACATTCGTCGGTTACTATTTAAAAAGTAATCGGCAAGATTTTTATTTTCAGCATATTTGTCGGTTACTATTTTAAAAGTAATCGACAAGATTTTTATTTTCAACATATTCGTCGGTTACTATTTCAAAAGTAATCGGCAAGACTTTATTTTCAGCACATTCGTTGGTTACTATTTCAAAAGTAATCAGTAAGATTTTTATTTCAACGTATTCGTCGCTTACTATTTCAAAAGTAATCGGCATGATTTATTTTCAGCACATTCGTCGGTGACTATTTCAAAAGTAATCGGCATGATTTATTTTCAGCACATTCGTCGGTTACTATTTCAAAAGTAATCGGCAAGACTTTATTTTCGAAAGATTCGTCGGTTACTATTTCAAAAGTAATCGGCAAGACTTTATTTTCAGCACATTCATTGGTTACTATTTCAAAAGTAATTAGTAAGATTTTTATTTCAACATATTCGTCGCTTACAATTTCAAAAGTAATCGGGATGATTTATTTTCAGCACATTCGTCGGTTACTATCGGCATGATTTATTTTCAGCACATTCGTCGGTTACTATTTCAAAAGTAATCGGCAAGATTTTTATTTTCAGCATATTCGTCAGTGACTATTTCAAAAGTAATCGGCATGATTTATTTTAAGCACATTCGTCGGTTACTATTTCAAAAGTAATCGGCAAGATTTTTATTTTCAGCAAATTCGTCGGTGACTATTTCAAAAGTAATCGGCATTACTTATTTTCAGCACATTCGTCAGTTACTGTTTCAAAAGTAATCGGCAAGACTTTATTTTCAGCACATTCGTTGGTTACTATTTCAAAAGTAATTTGTTTTCGGCAGATTCTTTGGTTACTATTTCAAAAGTAATCGGCAAGACTTTATTTTAAGCACATTCGTTGGTTACTATTTCAAAAGTAATTAGTAAGATTTTTATTTCAACATATTCGTCGCTTACAATTTCAAAAGTAATCGGCATGATTTATTTTCAGCACATTCGTCGGTTACTATTTCAAAAGTAATCAGCATGATTTATTTTCAGCACATTCGTCGGTTACTATTTCAAAAGTAATCGGCAAGATTTTTATTTTCAGCATATTCGTCAGTGACTATTTCAAAAGTAATCGGCATGATTTATTTTAAGCACATTCGTTGGTTACTATTTCAAAAGTAATCGGCAAGATTTTAATATTCAGCAAATTCGTCGGTGACTATTTCAAAAGTAATCGGCATGACTTATTTTCAGCACATTCATCAGTTACTATTTCAAAAGTAATTGGCAAGACTTTATTTTCAGCACATTCGTTGGTTACTATTTCTAAAGTAATCGGCATGATCTATTTTCTGCACATTCGTCGATTACTATTTCATAAATAATCGGCATGATTTATTTTCAGCACATTCGTCGGTTACTATTTCAAAAGTAATCGGCAAGACTTTATTTTCAACACATTCGTCGGTTACTATTTAAAAAGTAATCGGCATGATCTATTTTCTGCACATTCGTCGGTTACTATTTAAAAAGTAATCGGCAAGATTTTTATTTTCAGCATATTTGTCGGTTACTATTTTAAAAGTAATCGACAAGATTTTTATTTTCAACATATTCGTCGGTTACTATTTCAAAAGTAATCGGCAAGACTTTATTTTCAGCACATTCGTTGGTTACTATTTCAAAAGTAATCAGTAAGATTTTTATTTCAACGTATTCGTCGCTTACTATTTCAAAAGTAATCGGCATGATTTATTTTCAGCACATTCGTCGGTGACTATTTCAAAAGTAATCGGCATGATTTATTTTCAGCACATTCGTCGGTTACTATTTCAAAAGTAATCGGCAAGACTTTATTTTCGAAAGATTCGTCGGTTACTATTTCAAAAGTAATCGGCAAGACTTTATTTTCAGCACATTCGTTGGTTACTATTTCAAAAGTAATTAGTAAGATTTTTATTTCAACGTATTCGTCGCTTACTATTTCAAAAGTAATCGGCATGATTTATTTTCAGCACATTCGTCGGTTTCTATTTCAAAAGTAATCGGCATGATTTATTTTCAGCACATTCGTCGGTTACTATTTCAAAAGTAATCGACATGATCTATTTTCTGCACATTCGTCGGTTACTATTTAAAAAGTAATCGGCAAGATTTTTATTTTCAGCATATTCGTCGGTGACTATTTCAAAAGTAATCGGCAAGACTTTATTTTCAGCACATTCGTCGGTTACTATTTCAAAAGTATTCGGCAAGATTTTTATTTTCAGCATATTCGTCGGTTACTATTTCAAAAGTAATCGGCAAGACTTTATTTTCAGCACATTCGTTGGTTACTATTTCAAAAGTAATCGGCAAGACTTTATTTTCAGCACATTCGTTGGTTACTATTTCAAAAGTAATCAGTAAGATTTTTATTTCAACGTATTCGTCGCTTACTATTTCAAAAGTAATCGGCATGATTTATTTTCAGCACATTCGTCGGTTTCTATTTCAAAAGTAATCGGCAAGACTTTATTTTCAGCACATTCGTTGGTTACTATTTCAAAAGTAATCGGCATGATCTATTTTCTGCACATTCGTCGGTTACTATTTAAAAAGTAATCGGCAAGATTTTTATTTTCAGCATATTCGTCGGTGACTATTTCAAAAGTAATCGGCAAGACTTTATTTTCAGCACATTCGTCGGTTACTATTTCAAAAGTATTCGGCAAGATTTTTATTTTCAGCATATTCGTCGGTTACTATTTCAAAAGTAATCGGCAAGACTTTATTTTCAGCACATTCGTTGGTTACTATTTCAAAAGTAATTAGTAAGATTTTTATTTCAACATATTCGTCGCTTACAATTTCAAAAGTAATCGGCATGATTTATTTTCAGCACATTCGTCGGTTTCTATTTCAAAAGTAATCGGCATGATTTATTTTCAGCACATTCGTCGGTTACTATTTCAAAAGTAATCGGCAAGATTTTTATTTTCAGCATATTCGTCAGTGACTATTTCAATAGTAATCGGCATGATTTATTTGAAGCACATTCGTCGGTTACTATTTCAAAAGTAATCGGCAAGATTTTTATTTTCAGCAAATTCGTCGGTGACTATTTCAAAAGTAATCGGCATGACTTATTTTCAGCACATTCGTCAGTTACTATTTCAAAAGTAATCGGCAAGACTTTATTTTCAGCACATTCGTTGGTTACTATTTCAAAAGTAATCGGCATGATCTATTTTCTGCACATTCGTCGGTTACTATTTCAAAAGTAATCGGCAAAACTTTGTTTTCGGCAGATTCGTCGGTTACTATTTCAAAAGTAATCGGCAAGACTTTATGTTAAGCACATTCGTTGGTTACTATTTCAAAAGTAATTAGTAAGATTTTTATTTCAACATATTCGTCGCTTACAATTTCAAAAGTAATCGGCATGATTTATTTTCAGCACATTCGTCGGTTACTATTTCAAAAGTAATCGGCAAGATTTTTATTTTCAGCATATTCGTCAGTGACTATTTCAAAAGTAATCGGCATGATTTATTTTAAGCACATTCGTCGGTTACTATTTCAAAAGTAATCGGCAAGATTTTTATTTTCAGCAATTTCGTCGGTGACTATTTCAAAAGTAATCGGCATGACTTATTTTCAGCACATTCGTCAGTTACTATTTCAAAAGTAATTGGCAAGACTTTATTTTCAGCACATTCGTTGGTTACTATTTCAAAAGTAATCGGCATGATCTATTTTCTGCACATTCGTCGATTACTATTTCATAAATAATCGGCATGATTTATTTTCAGCACATTCGTCGGTTACTATTTCAAAAGTAATCGGCAAGACTTTATTTTCAACACATTCGTCGGTTACTATTTCAAAAGTAATCGGCATGATCTATTTTCTGCACATTCGTCGGTTACTATTTAAAAAGTAATCGGCAAGATTTTTATTTTCAGCATTTTCGTCGGTGACTATTTCAAAAGTAATCGGCAAGACTTTATTTTCAGCACATTCGTCGGTTACTATTTCAAAAGTGATCGGCAAGATTTTTATTTTCAGCATATTTGCGGTTACTATTTTAGAAGTAATCGACAAGATTTTTATTTTCAGCATATTCGTCGGTGACTATTTCAAAAGTAATCGGCATGATCTATTTTCTGCACATTCGTCGGTTACTATTTAAAAAGTAATCGGCAAGATTTTTATTTTCAGCATATTCGTCGGTTACTATATCAAAAGAAATCGGCAAGATTTTTATTTTCAGCATATTTGTCGGTTACTATTTTAAAAGTAATCGACAAGATTTTTATTTTCAACATATTCGTCGGTTACTATTTCAAAAGTAATCGGCAAGACTTTATTTTCAGCACATTCGTTGGTAACTATTTCAAAAGTAATCAGTAAGATTTTTATTTCAACGTATTCGTCGCTTACTATTTCAAAAGTAATCGGCATGATTTATTTTCAGCACATTCGTCGGTGACTATTTCAAAAGTAATTGGCATGATTTATTTTCAGCACATTCGTCGGTTACTATTTCAAAAGTAATCGGCAAGACTTTATTTTTGGAAGATTCGTCGGTTACTATTTCAAAAGTAATCGGCAAGACTTTATTTTCTGCACATTCGTCAGATACTATTTCAAAAGTAATCGGCAAGACTTTATTTTCAGCACATTCGTTGGTTACTATTTTAAAAGTAATCAGTAAGATTTTTATTTTCTGCACATTCGTCGGTGACTATTTCAAAATTAATCGGCATGATTTATTTTAAGCACATTCGTCGGTTACTATTTCAAAAGTAATCGGCAAGATTTTTATTTTCTGCAAATTCGTCGGTGACTATTTCAAAAGTAATCGGCATGACTTATTTTCAGCACATTCGTCAGCTACTATTTCAAAAGTAATCGGCAAGACTTTATTTTCAGCACATTCGTTGGTTACTATTTCAAAAGTAATCGGCATGATCTATTTTCTGCACATTCGTCGGTTACTATTTCAAAAGTAATCGGCAAAACTTTATTTTCGGCATATTCGTCGGTTACTATTTCAAAAGTAATCGGCAAGACTTTATTTTCAGCACATTCGTTGGTTACTATTTCAAAAGTAATTAGTAAGATTTTTATTTCAACATATTCGTCGCTTACAATTTCAAAAGTAATCGGGATGGTTTATTTTCAGCACATTCGTCGGTTACTATCGGCATGATTTATTTTCAGCACATTCGTCGGTTACTATTTCAAAAGTAATCGGCAAGATTTTTATTTTCAGCATATTCGTCAGTGACTATTTCAAAAGTAATCGGCATGATTTATTTTAAGCACATTCGTCGGTTACTATTTCAAAAGTAATCGGCAAGATTTTTATTTTCAGCAAATTCGTCGGTGACTATTTCAAAAGTAATCGGCATGACTTATTTTCAGCACATTCGTCAGTTACTGTTTCAAAAGTAATCGGCAAGACTTTATTTTCAGCACATTCGTTGGTTACTATTTCAAAAGTAATCGGCAAAACTTTGTTTTCGACAGATTCGTCGGTTACTATTTCAAAAGTAATCGGCAAGACTTTATTTTAAGCACATTCGTTGGTTACTATTTCAAAAGTAATTAGTAAGATTTTTATTTCAACATATTCGTCGCTTACAATTTCAAAAGTAATCGGCATGATTTATTTTCAGCACATTCGTCGGTTACTATTTCAAAAGTAATCAGCATGATTTATTTTCAGCACATTCGTCGGTTACTATTTCAAAAGTAATCGGCAAGATAATTATTTTCAGCATATTCGTCAGTGACTATTTCAAAAGTAATCGGCATGATTTATTTTTAGCACATTCGTCGGTTACTATTTCAAAAGTAATCGGCAAGATTTTTATTTTCAGCAAATTCGTCGGTGACTATTTCAAAAGTAATCGGCATGACTTATTTTCAGCACATTCGTCAGTTACTATTTCAAAAGTAATTGGCAAGACTTTATTTTCAGCACATTCGTTGGTTACTATTTCAAAAGTAATCGGCATGATCTATTTTCTGCACATTCGTCGATTACTATTTCATAAATAATCGGCATGATTTATTTTCAGCACATTCGTCGGTTACTATTTCAAAAGTAATCGGCAAGACTTTATTTTCAACACATTCGTCGGTTACTATTTCAAAAGTAATCGGCATGATCTATTTTCTGCACATTCGTCGGTTACTATTTAAAAAGTAATCGGCAAGATTTTTATTTTCAGCATATTTGTCGGTTACTATTTTAAAAGTAATCGACAAGATTTTTATTTTCAACATATTCGTCGGTTACTATTTCAAAAGTAATCGGCAAGACTTTATTTTCAGCACATTCGTTGGTTACTATTTCAAAAGTAATCAGTAAGATTTTTATTTCAAAGTATTCGTCGCTTACTATTTCAAAAGTAATCGGCATGATTTATTTTCAGCACATTCGTCGGTGACTATTTCAAAAGTAATCGGCATGATTTATTTTCTGCACATTCGTGGGTTACTATTTCAAAAGTAATCGGCAAGACTTTATTTTCTGCACATTCGTCAGATACTATTTCAAAAGTAATCGGCAAGACTTTATTTTCAGCACATTCGTTGGTTACTATTTTAAAAGTAATCAGTAAGATTTTTATTTTCAACATATTCATCGCTTACTATTTCAAAAGTAATCGACGTGATTTATTTTCAGCACATTCGTCAGTTACTATTTCAAAAGGAATCGGCAAGATTTTTATTTTCTGCATATTTGTTGGTTACTATTTTAAAACTAATCGGCAAGATTTTTATTTTCAGCATATTCGTCGGTGACTATTTCAAAATTAATCGGCATGATTTATTTTAAGCACATTCGTCGGTTACTATTTCAAAAGTAATCGGCAAGATTTTTATTTTCTGCAAATTCGTCGGTGACTATTTCAAAAGTAATCGGCATGACTTATTTTCAGCACATTCGTCAGCTACTATTTCAAAAGTAATCGGCAAGACTTTATTTTCAGCACATTCGTTGGTTACTATTTCAAAAGTAATCGGCATGATCTATTTTCTGCACATTCGTCGGTTACTATTTCAAAAGTAATCGGCAAAACTTTATTTTCGGCATATTCGTCGGTTACTATTTCAAAAGTAATCGGCAAGACTTTATTTTCAGTACATTCGTTGGTTACTATTTCAAAAGTAATTAGTAAGATTTTTATTTCAACATATTCGTCGCTTGCAATTTCAAAAGTAATCGGGATGGTTTATTTTCAGCACATTCGTCGGTTACTATCGGCATGATTTATTTTCAGCACATTCGTCGGTTACTATTTCAAAAGTAATCGGCAAGATTTTTATTTTCAGCATATTCGTCAGTGACTATTTCAAAAGTAATCGGCATGATTTATTTTAAGCACATTCGTCGGTTACTATTTCAAAAGTAATTGGCAAGATTTTTATTTTCAGCAAATTCGTCGGTGACTATTTCAAAAGTAATCGGCATGACTTATTTTCAGCACATTCGTCAGTTACTGTTTCAAAAGTAATCGGCAAGACTTTATTTTGAGCACATTCGTTGGTTACTATTTCAAAAGTAATCGGCAAAACTTTGTTTTCGACAGATTCGTCGGTTACTATTTCAAAAGTTATCGGCAAGACTTTATTTTAAGCACATTCGTTGGTTACTATTTCAAAAGTAATTAGTAAGATTTTTATTTCAACATATTCGTGGCTTACAATTTCAAAAGTAATCGGCATGATTTATTTTCAGCACATTCGTCGGTTACTATTTCAAAAGTAATCGGCAAGATTTTTATTTTCTGCAAATTCGTCGGTGACTATTTCAAAAGTAATCGGCATGACTTATTTTCAGCACATTCGTCGGTTACTATTTCAAAAGTAATCGGCAAGATTTTTATTTTCTGCAAATTCGTCGGTGACTATTTCAAAAGTAATCGGCATGACTTATTTTCAGCACATTCGTCAGCTACTATTTCAAAAGTAATCGGCAAGACTTTATTTTCAGCACATTCGTTGGTTACTATTTCAAAAGTAATCGGCATGATCTATTTTCTGCACATTCGTCGGTTACTATTTCAAAAGTAATCGGCAAAACTTTATTTTCGGCATATTCGTCGGTTACTATTTCAAAAGTAATCGGCAAGACTTTATTTTCAGCACATTCGTTGGTTACTATTTCAAAAGTAATTAGTAAGATTTTTATTTCAACATATTCGTCGCTTACAATTTCAAAAGTAATCGGGATGGTTTATTTTCAGCACATTCGTCGGTTACTATCGGCATGATTTATTTTCAGCACATTCGTCGGTTACTATTTCAAAAGTAATCGGCAAGATTTTATTTTCAGCATATTCGTCAGTGACTATTTCAAAAGTAATCGGCATGATTTATTTTAAGCACATTCGTCGGTTACTATTTCAAAAGTAATCGGCAAGATTTTTATTTTCAGCAAATTCGTCGGTGACTATTTCAAAAGTAATCGGCATGACTTATTTTCAGCACATTCGTCAGTTACTGTTTCAAAAGTAATCGGCAAGACTTTATTTTGAGCACATTCGTTGGTTACTATTTCAAAAGTAATCGGCAAAACTTTTTTTTCGACAGATTCGTCGGTTACTATTTCAAAACTAATCGGCAAGACTTTATTTTAAGCACATTCGTTGGTTACTATTTCAAAAGTAATTAGTAAGATTTTTATTTCAACATATTCGTCGCTTACAATTTCAAAAGTAATCGGCATGATTTATTTTCAGCACATTCGTCGGTTACTATTTCAAAAGTAATCAGCATGATTTATTTTCAGCACATTCGTCGGTTACTATTTCAAAAGTAATCGGCAAGATAATTAATTTCAGCATATTCGTCAGTGACTATTTCAAAAGTAATCGACATGATTTATTTTAAGCACATTCGTCGGTTACTATTTCAAAAGTAATCGGCAAGATTTTTATTTTCAGCAAATTCGTCGGTGACTATTTCAAAAGTAATCGGCATGACTTATTTTCAGCACATTCGTCAGTTACTATTTCAAAAGTAATTGGCAAGACTTTATTTTCAGCACATTCGTTGGTTACTATTTCAAAAGTAATCGGCATGATCTATTTTCTGCACATTCGTCGATTACTATTTCATAAATAATCGGCATGATTTATTTTCAGCACATTCGTCGGTTACTATTTCAAAAGTAATCGGCAAGACTTTATTTTCAACACATTCGTCGGTTACTATTTCAAAAGTAATCGGCATGATCTATTTTCTGCACATTTGTCGGTTACTATTTAAAAAGTAATCGGCAAGATTTTTATTTTCAGCATATTTGTCGGTTACTATTTTAAAAGTAATCGACAAGATTTTTATTTTCAACATATTCGTCGGTTACTATTTCAAAAGTAATCGGCAAGACTTTATTTTCAGCACATTCGTTGGTTACTATTTCAAAAGTAATCAGTAAGATTTTTATTTCAACGTATTCGTCGCTTACTATTTCAAAAGTAATCGGCATGATTTATTTTCAGCACATTCGTCGGTGACTATTTCAAAAGTAATCGGCATGATTTATTTTCAGCACATTCGTCGGTTACTATTTCAGAAGTAATCGGCAAGACTTTATTTTCGGAAGATTCGTCGGTTACTATTTCAAAAGTAATCGGCAAGACTTTATTTTCTGCACATTCGTCAGATACTATTTCAAAAGTAATCGGCAAGACTTTATTTTCAGCACATTCGTTGGTTACTATTTTAAAAGTAATCAGTAAGATTTTTATTTTCAACATATTCATCGCTTACTATTTCAAAAGTAATCGACGTGATTTATTTTCAGCACATTCGTCGGTTACTATTTCAAAAGTAATCGTCATGATTTATTTTCAGCACATTCGTCGGTTACTATTTCAAAAGGAATCGGCAAGATTTTTATTTTCTGCAAATTCGTCGGTGACTATTTCAAAAGTAATCGGCATGACTTATTTTCAGCACATTCGTCAGCTACTATTTCAAAAGTAATCGGCAAGACTTTATTTTCAGCACATTCGTTGGTTACTATTTCAAAAGTAATCGGCATGATCTATTTTCTGCACATTCGTCGGTTACTATTTCAAAAGTAATCGGCAAAACTTTATTTTCGGCATATTCGTCGGTTACTATTTCAAAAGTAATCGGCAAGACTTTATTTTCAGCACATTCGTTGGTTACTATTTTAAAAGTAATCAGTAAGATTTTTATTTTCAACATATTCATCGCTTACTATTTCAAAAGTAATCGACGTGATTTATTTTCAGAACATTCGTCGGTTACTATTTCAAAAGTAATCGTCATGATTTATTTTCAGCACATTCGTCGGTTACTATTTCAAAAGGAATCGGCAAGATTTTTATTTTCAGCATATTTGTCGGTTACTATTTTAAAACTAATCGGCAAGATTTTTATTTTCAGCATATTCGTCGGTGACTATTTCAAAATTAATCGGCATGATTTATTTTAAGAACATTCGTCGGTTACTATTTCAAAATTAATCGGCAAGATTTTTATTTTCTGCAAATTCGTCGGTGACTATTTCAAAAGTAATCGGCATGACTTATTTTCAGCACATTCGTCAGCTACTATTTCAAAAGTAATCGGCAAGACTTTATTTTCAGCACATTCGTTGGTTACTATTTCAAAAGTAATCGGCATGATCTATTTTCTGCACATTCGTCGGTTACTATTTCAAAAGTAATCGGCAAAACATTATTTTCGGCATATTCGTCGGTTACTATTTCAAAAGTAATCGGCAAGACTTTATTTTCAGCACATTCGTTGGTTACTATTTCAAAAGTAATTAGTAAGATTTTTATTTCAACATATTCGTCGCTTACAATTTCAAAAGTAATCGGGATGATTTTTTTTCAGCACATTCGTCGGTTACTATCGGCATGATTTATTTTCAGCACATTCGTCGGTTACTATTTCAAAAGTAATCGGCAAGATTTTTATTTTCAGCATATTCGTCAGTGATTATTTCAAAAGTAATCGGCATGATTTATTTTAAGCACATTCGTCGGTTACTATTTCAAAAGTAATCGGCAAGATTTTTATTTTCAGCAAATTCGTCGGTGACTATTTCAAAAGTAATCGGCATGACTTATTTTCAGCACATTCGTCAGTTACTGTTTCAAAAGTAATCGGCAAGACTTTATTTTCAGCACATTCGTTGGTTACTATTTCAAAAGTAATCGGCAAAACTTTGTTTTCGGCAGATTCGTCGGTTACTATTTCAAAAGTAATCGGCAAGACTTTATTTTAAGCACATTCGTTGGTTACTATTTCAAAAGTAATTAGTAAGATTTTTATTTCAACATATTCGTCGCTTACAATTTCAAAAGTAATCGGCATGATTTATTTTCAGCACATTCGTCGGTTACTATTTCAAAAGTAATCGGCATGATTTATTTTCAGCACATTCGTCGGTTACTATTTCAAAAGTAATCGGCAAGATTTTTATTTTCAGCATATTCGTCAGTGACTATTTCAAAAGTAATCGGCATGATTTATTTTAAGCACATTCGTCGGTTACTATTTCAAAAGTAATCGGCAAGATTTTTATTTTCAGCAAATTCGTCGGTGACTATTTCAAAAGTAATCGGCATGACTTATTTTCAGCACATTCGTCAGTTACTATTTCAAAAGAAATCGGCAAGATTTTTATTTTCAGCATATTTGTCGGTTACTATTTTAAAAGTAATCGACAAGATTTTTATTTTCAACATATTCGTCGGTTACTATTTCAAAAGTAATCGGCAAGACTTTATTTTCAGCACATTCGTTGGTAACTAGTTCAAAAGTAATCAGTAAGATTTTTATTTCAACGTATTCGTCGCTTACTATTTCAAAAGTAATCGGCATGATTTATTTTCAGCACATTCGTCGGTGACTATTTCAAAAGTAATCGGCATGATTTATTTTCAGTACATTCGTCGGTTACTATTTCAAAAGTAATCGGCAAGACTTTATTTTCGGAAGATTCGTCGGTTACTATTTCAAAAGTAATCGGCAAGACTTTATTTTCTGCACATTCGTCAGATACTATTTCAAAAGTAATCGGCAAGACTTTATTTTCAGCACATTCGTTGGTTACTATTTTAAAAGTAATCAGTAAGATTTTTATTTTCAACATATTCATCGCTTACTATTTCAAAAGTAATCGACGTGATTTATTTTCAGAACATTCGTCGGTTACTATTTCAAAAGTAATCGTCATGATTTATTTTCAGCACATTCGTCGGTTACTATTTCAAAAGGAATCGGCAAGATTTTTATTTTCAGCATATTTGTCGGTTACTATTTTAAAACTAATCGGCAAGATTTTTATTTTCAGCATATTCGTCGGTGACTATTTCAAAATTAATCGGCATGATTTATTTTAAGCACATTCGTCGGTTACTATTTCAAAATTAATCGGCAAGATTTTTATTTTCTGCAAATTCGTCGGTGACTATTTCAAAAGTAATCGGCATGACTTATTTTCAGCACATTCGTCAGCTACTATTTCAAAAGTAATCGGCAAGACTTTATTTTCAGCACATTCGTTGGTTACTATTTCAAAAGTAATCGGCATGATCTATTTTCTGCACATTCGTCGGTTACTATTTCAAAAGTAATCGGCAAAACTTTATTTTCGGCATATTCGTCGGTTACTATTTCAAAAGTAATCGGCAAGACTTTATTTTCAGCACATTCGTTGGTTACTATTTCAAAAGTAATTAGTAAGATTTTTATTTCAACATATTCGTCGCTTACAATTTCAAAAGTAATCGGGATGATTTTTTTTCAGCACATTCGTCGGTTACTATCGGCATGATTTATTTTCAGCACATTCGTCGGTTACTATTTCAAAAGTAATCGGCAAGATTTTTATTTTCAGCATATTCGTCAGTGATTATTTCAAAAGTAATCGGCATGATTTATTTTAAGCACATTCGTCGGTTACTATTTCAAAAGTAATCGGCAAGATTTTTATTTTCAGAAAATTCGTCGGTGACTATTTCAAAAGTAATCGGCATGACTTATTTTCAGCACATTCGTCAGTTACTGTTTCAAAAGTAATCGGCAAGACTTTATTTTCAGCACATTCGTTGGTTACTATTTCAAAAGTAATCGGCAAAACTTTGTTTTCGGCAGATTCGTCGGTTACTATTTCAAAAGTAATCGGCAAGACTTTATTTTAAGCACATTCGTTGGTTACTATTTCAAAAGTAATTAGTAAGATTTTTATTTCAACATATTCGTCGCTTACAATTTCAAAAGTAATCGGCATGATTTATTTTCAGCACATTCGTCGGTTACTATTTCAAAAGTAATCGGCATGATTTATTTTCAGCACATTCGTCGGTTACTATTTCAAAAGTAATCGGCAAGATTTTTATTTTCAGCATATTCGTCAGTGACTATTTCAAAAGTAATCGGCATGATTTATTTTAAGCACATTCGTCGGTTACTATTTCAAAAGTAATCGGCAAGATTTTTATTTTCAGCAAATTCGTCGGTGACTATTTCAAAAGTAATCGGCATGACTTATTTTCAGCACATTCGTCAGTTACTATTTCAAAAGAAATCGGCAAGATTTTTATTTTCAGCATATTTGTCGGTTACTATTTTAAAAGTAATCGACAAGATTTTTATTTTCAACATATTCGTCGGTTACTATTTCAAAAGTAATCGGCAAGACTTTATTTTCAGCACATTCGTTGGTAACTATTTCAAAAGTAATCAGTAAGATTTTTATTTCAACGTATTCGTCGCTTACTATTTCAAAAGTAATCGGCATGATTTATTTTCAGCACATTCGTCGGTGACTATTTCAAAAGTAATCGGCATGATTTATTTTCAGTACATTCGTCGGTTACTATTTCAAAAGTAATCGGCAAGACTTTATTTTCGGAAGATTCGTCGGTTACTATTTCAAAAGTAATCGGCAAGACTTTATTTTCTGCACATTCGTCAGATACTATTTCAAAAGTAATCGGCAAGACTTTATTTTCAGCACATTCGTTGGTTACTATTTTAAAAGTAATCAGTAAGATTTTTATTTTCAACATATTCATCGCTTACTATTTCAAAAGTAATCGACGTGATTTATTTTCAGCACATTCGTCGGTTACTATTTCAAAAGTAATCGTCATGATTTATTTTCAGCACATTCGTCGGTTACTATTTCAAAAGGAATCGGCAAGATTTTTATTTTCAGCATATTTGTCGGTTACTATTTTAAAACTAATCGGCAAGATTTTTATTTTCAGCATATTCGTCGGTGACTATTTCAAAATTAATCGGCATGATTTATTTTAAGCACATTTGATGGTTACTATTTCAAAAGTAATCGGCAAGATTTTTATTTTCTGCAAATTCGTCGGTGACTATTTCAAAAGTAATCGGCATGACTTATTTTCAGCACATTCGTCAGCTACTATTTCAAAAGTAATCAGCAAGACTTTATTTTCAGCACATTCGTTGGTTACTATTTCAAAAGTAATCGGCATTGTAACACCCCGTTTCCCAAAATGATATATTAATATCCAAACATCAGAGTTAATCAACAACAACGGAGCATTACATGCACATTTTTCAAAAATTATATTTATTTAAATAGAAACATAAAACTATTTAAATAATCCTCCATAATAACATCTTATATAATAATCTGCAGCGGAATAATCATTGCAAAATCATCTCAAAAATTTTGATACATCAACATGTCTGGCACAAAGGCCTCACCATAACAAAAATGTTCTCCAACATAAATGATACATAAAGGAATGAAATTATAAAACATAAATCCCATCCCGTTACGTATCAGAGCCTATGACACAACGAGCCGACCCCTATCTATCCATCGCTACCTGCACTTGCCCACGAGGCGGCAATTCCAGCAGAAGGGGTGAGTTCACAAAACAAAAGCAATATATATGTATATATAATTCATAAAGTTGTATTGAAAAACCACAACAACAAGAACATTCATCACCACCATAATCATCAGTAGTCTTCATAAACAATTCAACAAAAATATTTAGATTCACCTTAAATAACAACACCGACAACAACACCACTTGTGGTGACGCCTCACCAACAACAACTCACACCTCAAACTTCTAATGCAAGACTCTATAAACGACTAATGCATTATGCAAATGTGGTACCAACTACGCGCGTTGAGTGCTAAACACTCCGGGGCATAAGCCCCCACCAAATGGATGGTTAAAGCATCCCAGGGCATAAGCCCTCACCAAAGTGAATGACTAGCATTCCAGGGCATAAGCCCTCACCAGTTGAATGTATAAACATTCCGGGGCATGAGCCCCCACCAATGCAAATGAGTTATGAGACTCAAGGTGTATATCTACATACAACCCTACAACAGAAAAGTGGTGCATTTTCACCATGCAACCAACGACAACACCAACTAGGACACCTCCCCAACTAGACTCAATCACACCACAACACCAAGAACAATAACAACTTGGTATAGTATAGTTCATCTCAATTCATAAAAGATTCATTCGTAAATGCATCATAAACATCTCCATTCTATATTATTATCACTCCAAAAATTCTCTAAAAATCCAATAAACCAATTGGAAAGCTTAGGTTGGGTTTTAGAACACCTTAGAAAAATCACATTTTGGGTCGCACAGGACCCAGCTCGCTTAAGCGAGCAGCTTCTCGCTTAAGCGAGTCAAAACACGTAAGTTTGGTTTTTCCTCGCTTCTGGCTCGCTTCTAGTTCGCTTAAGCGAACAGGCTAAATACACTATCCTGGACGTCTCTCGCTTAAGCGACGGAAATCTCGCTTAAGCGACGCAAATGACGAAGGTTGGGTTTTCATTCGCTCCTGGTTCGCTCGTGGCTCGCTTAAGCGAGCGGCTAAAATCCAAACTGGGCGTGGCAAATTGTTGCTCGCTTGAGCGAAGGGTGTTTCGCTTAAGCGAGTGCTCATCTGGGCAGAATTTCTACTTACGATTTCTAACCCTATTCCATCCAAAAATCCCATTTTTGATTCCCCAATTACCCAAAATGGTTTAGAAACATTGTTCACAGGTTCATGGCACAACAAAACAACAGAACAACTTACATATACATCATCATCATCATATAATTCATTATTCATGGCATTTTCATAGCTTTAACCCTAATCTAACAAAACTACCATCTTTCAATTCAATTCATGAAAACATACACAAATATATCAGCAATTGAATCATAAAACCCACCCTTACCTCAAATAAGCAAAATCTACAGCAATTCCTTAGCAAATCACCTTGGCTCTTGGCTCTACTCTTCTCTCTTCCCAAAGGTCTGTTTCTTTGTTTTACTGATACGTGAAATGTTTTTCTTTCCTTACTGGTTTTCTCTTTTCTCCTTACCAAAACATAACCTCTTTTTCTCTTTACTCCCCCCACTAAATTCTATTAAATTTCTTCTTAATCCCTCCTTAATTCTATTAACTCTACTTAATCCCTTTTTATCAAATATTATTATTTTCTACTATTTTCATAAAACACTACAAATAAATATAACAAATAATATCACACCAAATATTTCATATATCATTTATAAATTCAAGTAAAATACACCAAGCACACCAAAATCAACTAAAAATCACCACAAACCACAAAATAAAATTTAGAGCGTTACAACTCTCCCCAACTTAGAAAATTTCGTCCTCGAAATATTACCTTAAGCAACAAACAACTCAGGATAGGACTCTTGCATCTTGCTCTCCAACTCCCAAGTCAAACTCTCACCGGTTACACCGCCCCAAACAACTCTAACCAGAGGTATCTCCTTGCCCCTCAACTGCTTCGCCTTGCGATCATCAATCCTCAAAGGTAAAGTCTCAACAGTAAGATTATCTCTAACTTGCACATCATCTCTAGGAATAACATGCGAAGGATCAGCTACATACTTCCTCAACTGCGACACATGAAACACATCATGCAAGTTTGATAGATGGGGTGGCAATCCAATCCGATACGCCACGGTTCCAATTCTCTCGAAAATCTGATAAGGACCAATGAACCTTGGAGTCAACTTCTTCGACTTCAACGCTCGTCCTACACCCGTCATCGGAGTAACCCTCAAAAACACATGCTCACCCTCTTGAAACTCAAGGGCTTTTCTCCTTTTGTCATGATAACTCTTCTGACGATCTTGAGATGCTTTCATCTTTTCTCTTATCATCTTGACCTTTTCCGTAGTCTGCTGTACTAACTCAGGTCCTAACACAATACTTTCACCCGACTCAAACCAACATAGAGGAGTTCTACACCTTCGGCCATACAAAGCTTCGAACGGTGCCATACCAATACTCGAATGGTAACTATTGTTATAAGTAAACTCTATCAACGACAAGTGGCTGTCCCAAGCTCCACCCTGCTCGAGTACACATACCCTCAACAAATCCTCCAAGGATTGGATAGTCCTCTCCGACTGACCATCTGTCTGCGGATGATAAGCCGAACTCAGCCTCAATCTCGAACCCAATGCATCTTGCAAACTCTTCCAAAACCTTGATGTAAACCTCGGATCTCTATCCGACACGATACTAGATGGAACCCCATGCAACTTCACAATATCACGGATATAAATCTCTGCCAACTGAGCTACCGGATAAGTAATGTTAATCGGGATAAAGTGTGCCGACTTAGTCAATCTATCAACAACAACCCAAATGGCATCATGCCCTCTTGGAGTATTCGGCAAACTCGTCACAAAATCCATCGAAATGCTATCCCACTTCCACTCAGGCACATCTAACGGGGTCAACAGCCCTGCAGGCTTCTGATGTTCAACTTTAGACTTCTGGCAAGTCAAACACGCATACACAAATTGAGCAACATCCCTCTTCAAACCGGACCACCAAAATAATTTCTTCAAGTCATGATACATTTTTGTAGCTCCAGGATGAATACTCAAACTACTCTTATGACTTTCTTCCAAGATCAACTTCTTCAAACCCTCATCATCAGGAATGCAAATCCTTCCTCTGAACCTCAACACACCTTGGTCATCAACCCTGAAATCACCAAATACATTCTGATCACTAGCAGTCATCAAATCAACCAACTTAACATCATTCTTCTGGGCCTCTTTGATACTACTCAAGAAATCACTATTTATCTTCAGCATACCCAACTTCACGCTCTGAGGTGATCTTTCACAAACAAGACTTAAGTCCCTAAACTGTTCAAGCAACTCGAACTCCTTCACCATCAAAGCAGACATATGTAACGTCTTTCTACTCAATGCATCCGCAACCACATTGGCTTTTCCAGGATGGTAATTCAAGCCAAAATCGTAATCCTTAAGTAACTCAAGCCACCTCCTCTGCCTCATGTTCAACTCCTTCTGATCAAACAGGTACTTTAAACTCTTATGATCACTAAACACCTCAAATCTGGAACCATACAAATAATGCCTCCAAATCTTCAACACAAATACCACGGCTGCCAATTCCAGATCATGCGTAGGATAATTCTTCTCATGCACTCTCAGCTGCCTAGAAGCATACGCGACCACCTTGCCATCTTGCATCAACACGCCACCCAAACCCAACTTAGATGCATCACAATAAACAACAAAAGGCTCTTCCGGCTTCGGCAAAATCAAAATAGGCGCAGTCGTCAATCTTTGCTTCAACTCATTGAAACTATTCTCACAATGAGCATCCCACACAAATGCTTTTCCTTTACAAGTCAGCTGCGTCAAAGGAAGTGCCAACTTCGAAAATCCTTCAATAAACCTGCGGTAATAACCAGCCAATCCGAGAAAACTCCTCACCTCAGTAACTGACTTTGGTGTCTCCCACTGCGACACAGCATCAACCTTCGAAGGATCTACGGCAATACCATTACCAGAAATAATGTGGCCAAGAAAACTTACTTCATTCAGCCAGAACTCGCACTTGGATAACTTGGCATACAATTTCTTCTCTTTCAGCACTTGCAATACAATCTTCAAATGCTCTGCATGCTCAGCTTCAGTCTTAGAATAAATCAAAATATCGTCAATAAAAACCACAACAAATTGATCCAGATATTCATGAAAAATTCGGTTCATGTACTCCATAAACACACCAGGTGCATTCGTCACACCGAAGGGCATCACCTTATATTCATAATGACCATACCGCGTCCTAAACGCCGTCTTTTGCATATCCTCATCCTTCACCTCTATCTGATGGTAACCTGACCTCAAGTCAATTTTACTGAAAACACGAGCACCCACTAGTTGATCCATCAAGTCATCTATCCTCGGTAGTGGATACCTATTCTTAATAGTCACCTTATTCAACTGACGGTAATCAATACATAACCGCATGCTACCATCCTTCTTCTTAACCAACAACACCGGCGCTCCCCATGGTGAAACACTCGGTCTCACAAACTTCTTGTCAAGCAAATCCTCTAATTGCTTCTTTAACTCAGCCAACTCCGAAGCCGACATACGGTAAGGAGCCATCGACACAGGCTTCGTACCCGGCACAAGGTCAATCGAAAATTCCACTTCTCTCTCCGGTGGCACATCTGGAATCTCGTCAGGGAAAACTTCAGGAAATTCCTTCACAACGGGCAGCCCATCAATTACAGCTTGGTTCTCCACCGACAAAAATGCCAACAAAGAAAACATCAACACACCATCTTGTTCCAACCGCTTCATCTCCTTGGTGGATAAAAATTCTGCTCCACTCTCTTCTTCAGCAGAAGAAAACCGCACCGTGTTCGTAAAACAATTGATCAGGACATGATTGTACTCTAGCCAATTCATCCCCAATATTACATCCATTCCCACCAACGGTAAACAAACAAGGTCTACTTCAAAATCTCTACCAAATACAGACAACGGACAACTTAAACAGACAAGGGAAGTAGTCACTGAACCCTTTGCTGGAGTTTCAACAACCATTTTCCCATTCATATCAGACATATACAGACCCAATCTTTTAGCACAATCAATAGCAATGAAACAATGCGTTGCACCAGTATCTATAATAGCAATTAAAGGAGTACTATTAAAGAAACAAGTACCTCTAATAAGTCGATCCTCCTGATCAGTCTGGGTACCAGTCAAGGCAAACACTCTCCCACTGGCCTGCGCCTTCTTAGGCTTAGTACACTGTGTGCTAAGATGTCCTTCTTCATCACAATTATAGCAAACAATGTCTCCCCGCTTGCATTCAGTAACAGTGTGGCCCTTCTTACCACATCGGAAGCATTTCTTCTCATCACGGTTGCAGGCATTACTCTTGTGGCCCTTAACACCACACTTATAACAAACCACCTCAGCAGGAGCATCTCTACGTGCTGGCCTCCTCTCATCATGCATCCTCTGCTTGCCCTTATCAGCTGGGGCACTATACGGCTTTGGGCGACTCTGCTGCCCCTTACCCTTGCGGTCATTCATCACTTTGTAGTGAGCTTTAGTATCCTCTTCATAAATACGGCAACTGCTCACCAACTCAGAGAAATATCTGATCTTCTGATACCCAATGGCCCGCTTGATATCAGCTCGCAGACCATTCTCAAATTTGATACACTTGGAGAACTCAGCAGTCTCCGCAGCATAATGGGGATAAAACTTTGCAAGCTCCACGAACTTAGCAGCATACTCCGTAACGGACATGTCTCCTTGCTTAAGCTCGAGGAATTCAATTTCTTTTCTACCACGGACATCCTCCGGGAAATACCTCCTCAAGAACTCCCGCCTAAACACAGCCCATGTAACCACAGCACCTTCATTCTCTAACACCGGTTGAATACTCACCCACCAGTCATCCGCTTCTTCAGCCAACATATGAGTGCCAAACCGCACCATCTGAGCATCCGTACACTGCATCACCCGGAATATCCTTTCAACCTCTTTCAACCAGGTCTGAGCTCCATCAGGGTTATACCTTCCCTTGAAGGTTGGTGGATGATTCCTTAGGAATGTCTCTAGCATCCTTACACCTTCACCAGCTCCACCAGCACCTTGTTGTTGTCCAACAACTTGAGCCATTGCTTGCAAAGCAGCAGCAAGAGCAGCATCATTTCTCCCGGCCATCTCGATAATTCTACATAACAACAAGAATTAGAACAACAACAAGACAGTTTGAAATCTGTCACACTACACTATTGGCTCGACACGACTCTCCTAATGGTCGGACGGACCGACTTGCTCTGATACCAATTGTAACACCCCGTTTCCCAAAATGATATATTAATATCCAAACATCAGAGTTAATCAACAACAACGGAGCATTACATGCACATTTTTCAAAAATTATATTTATTTAAATAGAAACATAAAACTATTTCAAAAGTAATCGGCAAGACTTTATTTTTAGCACATTTGTCGGTTACTATTTCAAAAGTAATCGGCAAGATTTTTATTTTCAGCATATTCGTCGGTTACTATTTGAAAAGTAATCGGGGGCATTATTTATTTTCAGCACATTCGTCGGTTACTATTTCAAAAGTAATCGGGAATATTTTTATTTTCAGCATATTTGTCGGTTACTATTTTAAAAGTAATCGGCAAGACTTTATTTTCAGCACATTCGTCGGATACTATTTCAAAAGTAATTGGCAAGACTTTATTTTCAGCACATTCGTCGGATACTATTTCAAAAGTAATCGGCAAGACTTTATTTTCAGCACATTCGTCGGTTACTATTTCAAAAGTAATCGGCAAGATTTTTATTTTCAGCATATTCGTCGGATACTTTTTCAAAAGTAATCGGCAAGACTTTATTTTCAACATATTCGTCGGTTACTATTTCAAAAGTAATCGGCAAGACTTTATTTTCAGCACATTCGTCGGTTACTATTTCAAAAGTAATCGAGAAGATTTTTATTTTCAGCATATTCGTCGGTTACTATTTCAAAAGTAATCGGCAAGATTTTTATTTTAAGCATATTTGTCGGCTACTATTATAAAAGTAATCGGCAAGACTTTATTTTCTGCACATTCCTCAGTTACTATTTTAAAAGTAATCGGGAAGATTTTTATTTTCAGCATATTCGTCGGTTACAATTTCAAAAGTAATCGGCAAGATTTTTATTTTCAACATATTCGTCGGTTACTATTTCAAAAGTAATCGGCAAGATTTTTATTTTCAGCATATTCGTCGGTTACTATTTTAAAAGTAATCGGGGGCATTATTTATTTTCAGCACATTCGTCGGTTACTATTTCAAAAGTAATCGGCAAGATTTTTATTTTCAGCATATTTGTCGGTTACTATTTTAAAAGTAATCGGCAAGACTTTATTTTCAGCACATTCGTCGGATACTATTTCAAAAGTAATTGGCAAGACTTTATTTTCAGCACATTCGTCGGATACTATTTCAAAAGTAATCGGCAAGACTTTATTTTCAGCACATTCGTCGGTTACTATTTCAAAAGTAATCGGCAAGATTTTTATTTTCAGCATATTCGTCGGATACTTTTTCAAAAGTAATCGGCAAGACTTTATTTTCAACATATTCGTCGGTTACTATTTCAAAAGTAATCGGCAAGACTTTATTTTCAGCACATTCGTCGGTTACTATTTCAAAAGTAATCGGGAAGATTTTTATTTTCAGCATATTCGTCGGTTACTATTTCAAAAGTAATCGGCAAGATTTTTATTTTCAGCATATTTGTCGGTTACTATTTTAAAAGTAATCGACTTGATTTTTTTTTTAAACAGATTCGTCGGTTACTATTTCAAAAGTAATCGGCAAGACATTATTTTCAACACATTCGTTGGTTACTATTTTAAATGTAATCGGTAAAATTTTTATTTTCAACATATTCGTCGCTTACTATTTCAAAAGTAATCGGCATGATTTATTTTCAGCACATTCGTCAGTTACTATTTCAAAAGTAATCGGCATGATTTATTTTCAGCACATTCGTCGGTTACTATTTCAAAAGTAATCGGCAAGATTTTATTTTCAGCACATTCGTCGGATACTATTTCAAAAGTAATCGGCAAGACTTAATTTTCATCACATTCGTCGGTTACTATTTCAAAAGTAATCGGCCACATTTTTATTTTCAGCATATTCGTGGGTTACTATTTCAAAAGTAATCGGCAAGATTTTTATTTTAACCATATTTGTCGGCTACTATTATAAAAGTAATCGGCAAGACTTTATTTTCTGCACATTCCTCAGTTACTATTTTAAAAGTAATCGGGAAGATTTTTATTTTCAGCATATTCGTCGGTTACAATTTCAAAAGTAATCGGCAAGATTTTTATTTTCAACATATTCGTCGGTTACTATTTCAAAAGTAATCGGCAAGATTTTTATTTTCAGCATATTCGTCGGTTACTATTTTAAAAGTAATCGGGGGCATTATTTATTTTCAGCACATTCGTCGGTTACTATTTCAAAAGTAATCGGCAAGATTTTTATCTTCAGCATATTTGTCGGTTACTATTTTAAAAGTAATCGGCAAGACTTTATTTTCAGCATATTCGTCGGATACTATTTCAAAAGTAATTGGCAAGACTTTATTTTCAGCACATTCGTGGGATACTATTTCAAAAGTAATCGACAAGACTTTATTTTCAGCACATTCGTCGGTTACTATTTCAAAAGTAATCGACAAGATTTTTATTTTCAGCATATTCGTCGGTTACTATTTCAAAAGTAATCGGCAAGATTTTATTTTCAGCACATTCGTCGGATACTATTTCAAAAGTAATCGGCAAGACTTAATTTTCATCACATTCGTCGGTTACTATTTCAAAAGTAATCGGCAAGATTTTTATTTTAAGCATATTTGTCGGCTACTATTATAAAAGTAATCGGCAAGACTTTATTTTCTGCACATTCCTCAGTTACTATTTTAAAAGTAATCGGGAAGATTTTTATTTTCAGCATATTCGTCGGTTACAATTTCAAAAGTAATCGGCAAGATTTTTATTTTCAACATATTCGTCGGTTACTATTTCAAAAGTAATCGGCAAGATTTTTATTTTCAGCATATTCGTCGGTTACTATTTTAAAAGTAATCGGGGGCATTATTTATTTTCAGCACATTCGTCGGTTACTATTTCAAAAGTAATCGGCAAGATTTTTATCTTCAGCATATTTGTCGGTTACTATTTTAAAAGTAATCGGCAAGACTTTATTTTCAGCATATTCGTCGGATACTATTTCAAAAGTAATTGGCAAGACTTTATTTTCAGCACATTCGTGGGATACTATTTCAAAAGTAATCGACAAGACTTTATTTTCAGCACATTCGTCGGTTACTATTTCAAAAGTAATCGGCAAGACTTAATTTTCATCACATTCGTCGGTTACTATTTCAAAAGTAATCGGCCACATTTTTATTTTCAGCATATTCGTGGGTTACTATTTCAAAAGTAATCGGCAAGATTTTTATTTTAACCATATTTGTCGGCTACTATTATAAAAGTAATCGGCAAGACTTTATTTTCTGCACATTCCTCAGTTACTATTTTAAAAGTAATCGGGAAGATTTTTATTTTCAGCATATTCGTCGGTTACAATTTCAAAAGTAATCGGCAAGATTTTTATTTTCAACATATTCGTCGGTTACTATTTCAAAAGTAATCGGCAAGATTTTTATTTTCAGCATATTCGTCGGTTACTATTTTAAAAGTAATGGGGGGCATTATTTATTTTCAGCACATTCGTCGGTTACTATTACAAAAGTAATCGGCAAGATTTTTATCTTCAGCATATTTGTCGGTTACTATTTTAAAAGTAATCGGCAAGACTTTATTTTCAGCATATTCGTCGGATACTATTTCAAAAGTAATTGGCAAGACTTTATTTTCAGCACATTCGTGGGATACTATTTCAAAAGTAATCGACAAGACTTTTATTTTCAGCATATTCGTCGGTTACTATTTCAAAAGTAATCGGCAAGATTTTATTTTCAGCACATTCGTCGGATACTATTTCAAAAGTAATCGGCAAGACTTAATTTTCATCACATTCGTCGGTTACTATTTCAAAAGTAATCGGCCACATTTTTATTTTCAGCATATTCGTGGGTTACTATTTCAAAAGTAATCGGCAAGATTTTTATTTTAAGCATATTTGTCGGCTACTATTATAAAAGTAATCGGCAAGACTTTATTTTCTGCACATTCCTCAGTTACTATTTTAAAAGTAATCGGGAAGATTTTTATTTTCAGCATATTCGTCGGTTACAATTTCAAAAGTAATCGGCAAGATTTTTATTTTCAACATATTCGTCGGTTACTATTTCAAAAGTAATCGGCAAGATTTTTATTTTCAGCATATTCGTCGGTTACTATTTTAAAAGTAATGGGGGGCATTATTTATTTTCAGCACATTCGTCGGTTACTATTTCAAAAGTAATCGGCAAGATTTTTATCTTCAGCATATTTGTCGGTTACTATTTTAAAAGTAATCGGCAAGACTTTATTTTCAGCATATTCGTCGGATACTATTTCAAAAGTAATTGGCAAGACTTTATTTTCAGCACATTCGTGGGATACTATTTCAAAAGTAATCGACAAGACTTTTATTTTCAGCATATTCGTCGGTTACTATTTCAAAAGTAATCGGCAAGATTTTATTTTCAGCACATTCGTCGGATACTATTTCAAAAGTAATCGGCAAGACTTAATTTTCATCACATTCGTCGGTTACTATTTCAAAAGTAATCGGCCACATTTTTATTTTCAGCATATTCGTGGGTTACTATTTCAAAAGTAATCGGCAAGATTTTTATTTTAAGCATATTTGTCGGCTACTATTATAAAAGTAATCGGCAAGACTTTATTTTCTGCACATTCCTCAGTTACTATTTTAAAAGTAATCGGGAAGATTTTTATTTTCAGCATATTCGTCGGTTACAATTTCAAAAGTAATCGGCAAGATTTTTATTTTCAACATATTCGTCGGTTACTATTTCAAAAGTAATCGGCAAGATTTTTATTTTCAGCATATTCGTCGGTTACTATTTTAAAAGTAATCGGGGGCATTATTTATTTTCAGCACATTCGTCGGTTACTATTTCAAAAGTAATCGGCAAGATTTTTATCTTCAGCATATTTGTCGGTTACTATTTTAAAAGTAATCGGCAAGACTTTATTTTCAGCATATTCGTCGGATACTATTTCAAAAGTAATTGGCAAGACTTTATTTTCAGCACATTCGTGGGATACTATTTCAAAAGTAATCGACAAGACTTTTATTTTCAGCATATTCGTCGGTTACTATTTCAAAAGTAATCGGCAAGATTTTATTTTCAGCACATTCGTCGGATACTATTTCAAAAGTAATCGGCAAGACTTAATTTTCATCACATTCGTCGGTTACTATTTCAAAAGTAATCGGCCACATTTTTATTTTCAGCATATTCGTGGGTTACTATTTCAAAAGTAATCGGCAAGATTTTTATTTTAAGCATATTTGTCGGCTACTATTATAAAAGTAATCGGCAAGACTTTATTTTCTGCACATTCCTCAGTTACTATTTTAAAAGTAATCGGGAAGATTTTTATTTTCAGCATATTCGTCGGTTACAATTTCAAAAGTAATCGGCAAGATTTTTATTTTCATCATATTCGTCGGTTACTATTTCAAAAGTAATCGGCAAGATTTTTATTTTCAGCATATTCGTCGGTTACTATTTTAAAAGTAATCGGGGGCATTATTTATTTTCAGCACATTCGTCGGTTACTATTTCAAAAGTAATCGGCAAGATTTTTATCTTCAGCATATTTGTCGGTTACTATTTTAAAAGTAATCGGCAAGACTTTATTTTCAGCATATTCGTCGGATACTATTTCAAAAGTAATTGGCAAGACTTTATTTTCAGCACATTCGTGGGATACTATTTCAAAAGTAATCGACAAGACTTTTATTTTCAGCATATTCGTCGGTTACTATTTCAAAAGTAATCGGCAAGATTTTATTTTCAGCACATTCGTCGGATACTATTTCAAAAGTAATCGGCAAGACTTAATTTTCATCACATTCGTCGGTTACTATTTCAAAAGTAATCGGCCACATTTTTATTTTCAGCATATTCGTGGGTTACTATTTCAAAAGTAATCGGCAAGATTTTTATTTTAAGCATATTTGTCGGCTACTATTATAAAAGTAATCGGCAAGACTTTATTTTCTGCACATTCCTCAGTTACTATTTTAAAAGTAATCGGGAAGATTTTTATTTTCAGCATATTCGTCGGTTACAATTTCAAAAGTAATCGGCAAGATTTTTATTTTCAACATATTCGTCGGTTACTATTTCAAAAGTAATCGGCAAGATTTTTATTTTCAGCATATTCGTCGGTTACTATTTTAAAAGTAATCAAGGGCATTATTTATTTTCAGCACATTCGTCGGTTACTATTTCAAAAGTAATCGGCAAGATTTTTATCTTCAGCATATTTGTCGGTTACTATTTTAAAAGTAATCGGCAAGACTTTATTTTCAGCATATTCGTCGGATACTATTTCAAAAGTAATTGGCAAGACTTTATTTTCAGCACATTCGTGGGATACTATTTCAAAAGTAATCGACAAGACTTTATTTTCAGCACATTCGTCGGTTACTATTTCAAAAGTAATCGGCAAGATTTTTATTTTCAGCATATTCGTCGGATACTTTTTCAAAAGTAATCGACAAGACTTTATTTTCAGCACATTCGTCGGTTACTATTTCAAAAGTAATCGGCAAGACTTTATTTTCAGCACATTTGTCGGTTACTATTTCAAAAGTAATCGGCAAGATTTTTACTTTCAGCATATTCGTCGGTTACTATTTCAAAAGTAATCGACAAGGTTTTTATTTTCAACATATTCGTCGGTTACTATTTCAAAAGTAATCGGCAAGATTTTTATTTTCAGCATATTCGTCGGTTACTATTTTAAAAGTAATCGGGGGCATTATTTATTTTCAGCACATTCGTCGGTTACTATTTCAAAAGTAATCGGCAAGATTTTTATCTTCAGCATATTTGTCGGTTACTATTTTAAAAGTAATCGGCAAGACTTTATTTTCAGCATATTCGTCGGATACTATTTCAAAAGTAATTGGCAAGACTTTATTTTCAGCACATTCGTGGGATACTATTTCAAAAGTAATCGACAAGACTTTTATTTTCAGCATATTCGTCGGTTACTATTTCAAAAGTAATCGGCAAGATTTTATTTTCAGCACATTCGTCGGATACTATTTCAAAAGTAATCGGCAAGACTTAATTTTCATCACATTCGTCGGTTACTATTTCAAAAGTAATCGGCCACATTTTTATTTTCAGCATATTCGTGGGTTACTATTTCAAAAGTAATCGGCAAGATTTTTATTTTAAGCATATTTGTCGGCTACTATTATAAAAGTAATCGGCAAGACTTTATTTTCTGCACATTCCTCAGTTACTATTTTAAAAGTAATCGGGAAGATTTTTATTTTCAGCATATTCGTCGGTTACAATTTCAAAAGTAATCGGCAAGATTTTTATTTTCAACATATTCGTCGGTTACTATTTCAAAAGTAATCGGCAAGATTTTTATTTTCAGCATATTCGTCGGTTACTATTTTAAAAGTAATCGGGGGCATTATTTATTTTCAGCACATTCGTCGGTTACTATTTCAAAAGTAATCGGCAAGATTTTTATCTTCAGCATATTTGTCGGTTACTATTTTAAAAGTAATCGGCAAGACTTTATTTTCAGCATATTCGTCGGATACTATTTCAAAAGTAATTGGCAAGACTTTATTTTCAGCACATTCGTGGGATACTATTTCAAAAGTAATCGACAAGACTTTTATTTTCAGCATATTCGTCGGTTACTATTTCAAAAGTAATCGGCAAGATTTTATTTTCAGCACATTCGTCGGATACTATTTCAAAAGTAATCGGCAAGACTTAATTTTCATCACATTCGTCGGTTACTATTTCAAAAGTAATCGGCCACATTTTTATTTTCAGCATATTCGTGGGTTACTATTTCAAAAGTAATCGGCAAGATTTTTATTTTAAGCATATTTGTCGGCTACTATTATAAAAGTAATCGGCAAGACTTTATTTTCTGCACATTCCTCAGTTACTATTTTAAAAGTAATCGGGAAGATTTTTATTTTCAGCATATTCGTCGGTTACAATTTCAAAAGTAATCGGCAAGATTTTTATTTTCAACATATTCGTCGGTTACTATTTCAAAAGTAATCGGCAAGATTTTTATTTTCAGCATATTCGTCGGTTACTATTTTAAAAGTAATCGGGGGCATTATTTATTTTCAGCACATTCGTCGGTTACTATTTCAAAAGTAATCGGCAAGATTTTTATCTTCAGCATATTTGTCGGTTACTATTTTAAAAGTAATCGGCAAGACTTTATTTTCAGCATATTCGTCGGATACTATTTCAAAAGTAATTGGCAAGACTTTATTTTCAGCACATTCGTGGGATACTATTTCAAAAGTAATCGACAAGACTTTATTTTCAGCACATTCGTCGGTTACTATTTCAAAAGTAATCGGCAAGATTTTTATTTTCAGCATATTCGTCGGATACTTTTTCAAAAGTAATCGACAAGACTTTATTTTCAGCACATTCGTCGGTTACTATTTCAAAAGTAATCGGCAAGACTTTATTTTCAGCACATTTGTCGGTTACTATTTCAAAAGTAATCGGCAAGATTTTTACTTTCAGCATATTCGTCGGTTACTATTTCAAAAGTAATCGACAAGGTTTTTATTTTCAACATATTCGTCGGTTACTATTTCAAAAGTAATCGGCAAGACTTTATTTTCAACACATTCGTCGGTTACTATTTCAAAAGTAATTGGCAAGATTTTTATTTTTAGCATATTCGTCGGTTACTATTTCAAAATTAATCGGCAAGATTTTTATTTTAAGCATATTCGTCGGCTACTATTATAAAAGTAATCGGCAAGACTTTATTTTCAGCACATTCGTCGGTTACTATTTCAAAAGTAATCGGGAAGATTTTTATTTTCAGCATATTCGTCGGTTACTATTTCAAAAGTAATGGGCAAGACTTTATTTTCAGCACATTCGTGGGATACTATTTCAAAAGTAATCGGCAAGACTTTATTTTCATCACATTCGTCGGTTACTATTTCAAAAGTAATCGGCCACATTTTTATTTTCAGCATATTCGTGGGTTACTATTTCAAAAGTAATCGGCAAAATTTTTATTTTAAGCATATTTGTCGGCTACTATTATAAAAGTAATCGGCAAGACTTTATTTTCAGCACATTCCTCGGTTACTATTTCAAAAGTAATCGGGAAGATTTTTATTTTCAGCATATTCGTCAGTTACTATTTCAAAAGTAATCGGCAAGATTTTTATTTTCAACATATTCGTCGGTTACTATTTCAAAAGTAATCGGCAAGATTTTTATTTTCAGCATATTTGTCGGTTACTATTTTAAAAGTAATCGGCAAGACTTTATTTTCAGCATATTCGTCGGATACTATTTCAAAAGTAATTGGCAAGACTTTATTTTCAGCACATTCGTGGGATACTATTTCAAAAGTAATCGACAAGACTTTATTTTCAGCACATTCGTCGGTTACTATTTCAAAAGTAATCGGCAAGATTTTTATTTTCAGCATATTCGTCGGATACTTTTTCAAAAGTAATCGACAAGACTTTATTTTCAGCACATTCGTCGGTTACTATTTCAAAAGTAATCGGCAAGACTTTATTTTCAGCACATTTGTCGGTTACTATTTCAAAAGTAATCGGCAAGATTTTTACTTTCAGCATATTCGTCGGTTACTATTTCAAAAGTAATCGACAAGGTTTTTATTTTCAACATATTCGTCGGTTACTATTTCAAAAGTAATCGGCAAGACTTTATTTTCAACACATTCGTCGGTTACTATTTCAAAAGTAATTGGCAAGATTTTTATTTTTAGCATATTCGTCGGTTACTATTTCAAAATTAATCGGCAAGATTTTTATTTTAAGCATATTCGTCGGCTACTATTATAAAAGTAATCGGCAAGACTTTATTTTCAGCACATTCGTCGGTTACTATTTCAAAAGTAATCGGGAAGATTTTTATTTTCAGCATATTCGTCGGTTACTATTTCAAAAGTAATGGGCAAGACTTTATTTTCAGCACATTCGTGGGATACTATTTCAAAAGTAATCGGCAAGACTTTATTTTCATCACATTCGTCGGTTACTATTTCAAAAGTAATCGGCCACATTTTTATTTTCAGCATATTCGTGGGTTACTATTTCAAAAGTAATCGGCAAAATTTTTATTTTAAGCATATTTGTCGGCTACTATTATAAAAGTAATCGGCAAGACTTTATTTTCAGCACATTCCTCGGTTACTATTTCAAAAGTAATCGGGAAGATTTTTATTTTCAGCATATTCGTCAGTTACTATTTCAAAAGTAATCGGCAAGATTTTTATTTTCAACATATTCGTCGGTTACTATTTCAAAAGTAATCGGCAAGATTTTTATTTTCAGCATATTCGTCGGTTACTATTTTAAAAGTAATCGGGGGCATTATTTATTTTCAGCACATTTGTCGGTTACTATTTCAAAAGTAATCGGCAAGATTTTTATCTTCAGCATATTTGTCGGTTACTATTTTAAAAGTAATCGGCAAGACTTTATTTTCAGCATATTCGTCGGATACTATTTCAAAAGTAATTGGCAAGACTTTATTTTCAGCACATTCGTGGGATACTATTTCAAAAGTAATCGACAAGACTTTATTTTCAGCACATTCGTCGGTTACTATTTCAAAAGTAATCGGCAAGATTTTTATTTTCAGCATATTCGTCGGTTACTATTTCAAAAGTAATCGGCAAGATTTTATTTTCAGCACATTCGTCGGATACTATTTCAAAAGTAATCGGCAAGACTTAATTTTCATCACATTCGTCGGTTACTATTTCAAAAGTAATCGGCCACATTTTTATTTTCAGCATATTCGTGGGTTACTATTTCAAAAGTAATCGGCAAGATTTTTATTTTAAGCATATTTGTCGGCTACTATTATAAAAGTAATCGGCAAGACTTTATTTTCTGCACATTCCTCAGTTACTATTTTAAAAGTAATCGGGAAGATTTTTATTTTCAGCATATTCGTCGGTTACAATTTCAAAAGTAATCGGCAAGATTTTTATTTTCAACATATTCGTCGGTTACTATTTCAAAAGTAATCGGCAAGATTTTTATTTTCAGCATATTCGTCGGTTACTATTTTAAAAGTAATCGGGGGCATTATTTATTTTCAGCACATTCGTCGGTTACTATTTCAAAAGTAATCGGCAAGATTTTAATCTTCAGCATATTTGTTGGTTACTATTTTAAAAGTAATCGGCAAGACTTTATTTTCAGCATATTCGTCGGATACTATTTCAAAAGTAATTGGCAAGACTTTATTTTCAGCACATTCGTGGGATACTATTTCAAAAGTAATCGACAAGACTTTATTTTCAGCACATTCGTCGGTTACTATTTCAAAAGTAATCGGCAAGATTTTTATTTTCAGCATATTCGTCGGATACTTTTTCAAAAGTAATCGACAAGACTTTATTTTCAGCACATTCGTCGGTTACTATTTCAAAAGTAATCGGCAAGACTTTATTTTCAGCACATTTGTCGGTTACTATTTCAAAAGTAATCGGCAAGATTTTTACTTTCAGCATATTCGTCGGTTACTATTTCAAAAGTAATCGACAAGGTTTTTATTTTCAACATATTCGTCGGTTACTATTTCAAAAGTAATCGGCAAGACTTTATTTTCAACACATTCGTCGGTTACTATTTCAAAAGTAATTGGCAAGATTTTTATTTTTAGCATATTCGTCGGTTACTATTTCAAAATTAATCGGCAAGATTTTTATTTTAAGCATATTCGTCGGCTACTATTATAAAAGTAATCGGCAAGACTTTATTTTCAGCACATTCGTCGGATACTATTTCAAAAGTAATCGGCAAGACTTAATTTTCATCACATTCGTCGGTTACTATTTCAAAAGTAATCGGCCACATTTTTATTTTCAGCATATTCGTGGGTTACTATTTCAAAAGTAATCGGCAAGATTTTTATTTTAAGCATATTTGTCGGCTACTATTATAAAAGTAATCGGCAAGACTTTATTTTCTGCACATTCCTCAGTTACTATTTTAAAAGTAATCGGGAAGATTTTTATTTTCAGCATATTCGTCGGTTACAATTTCAAAAGTAATCGGCAAGATTTTTATTTTCAACATATTCGTCGGTTACTATTTCAAAAGTAATCGGCAAGATTTTTATTTTCAGCATATTCGTCGGTTACTATTTTAAAAGTAATCGGGGGCATTATTTATTTTCAGCACATTCGTCGGTTACTATTTCAAAAGTAATCGGCAAGATTTTAATCTTCAGCATATTTGTCGGTTACTATTTTAAAAGTAATCGGCAAGACTTTATTTTCAGCATATTCGTGGGATACTATTTCAAAAGTAATTGGCAAGACTTTATTTTCAGCACATTCGTGGGATACTATTTCAAAAGTAATCGACAAGACTTTATTTTCAGCACATTCGTCGGTTACTATTTCAAAAGTAATCGGCAAGATTTTTATTTTCAGCATATTCGTCGGATACTTTTTCAAAAGTAATCGACAAGACTTTATTTTCAGCACATTCGTCGGTTACTATTTCAAAAGTAATCGGCAAGACTTTATTTTCAGCACATTTGTCGGTTACTATTTCAAAAGTAATCGGCAAGATTTTTACTTTCAGCATATTCGTCGGTTACTATTTCAAAAGTAATCGACAAGGTTTTTATTTTCAACATATTCGTCGGTTACTATTTCAAAAGTAATCGGCAAGACTTTATTTTCAACACATTCGTCGGTTACTATTTCAAAAGTAATTGGCAAGATTTTTATTTTTAGCATATTCGTCGGTTACTATTTCAAAATTAATCGGCAAGATTTTTATTTTAAGCATATTCGTCGGCTACTATTATAAAAGTAATCGGCAAGACTTTATTTTCAGCACATTCGTCGGTTACTATTTCAAAAGTAATCGGGAAGATTTTTATTTTCAGCATATTCGTCGGTTACTATTTCAAAAGTAATGGGCAAGACTTTATTTTCAGCACATTCGTGGGATACTATTTCAAAAGTAATCGGCAAGACTTTATTTTCATCACATTCGTCGGTTACTATTTCAAAAGTAATCGGCCACATTTTTATTTTCAGCATATTCGTGGGTTACTATTTCAAAAGTAATCGGCAAAATTTTTATTTTAAGCATATTTGTCGGCTACTATTATAAAAGTAATCGGCAAGACTTTATTTTCAGCACATTCCTCGGTTACTATTTCAAAAGTAATCGGGAAGATTTTTATTTTCAGCATATTCGTCAGTTACTATTTCAAAAGTAATCGGCAAGATTTTTATTTTCAACATATTCGTCGGTTACTATTTCAAAAGTAATCGGCAAGACTTTATTTTTAGCACATTTGTCGGTTACTATTTCAAAAGTAATCGGCAAGATTTTTATTTTCAGCATATTCGTCGGTTACTATTTTAAAAGTAATCGGGGGCATTATTTATTTTCAGCACATTCGTCGGTTACTATTTCAAAAGTAATCGGGAAGATTTTTATTTTCAGCATATTTGTCGGTTACTATTTTAAAAGTAATCGGCAAGACTTTATTTTCAGCACATTCGTCGGATACTATTTCAAAAGTAATTGGCAAGACTTTATTTTCAGCACATTCGTCGGATACTATTTCAAAAGTAATCGGCAAGACTTTATTTTCAGCACATTCGTCGGTTACTATTTCAAAAGTAATCGGCAAGATTTTTATTTTCAGCATATTCGTCGGATACTTTTTCAAAAGTAATCGGCAAGACTTTATTTTCAACATATTCGTCGGTTACTATTTCAAAAGTAATCGGCAAGACTTTATTTTCAGCACATTCGTCGGTTACTATTTCAAAAGTAATCGGGAAGATTTTTATTTTCAGCATATTCGTCAGTTACTATTTCAAAAGTAATCGGCAAGATTTTTATTTTAAGCATATTTGTCGGCTACTATTATAAAAGTAATCGGCAAGACTTTATTTTCTGCACATTCCTCAGTTACTATTTTAAAAGTAATCGGGAAGATTTTTATTTTCAGCATATTCGTCGGTTACAATTTCAAAAGTAATCGGCAAGATTTTTATTTTCAACATATTCGTCGGTTACTATTTCAAAAGTAATCGGCAAGATTTTTATTTTCAGCATATTCGTCGGTTACTATTTTAAAAGTAATCGGGGGCATTATTTATTTTCAGCACATTCGTCGGTTACTATTTCAAAAGTAATCGGCAAGATTTTTATTTTCAGCATATTTGTCGGTTACTATTTTAAAAGTAATCGGCAAGACTTTATTTTCAGCACATTCGTCGGATACTATTTCAAAAGTAATTGGCAAGACTTTATTTTCAGCACATTCGTCGGATACTATTTCAAAAGTAATCGGCAAGACTTTATTTTCAGCACATTCGTCGGATACTATTTCAAAAGTAATCGGCAAGACTTTATTTTCAGCACATTCGTCGGTTACTATTTCAAAAGTAATCGGCAAGATTTTTATTTTCAGCATATTCGTCGGATACTTTTTCAAAAGTAATCGGCAAGACTTTATTTTCAACATATTCGTCGGTTACTATTTCAAAAGTAATCGGCAAGACTTTATTTTCAGCACATTCGTCGTTTACTATTTCAAAAGTAATCGGGAAGATTTTTATTTTCAGCATATTCGTCGGTTACTATTTCAAAAGTAATCGGCAAGATTTTTATTTTCAGCATATTTGTCGGTTACTATTTTAAAAGTAATCGACTTGATTTTTTTTTTTAAACAGATTCGTCGGTTACTATTTCAAAAGTAATCGGCAAGACATTATTTTCAACACATTCGTTGGTTACTATTTTAAATGTAATCGGTAAAATTTTTATTTTCAACATATTCGTCGCTTACTATTTCAAAAGTAATCGGCATGATTTATTTTCAGCACATTCGTCAGTTACTATTTCAAAAGTAATCGGCATGATTTATTTTCAGCACATTCGTCGGTTACTATTTCAAAAGTAATCGGCAAGATTTTTATTTTAAGCATATTTGTCGGCTACTATTATAAAAGTAATCGGCAAGACTTTATTTTCAGCACATTCCTCGGTTACTATTTCAAAAGTAATCGGGAAGATTTTTATTTTCAGCATATTCGTCAGTTACTATTTCAAAAGTAATCGGCAAGATTTTTATTTTCAACATATTCGTCGGTTACTATTTCAAAAGTAATCGGCAAGACTTTATTTTTAGCACATTTGTCGGTTACTATTTCAAAAGTAATCGGCAAGATTTTTATTTTCAGCATATTCGTCGGTTACTATTTTAAAAGTAATCGGGGGCATTATTTATTTTCAGCACATTCGTCGGTTACTATTTCAAAAGTAATCGGGAAGATTTTTATTTTCAGCATATTTGTCGGTTACTATTTTAAAAGTAATCGGCAAGACTTTATTTTCAGCACATTCGTCGGATACTATTTCAAAAGTAATTGGCAAGACTTTATTTTCAGCACATTCGTCGGATACTATTTCAAAAGTAATCGGCAAGACTTTATTTTCAGCACATTCGTCGGTTACTATTTCAAAAGTAATCGGCAAGATTTTTATTTTCAGCATATTCGTCGGATACTTTTTCAAAAGTAATCGGCAAGACTTTATTTTCAACATATTCGTCGGTTACTATTTCAAAAGTAATCGGCAAGACTTTATTTTCAGCACATTCGTCGGTTACTATTTCAAAAGTAATCGGGAAGATTTTTATTTTCAGCATATTCGTCAGTTACTATTTCAAAAGTAATCGGCAAGATTTTTATTTTAAGCATATTTGTCGGCTACTATTATAAAAGTAATCGGCAAGACTTTATTTTCTGCACATTCCTCAGTTACTATTTTAAAAGTAATCGGGAAGATTTTTATTTTCAGCATATTCGTCGGTTACAATTTCAAAAGTAATCGGCAAGATTTTTATTTTCAACATATTCGTCGGTTACTATTTCAAAAGTAATCGGCAAGATTTTTATTTTCAGCATATTCGTCGGTTACTATTTTAAAAGTAATCGGGGGCATTATTTATTTTCAGCACATTCGTCGGTTACTATTTCAAAAGTAATCGGCAAGATTTTTATTTTCAGCATATTTGTCGGTTACTATTTTAAAAGTAATCGGCAAGACTTTATTTTCAGCACATTCGTCGGATACTATTTCAAAAGTAATTGGCAAGACTTTATTTTCAGCACATTCGTCGGATACTATTTCAAAAGTAATCGGCAAGACTTTATTTTCAGCACATTCGTCGGTTACTATTTCAAAAGTAATCGGCAAGATTTTTATTTTCAGCATATTCGTCGGATACTTTTTCAAAAGTAATCGGCAAGACTTTATTTTCAACATATTCGTCGGTTACTATTTCAAAAGTAATCGGCAAGACTTTATTTTCAGCACATTCGTCGTTTACTATTTCAAAAGTAATCGGGAAGATTTTTATTTTCAGCATATTCGTCGGTTACTATTTCAAAAGTAATCGGCAAGATTTTTATTTTCAGCATATTTGTCGGTTACTATTTTAAAAGTAATCGACTTGATTTTTTTTTTTAAACAGATTCGTCGGTTACTATTTCAAAAGTAATCGGCAAGACATTATTTTCAACACATTCGTTGGTTACTATTTTAAATGTAATCGGTAAAATTTTTATTTTCAACATATTCGTCGCTTACTATTTCAAAAGTAATCGGCATGATTTATTTTCAGCACATTCGTCAGTTACTATTTCAAAAGTAATCGGCATGATTTATTTTCAGCACATTCGTCGGTTACTATTTCAAAAGTAATCGGCAAGATTTTTATTTTCAGCATATTCGTCGGTTACAATTTCAAAAGTAATTGGCAAGATTTTTATTTTCAACATATTCGTCGGTTACTATTTCAAAAGTAATCGGCAAGATTTTTATTTTCAGCATATTCGTCGGTTACTATTTTAAAAGTAATCGGGGGCATTATTTATTTTCAGCACATTCGTCGGTTACTATTTCAAAAGTAATCGGCAAGATTTTTATCTTCAACATATTTGTCGGTTACTATTTTAAAAGTAATCGGCAAGACTTTATTTTCAGCATATTCGTCGGATACTATTTCAAAAGTAATTGGCAAGACTTTATTTTCAGCACATTCGTGGGATACTATTTCAAAAGTAATCAACAAGACTTTATTTTCAGCACATTCGTCGGTTACTATTTCAAAAGTAATCGGCAAGATTTTTATTTTCAGCATATTCGTCGGTTACTATTTCAAAAGTAATCGGCAAGATTTTATTTTCAGCACATTCGTCGGATACTATTTCAAAAGTAATCGGCAAGACTTAATTTTCATCACATTCGTCGGTTACTATTTCAAAAGTAATCGGCCACATTTTTATTTTCAGCATATTCGTGGGTTACTATTTCAAAAGTAATCGGCAAAATTTTTATTTTAAGCATATTTGTCGGCTACTATTATAAAAGTAATCGGCAAGACTTTATTTTCAGCACATTCCTCGGTTACTATTTCAAAAGTAATCGGGAAGATTTTTATTTTCAGCATATTCGTCAGTTACTATTTCAAAAGTAATCGGCAAGATTTTTATTTTCAACATATTCGTCGGTTACTATTTCAAAAGTAATCGGCAAGACTTTATTTTTAGCACATTTGTCGGTTACTATTTCAAAAGTAATCGGCAAGATTTTTATTTTCAGCATATTCGTCGGTTACTATTTTAAAAGTAATCGGGGGCATTATTTATTTTCAGCACATTCGTCGGATACTATTTCAAAAGTAATCGGCAAGACTTTATTTTCAGCACATTCGTCGGTTACTATTTCAAAAGTAATCGGCAAGATTTTTATTTTCAGCATATTCGTCGGATACTTTTTCAAAAGTAATCGGCAAGACTTTATTTTCAACATATTCGTCGGTTACTATTTCAAAAGTAATCGGCAAGACTTTATTTTCAGCACATTCGTCGGTTACTATTTCAAAAGTAATCGGGAAGATTTTTATTTTCAGCATATTCGTCAGTTACTATTTCAAAAGTAATCGGCAAGATTTTTATTTTAAGCATATTTGTCGGCTACTATTATAAAAGTAATCGGCAAGACTTTATTTTCTGCACATTCCTCAGTTACTATTTTAAAAGTAATCGGGAAGATTTTTATTTTCAGCATATTCGTCGGTTACAATTTCAAAAGTAATCGGCAAGATTTTTATTTTCAACATATTCGTCGGTTACTATTTCAAAAGTAATCGGCAAGATTTTTATTTTCAGCATATTCGTCGGTTACTATTTTAAAAGTAATCGGGGGCATTATTTATTTTCAGCACATTCGTCGGTTACTATTTCAAAAGTAATCGGCAAGATTTTTATTTTCAGCATATTTGTCGGTTACTATTTTAAAAGTAATCGGCAAGACTTTATTTTCAGCACATTCGTCGGATACTATTTCAAAAGTAATTGGCAAGACTTTATTTTCAGCACATTCGTCGGATACTATTTCAAAAGTAATCGGCAAGACTTTATTTTCAGCACATTCGTCGGTTACTATTTCAAAAGTAATCGGCAAGATTTTTATTTTCAGCATATTCGTCGGATACTTTTTCAAAAGTAATCGGCAAGACTTTATTTTCAACATATTCGTCGGTTACTATTTCAAAAGTAATCGGCAAGACTTTATTTTCAGCACATTCTTCGTTTACTATTTCAAAAGTAATCGGGAAGATTTTTATTTTCAGCATATTCGTCGGTTACTATTTCAAAAGTAATCGGCAAGATTTTTATTTTCAGCATATTTGTCGGTTACTATTTTAAAAGTAATCGACTTGATTTTTTTTTTGAAACAGATTCGTCGGTTACTATTTCAAAAGTAATCGGCAAGACATTATTTTCAACACATTCGTTGGTTACTATTTTAAATGTAATCGGTAAAATTTTTATTTTCAACATATTCGTCGCTTACTATTTCAAAAGTAATCGGCATGATTTATTTTCAGCACATTCGTCAGTTACTATTTCAAAAGTAATCGGCATGATTTATTTTCAGCACATTCGTCGGTTACTATTTCAAAAGTAATCGGCAAGATTTTATTTTCAGCACATTCGTCGGATACTATTTCAAAAGTAATCGGTAAGACTTAATTTTCATCACATTCGTCGGTTACTATTTCAAAAGTAATCGGCCACATTTTTATTTTCAGCATATTCGTGGGTTACTATTTCAAAAGTAATCGGCAAGATTTTTATTTTAAGCATATTTGTCGGCTACTATTATAAAAGTAATCGGCAAGACTTTATTTTCTGCACATTCCTCAGTTACTATTTTAAAAGTAATCGGGAAGATTTTTATTTTCAGCATATTCGTCGGTTACAATTTCAAAAGTAATTGGCAAGATTTTTATTTTCAACATATTCGTCGGTTACTATTTCAAAAGTAATCGGCAAGATTTTTATTTTCAGCATATTCGTCGGTTACTATTTTAAAAGTAATCGGGGGCATTATTTATTTTCAGCACATTCGTCGGTTACTATTTCAAAAGTAATCGGCAAGATTTTTATCTTCAACATATTTGTCGGTTACTATTTTAAAAGTAATCGGCAAGACTTTATTTTCAGCATATTCGTCGGATACTATTTCAAAAGTAATTGGCAAGACTTTATTTTCAGCACATTCGTGGGATACTATTTCAAAAGTAATCAACAAGACTTTATTTTCAGCACATTCGTCGGTTACTATTTCAAAAGTAATCGGCAAGATTTTTATTTTCAGCATATTCGTCGGTTACTATTTCAAAAGTAATCGGCAAGATTTTATTTTCAGCACATTCGTCGGATACTATTTCAAAAGTAATCGGCAAGACTTAATTTTCATCACATTCGTCGGTTACTATTTCAAAAGTAATCGGCCACATTTTTATTTTCAGCATATTCGTGGGTTACTATTTCAAAAGTAATCGGCAAGATTTTTATTTTAAGCATATTTGTCGGCAACTATTATAAAAGTAATCGGCAAGACTTTATTTTCTGCACATTCCTCAGTTACTATTTTAAAAGTAATCGGGAAGATTTTTATTTTCAGCATATTCGTCGGTTACAATTTCAAAAGTAATCGGCAAGATTTTTATTTTCAACATATTCGTCGGTTACTATTTCAAAAGTAATCGGCAAGATTTTTATTTTCAGCATATTCGTCGGTTACTATTTTAAAAGTAATCGGGGGCATTATTTATTTTCAGCACATTCGTCGGTTACTATTTCAAAAGTAATCGGCAAGATTTTTATCTTCAGCATATTTGTCGGTTACTATTTTAAAAGTAATCGGCAAGACTTTATTTTCAGCATATTCGTCGGATACTTTTTCAAAAGTAATCGACAAGACTTTATTTTCAGCACATTCGTCGGTTACTATTTCAAAAGTAATCGGCAAGACTTTATTTTCAGCACATTTGTCGGTTACTATTTCAAAAGTAATCGGCAAGATTTTTACTTTCAGCATATTCGTCGGTTACTATTTCAAAAGTAATCGACAAGGTTTTTATTTTCAACATATTCGTCGGTTACTATTTCAAAAGTAATCGGCAAGACTTTATTTTCAACACATTCGTCGGTTACTATTTCAAAAGTAATTGGCAAGATTTTTATTTTTAGCATATTCGTCGGTTACTATTTCAAAATTAATCGGCAAGATTTTTATTTTAAGCATATTTGTCGGCTACTATTATAAAAGTAATCGGCAAGACTTTATTTTCAGCACATTCGTCGGTTACTATTTCAAAAGTAATCGGGAAGATTTTTATTTTCAGCATATTCGTCGGTTACTATTTCAAAAGTAATGGGCAAGACTTTATTTTCAGCACATTCGTGGGATACTATTTCAAAAGTAATCGGCAAGACTTTATTTTCATCACATTCGTCGGTTACTATTTCAAAAGTAATCGGCCACATTTTTATTTTCAGCATATTCGTGGGTTACTATTTCAAAAGTAATCGGCAAAATTTTTATTTTAAGCATATTTGTCGGCTACTATTATAAAAGTAATCGGCAAGACTTTATTTTCAGCACATTCCTCGGTTACTATTTCAAAAGTAATCGGGAAGATTTTTATTTTCAGCATATTCGTCAGTTACTATTTCAAAAGTAATCGGCAAGATTTTTATTTTCAACATATTCGTCGGTTACTATTTCAAAAGTAATCGGCAAGACTTTATTTTTAGCACATTTGTCGGTTACTATTTCAAAAGTAATCGGCAATATTTTTATTTTCAGCATATTCGTCGGTTACTATTTTAAAAGTAATCGGGGGCATTATTTATTTTCAGCACATTCGTCGGTTACTATTTCAAAAGTAATCGGCAAGATTTTTATCTTCAACATATTTGTCGGTTACTATTTTAAAAGTAATCGGCAAGACTTTATTTTCAGCATATTCGTCGGATACTATTTCAAAAGTAATTGGCAAGACTTTATTTTCAGCACATTCGGGGGATACTATTTCAAAAGTAATCAACAAGACTTTATTTTCAGCACATTCGTCGGTTACTATTTCAAAAGTAATCGGCAAGATTTTTATTTTCAGCATATTCGTCGGTTACTATTTCAAAAGTAATCGGCAAGATTTTATTTTCAGCACATTCGTCGGATACTATTTCAAAAGTAATCGGCAAGACTTAATTTTCATCACATTCGTCGGTTACTATTTCAAAAGTAATCGGCCACATTTTTATTTTCAGCATATTCGTGGGTTACTATTTCAAAAGTAATCGGCAAGATTTTTATTTTAAGCATATTTGTCGGCAACTATTATAAAAGTAATCGGCAAGACTTTATTTTCTGCACATTCCTCAGTTACTATTTTAAAAGTAATCGGGAAGATTTTTATTTTCAGCATATTCGTCGGTTACAATTTCAAAAGTAATCGGCAAGATTTTTATTTTCAACATATTCGTCGGTTACTATTTCAAAAGTAATCGGCAAGATTTTTATTTTCAGCATATTCGTCGGTTACTATTTTAAAAGTAATCGGGGGCATTATTTATTTTCAGCACATTCGTCGGTTACTATTTCAAAAGTAATCGGCAAGATTTTTATCTTCAGCATATTTGTCGGTTACTATTTTAAAAGTAATCGGCAAGACTTTATTTTCAGCATATTCGTCGGATACTTTTTCAAAAGTAATCGACAAGACTTTATTTTCAGCACATTCGTTGGTTACTATTTCAAAAGTAATCGGCAAGACTTTATTTTCAGCACATTTGTCGGTTACTATTTCAAAAGTAATCGGCAAGATTTTTACTTTCAGCATATTCGTCGGTTACTATTTCAAAAGTAATCGACAAGGTTTTTATTTTCAACATATTCGTCGGTTACTATTTCAAAAGTAATCGGCAAGATTTTTATTTTCAACATATTCGTCGGTTACTATTTCAAAAGTAATCGGCAAGACTTTATTTTTAGCACATTTGTCGGTTACTATTTCAAAAGTAATCGGCAATATTTTTATTTTCAGCATATTCGTCGGTTACTATTTTAAAAGTAATCGGGGGCATTATTTATTTTTAGCATATTCGTCGGTTACTATTTCAAAATTAATCGGCAAGATTTTTATTTTAAGCATATTTGTCGGCTACTATTATAAAAGTAATCGGCAAGACTTTATTTTCAGCACATTCGTCGGTTACTATTTCAAAAGTAATCGGGAAGATTTTTATTTTCAGCAAATTCGTCGGTTACTATTTCAAAAGTAATGGGCAAGACTTTATTTTCAGCACATTCGTGGGATACTATTTCAAAAGTAATCGGCAAGACTTTATTTTCATCACATTCGTCGGTTACTATTTCAAAAGTAATCGGCCACATTTTTATTTTCAGCATATTCGTGGGTTACTATTTCAAAAGTAATCGGCAAAATTTTTATTTTAAGCATATTTGTCGGCTACTATTATAAAAGTAATCGGCAAGACTTTATTTTCAGCACATTCCTCGGTTACTATTTCAAAAGTAATCGGGAAGATTTTTATTTTCAGCATATTCGTCAGTTACTATTTCAAAAGTAATCGGCAAGATTTTTATTTTCAACATATTCGTCGGTTACTATTTCAAAAGTAATCGGCAAGACTTTATTTTTAGCACATTTGTCGGTTACTATTTCAAAAGTAATCGGCAATATTTTTATTTTCAGCATATTCGTCGGTTACTATTTTAAAAGTAATCGGGGGCATTATTTATTTTCAGCACATTCGTCGGTTACTATTTCAAAAGTAATCGGGAAGATTTTTATTTTCAGCATATTTGTCGGTTACTATTTTAAAAGTAATCGGCAAGACTTTATTTTCAGCACATTCGTCGGATACTATTTCAAAAGTAATGGGCAAGACTTTATTTTCAGCACATTCGTCGGATACTATTTCAAAAGTAATCGGCAAGACTTTATTTTCAGCACATTCGTCGGTTACTATTTCAAAAGTAATCGGCAAGATTTTTATTTTCAGCATATTCGTCGGATACTTTTTCAAAAGTAATCGGCAAGACTTTATTTTCAACATATTCGTCGGTTACTATTTCAAAAGTAATCGGCAAGACTTTATTTTCAGCACATTCGTCGGTTACTATTTCAAAAGTAATCGGGAAGATTTTTATTTTCAGCATATTCGTCGGTTACTATTTCAAAAGTAATCGGCAAGATTTTTATTTTCAGCATATTTGTCGGTTACTATTTTAAAAGTAATCGACTTGATTTTTTTTTTAAACAGATTCGTCGGTTACTATTTCAAAAGTAATCGGCAAGACATTATTTTCAACACATTCGTTGGTTACTATTTTAAATGTAATCGGTAAAATTTTTATTTTCTACATATTCGTCGCTTACTATTTCAAAAGTAATCGGCATGATTTATTTTCAGCACATTCGTCGGTTACTATTTCAAAAGTAATCGGCATGATTTATTTTCAGCACATTCGTCGGTTACTATTTCAAAAGTAATTGGCAAGATTTTTATTTTCAGCATATTCGTCGGTTACTATTTTAAAAGTAATCGGGGGCATTATTTATTTTCAGCACATTCGTCGGTTACTATTTCAAAAGTAATCGGGAAGATTTTTATTTTCAGCATATTCGTCGGTTACTATTTCAAAAGTAATCGGCATGATTTATTTTCAGCACATTCGTCGGTTACTATTTCAAAAGTAATCGGCATGATTTATTTTCAGCATATTAGTCGGTTACTATTTTAAAAGTAATCGACTTGATTTTTTTTTTAAACAGATTCGTCGGTTACTATATCAAAAGTAATCGGCAAGACATTATTTTCAACACATTCGTTGGTTACTATTTTAAATGTAATCGGTAAAATTTTTATTTTCAACATATTCGTCGCTTACTATTTCAAAAGTAATCGGCATGATTTATTTTCAGCACATTCGTCGGTTACTATTTCAAAAGTAATCGGCATGATTTATTTTCAGCACATTCGTCGGTTACTATTTCAAAAGTAATCGGCAAGATTTTATTTTCAGCACATTCGTCGGATACTATTTCAAAAGTAATCGGCAAGACTTAATTTTCATCACATTCGTCGGTTACTATTTCAAAAGTAATCGGTCACATTTTTATTTTCAGCATATTCGTGGGTTACTATTTCAAAAGTAATCGGCAAGATTTTTATTTTAAGCATATTTGTCGGCTACTATTATAAAAGTAATCGGCAAGACTTTATTTTCTGCACATTCCTCAGTTACTATTTTAAAAGTAATCGGGAAGATTTTTATTTTCAGCATATTCGTCGGTTACAATTTCAAAAGTAATCGGCAAGATTTTTATTTTCAACATATTCGTCGGTTACTATTTCAAAAGTAATCGGCAAGATTTTATTTTCAGCACATTCGTCGGATACTATTTCAAAAGTAATCGGCAAGACTTAATTTTCATCACATTCGTCGGTTACTATTTCAAAAGTAATAGGCCACATTTTTATTTTCAGCATATTCGTGGGTTACTATTTCAAAAGTAATCGGCAAGATTTTTATTTTAAGCATATTTGTCGGCTACTATTATAAAAGTAATCGGCAAGACTTTATTTTCTGCACATTCCTCAGTTACTATTTTAAAAGTAATCGGGAAGATTTTTATTTTCAGCATATTCGTCGGTTACAATTTCAAAAGTAATCGGGAAGATTTTTATTTTCAGCATATTCGTCGGTTACTATTTCAAAAGTAATCGGCAAGATTTTTATTTTCAGCATATTTGTCGGTTACTATTTTAAAAGTAATCGACTTGATTTTTATTTTAAACAGATTCGTCGGTTACTATTTCAAAAGTAATCGGCAAGACTTTATTTTCAACACATTCGTTGGTTACTATTTTAAAAGTAATCGGTCAAATTTTTATTTTCAACATATTCGTCGCTTACTATTTCAAAAGTAATCGGCATGATTTATTTTCAGCACATTCGTCGGTTACTATTTCAAAAGTAATCGGCATGATTTATTTTCAGCACATTCGTCGGTTACTATTTCAAAAGTAATCGGCAAGACTTTATTTTCAGCACATTCGTTGGTTACTATTTCAAAAGTAATCGGCAAGATTTTTATTTTCAGCATATTCGTCGGTTACTATTTTAAAAGTAATCGGGGGCATTATTTATTTTCAGCACATTCGTCGGTTACTATTTCAAAAGTAATCGACAAGATTTTTATCTTCAGCATATTTGTCGGTTACTATTTTAAAAGTAATCGGCAAGACTTTATTTTCAGCATATTCGTCGGATACTATTTCAAAAGTAATTGGCAAGACTTTATTTTCAGCACATTCGTGGGATACTATTTCAAAAGTAATCGACAAGACTTTATTTTCAGCACATTCGTCGGTTACTATTTCAAAAGTAATCGGCAAGACTTTATTTTCAGCACATTCGTCGGTTACTATTTCAAAAGTAATCGGGAAGATTTTTATTTTCAGCATATTCGTCGGTTACTATTTCAAAAGTAATCGGCAAGATTTTTATTTTCAGCATATTTGTCGGTTACTATTTTAAAAGTAATCGACTTGATTTTTTTTTTAAACAGATTCGTCGGTTACTATTTCAAAAGTAATCGGCAAGACATTATTTTCAACACATTCGTTGGTTACTATTTTAAATGTAATCGGTAAAATTTTTATTTTCTACATATTCGTCGCTTACTATTTCAAAAGTAATCGGCATGATTTATTTTCAGCACATTCGTCGGTTACTATTTCAAAAGTAATCGGCATGATTTATTTTCAGCACATTCGTCGGTTACTATTTCAAAAGTAATTGGCAAGATTTTTATTTTCAGCATATTCGTCGGTTACTATTTTAAAAGTAATCGGGGGCATTATTTATTTTCAGCACATTCGTCGGTTACTATTTCAAAAGTAATCGGGAAGATTTTTATTTTCAGCATATTCGTCGGTTACTATTTCAAAAGTAATCGGCATGATTTATTTTCAGCACATTCGTCGGTTACTATTTCAAAAGTAATCGGCATGATTTATTTTCAGCATATTAGTCGGTTACTATTTTAAAAGTAATCGACTTGATTTTTTTTTTAAACAGATTCGTCGGTTACTATATCAAAAGTAATCGGCAAGACATTATTTTCAACACATTCGTTGGTTACTATTTTAAATGTAATCGGTAAAATTTTTATTTTCAACATATTCGTCGCTTACTATTTCAAAAGTAATCGGCATGATTTATTTTCAGCACATTCGTCGGTTACTATTTCAAAAGTAATCGGCATGATTTATTTTCAGCACATTCGTCGGTTACTATTTCAAAAGTAATCGGCAAGATTTTATTTTCAGCACATTCGTCGGATACTATTTCAAAAGTAATCGGCAAGACTTAATTTTCATCACATTCGTCGGTTACTATTTCAAAAGTAATCGGTCACATTTTTATTTTCAGCATATTCGTGGGTTACTATTTCAAAAGTAATCGGCAAGATTTTTATTTTAAGCATATTTGTCGGCTACTATTATAAAAGTAATCGGCAAGACTTTATTTTCTGCACATTCCTCAGTTACTATTTTAAAAGTAATCGGGAAGATTTTTATTTTCAGCATATTCGTCGGTTACAATTTCAAAAGTAATCGGCAAGATTTTTATTTTCAACATATTCGTCGGTTACTATTTCAAAAGTAATCGGCAAGATTTTATTTTCAGCACATTCGTCGGATACTATTTCAAAAGTAATCGGCAAGACTTAATTTTCATCACATTCGTCGGTTACTATTTCAAAAGTAATAGGCCACATTTTTATTTTCAGCATATTCGTGGGTTACTATTTCAAAAGTAATCGGCAAGATTTTTATTTTAAGCATATTTGTCGGCTACTATTATAAAAGTAATCGGCAAGACTTTATTTTCTGCACATTCCTCAGTTACTATTTTAAAAGTAATCGGGAAGATTTTTATTTTCAGCATATTCGTCGGTTACAATTTCAAAAGTAATCGGGAAGATTTTTATTTTCAGCATATTCGTCGGTTACTATTTCAAAAGTAATCGGCAAGATTTTTATTTTCAGCATATTTGTCGGTTACTATTTTAAAAGTAATCGACTTGATTTTTATTTTAAACAGATTCGTCGGTTACTATTTCAAAAGTAATCGGCAAGACTTTATTTTCAACACATTCGTTGGTTACTATTTTAAAAGTAATCGGTCAAATTTTTATTTTCAACATATTCGTCGCTTACTATTTCAAAAGTAATCGGCATGATTTATTTTCAGCACATTCGTCGGTTACTATTTCAAAAGTAATCGGCATGATTTATTTTCAGCACATTCGTCGGTTACTATTTCAAAAGTAATCGGCAAGACTTTATTTTCAGCACATTCGTTGGTTACTATTTCAAAAGTAATCGGCAAGATTTTTATTTTCAGCATATTCGTCGGTTACTATTTTAAAAGTAATCGGGGGCATTATTTATTTTCAGCACATTCGTCGGTTACTATTTCAAAAGTAATCGACAAGATTTTTATCTTCAGCATATTTGTCGGTTACTATTTTAAAAGTAATCGGCAAGACTTTATTTTCAGCATATTCGTCGGATACTATTTCAAAAGTAATTGGCAAGACTTTATTTTCAGCACATTCGTGGGATACTATTTCAAAAGTAATCGACAAGACTTTATTTTCAGCACATTCGTCGGTTACTATTTCAAAAGTAATCGGCAAGACTTTATTTTCAGCACATTCGTCGGTTACTATTTCAAAAGTAATCGGGAAGATTTTTATTTTCAGCATATTCGTCGGTTACTATTTCAAAAGTAATCGGCAAGATTTTTATTTTCAGCATATTTGTCGGTTACTATTTTAAAAGTAATCGACTTGATTTTTTTTTTAAACAGATTCGTCGGTTACTATTTCAAAAGTAATCGGCAAGACATTATTTTCAACACATTCGTTGGTTACTATTTTAAATGTAATCGGTAAAATTTTTATTTTCTACATATTCGTCGCTTACTATTTCAAAAGTAATCGGCATGATTTATTTTCAGCACATTCGTCGGTTACTATTTCAAAAGTAATCGGCATGATTTATTTTCAGCACATTCGTCGGTTACTATTTCAAAAGTAATTGGCAAGATTTTTATTTTCAGCATATTCGTCGGTTACTATTTTAAAAGTAATCGGGGGCATTATTTATTTTCAGCACATTCGTCGGTTACTATTTCAAAAGTAATCGGGAAGATTTTTATTTTCAGCATATTCGTCGGTTACTATTTCAAAAGTAATCGGCATGATTTATTTTCAGCACATTCGTCGGTTACTATTTCAAAAGTAATCGGCATGATTTATTTTCAGCATATTAGTCGGTTACTATTTTAAAAGTAATCGACTTGATTTTTTTTTTAAACAGATTCGTCGGTTACTATATCAAAAGTAATCGGCAAGACATTATTTTCAACACATTCGTTGGTTACTATTTTAAATGTAATCGGTAAAATTTTTATTTTCAACATATTCGTCGCTTACTATTTCAAAAGTAATCGGCATGATTTATTTTCAGCACATTCGTCGGTTACTATTTCAAAAGTAATCGGCATGATTTATTTTCAGCACATTCGTCGGTTACTATTTCAAAAGTAATCGGCAAGATTTTATTTTCAGCACATTCGTCGGATACTATTTCAAAAGTAATCGGCAAGACTTAATTTTCATCACATTCGTCGGTTACTATTTCAAAAGTAATCGGTCACATTTTTATTTTCAGCATATTCGTGGGTTACTATTTCAAAAGTAATCGGCAAGATTTTTATTTTAAGCATATTTGTCGGCTACTATTATAAAAGTAATCGGCAAGACTTTATTTTCTGCACATTCCTCAGTTACTATTTTAAAAGTAATCGGGAAGATTTTTATTTTCAGCATATTCGTCGGTTACAATTTCAAAAGTAATCGGCAAGATTTTTATTTTCAACATATTCGTCGGTTACTATTTCAAAAGTAATCGGCAAGATTTTATTTTCAGCACATTCGTCGGATACTATTTCAAAAGTAATCGGCAAGACTTAATTTTCATCACATTCGTCGGTTACTATTTCAAAAGTAATAGGCCACATTTTTATTTTCAGCATATTCGTGGGTTACTATTTCAAAAGTAATCGGCAAGATTTTTATTTTAAGCATATTTGTCGGCTACTATTATAAAAGTAATCGGCAAGACTTTATTTTCTGCACATTCCTCAGTTACTATTTTAAAAGTAATCGGGAAGATTTTTATTTTCAGCATATTCGTCGGTTACAATTTCAAAAGTAATCGGGAAGATTTTTATTTTCAGCATATTCGTCGGTTACTATTTCAAAAGTAATCGGCAAGATTTTTATTTTCAGCATATTTGTCGGTTACTATTTTAAAAGTAATCGACTTGATTTTTATTTTAAACAGATTCGTCGGTTACTATTTCAAAAGTAATCGGCAAGACTTTATTTTCAACACATTCGTTGGTTACTATTTTAAAAGTAATCGGTCAAATTTTTATTTTCAACATATTCGTCGCTTACTATTTCAAAAGTAATCGGCATGATTTATTTTCAGCACATTCGTCGGTTACTATTTCAAAAGTAATCGGCATGATTTATTTTCAGCACATTCGTCGGTTACTATTTCAAAAGTAATCGGCAAGACTTTATTTTCAGCACATTCGTTGGTTACTATTTCAAAAGTAATCGGCAAGATTTTTATTTTCAGCATATTCGTCGGTTACTATTTTAAAAGTAATCGGGGGCATTATTTATTTTCAGCACATTCGTCGGTTACTATTTCAAAAGTAATCGACAAGATTTTTATCTTCAGCATATTTGTCGGTTACTATTTTAAAAGTAATCGGCAAGACTTTATTTTCAGCATATTCGTCGGATACTATTTCAAAAGTAATTGGCAAGACTTTATTTTCAGCACATTCGTGGGATACTATTTCAAAAGTAATCGACAAGACTTTATTTTCAGCACATTCGTCGGTTACTATTTCAAAAGTAATCGGCAAGACTTTATTTTCAGCACATTCGTCGGTTACTATTTCAAAAGTAATCGGCAAGATTTTTATTTTCAGCATATTCGTCGGTTACTATTTTAAAAGTAATCGGGGGCATTATTTATTTTCAGCACATTCGTCGGTTACTATTTCAAAAGTAATCGACAAGATTTTTATCTTCAGCATATTTGTCGGTTACTATTTTAAAAGTAATCGGCAAGACTTTATTTTCAGCATATTCGTCGGATACTATTTCAAAAGTAATTGGCAAGACTTTATTTTCAGCACATTCGTGGGATACTATTTCAAAAGTAATCGACAAGACTTTATTTTCAGCACATTCGTCGGTTACTATTTCAAAAGTAATCGGCAAGATTTTTATTTTCAGCATATTCGTCGGATACTTTTTCAAAAGTAATCGGCAAGACTTTATTTTCAACATATTCGTCGGTTACTATTTCAAAAGTAATCAGCAAGACTTTATTTTCAGCACATTTGTCGGTTACTATTTCAAAAGTAATCGGCAAGATTTTTACTTTCAGCATATTCGTCGGTTACTATTTCAAAAGTAATCGACAAGGTTTTTATTTTCAACATATTCGTCGGTTACTATTTCAAAAGTAATCGGCAAGACTTTATTTTCAACACATTCGTCGGTTACTATTTCAAAAGTAATTGGCAAGATTTTTTTTTTAGCATATTCGTCGGTTACTATTTCAAAATTAATCGGCAAGATTTTTATTTTCAGCATATTCGTCGGATACTTTTTCAAAAGTAATCGGCAAGACTTTATTTTCAACATATTCGTCGGTTACTATTTCAAAAGTAATCGGCAAGACTTTATTTTCAGCATATTCGTCGGATACTATTTCAAAAGTAATTGGCAAGACTTTATTTTCAGCACATTCGTGGGATACTATTTCAAAAGTAATCGACAAGACTTTATTTTCAGCACATTCGTCGGTTACTATTTCAAAAGTAATCGGCAAGATTTTTATTTTCAGCATATTCGTCGGATACTTTTTCAAAAGTAATCGGCAAGACTTTATTTTCAACATATTCGTCGGTTACTATTTCAAAAGTAATCGGCAAGACTTTATTTTCAGCACATTTGTCGGTTACTATTTCAAAAGTAATCGGCAAGATTTTTACTTTCAGCATATTCGTCGGTTACTATTTCAAAAGTAATCGACAAGGTTTTTATTTTCAACATATTCGTCGGTTACTATTTCAAAAGTAATCGGCAAGACTTTATTTTCAACACATTCGTCGGTTACTATTTCAAAAGTAATTGGCAAGATTTTTTTTTTAGCATATTCGTCGGTTACTATTTCAAAAGTAATCGGCAAGATTTTTATTTTCAGCATATTCGTCGGATACTTTTTCAAAAGTAATCGGCAAGACTTTATTTTCAACATATTCGTCGGTTACTATTTCAAAAGTAATCGGCAAGACTTTATTTTCAGCACATTCGTCGGTTACTATTTCAAAAGTAATCGGGAAGATTTTTATTTTCAGCATATTCGTCGGTTACTATTTCAAAAGTAATCGGCAAGATTTTTATTTTCAGCATATTTGTCGGTTACTATTTTAAAAGTAATCGACTTGATTTTTTTTTTAAACAGATTCGTCGGTTACTATTTCAAAAGTAATCGGCAAGACATTATTTTCAACACATTCGTTGGTTACTATTTTAAATGTAATCGGTAAAATTTTTATTTTCTACATATTCGTCGCTTACTATTTCAAAAGTAATCGGCATGATTTATTTTCAGCACATTCGTCGGTTACTATTTCAAAAGTAATCGGCATGATTTATTTTCAGCACATTCGTCGGTTACTATTTCAAAAGTAATTGGCAAGATTTTTATTTTCAGCATATTCGTCGGTTACTATTTTAAAAGTAATCGGGGGCATTATTTATTTTCAGCACATTCGTCGGTTACTATTTCAAAAGTAATCGGGAAGATTTTTATTTTCAGCACATTCGTCGGTTACTATTTCAAAAGTAATCGGCATGATTTATTTTCAGCACATTCGTCGGTTACTATTTCAAAAGTAATCAGCATGATTTATTTTCAGCATATTAGTCGGTTACTATTTTAAAAGTAATCGACTTGATTTTTTTTTTAAACAGATTCGTCGGTTACTATTTCAAAAGTAATCGACAAGACATTATTTTCAACACATTCGTTGGTTACTATTTTAAATGTAATCGGTAAAGTTTTTATTTTCAACATATTCGTCGCTTACTATTTCAAAAGTAATCGGTCACATTTTTATTTTCAGCATATTCGTGGGTTACTATTTCAAAAGTAATCGGCAAGATTTTTATTTTAAGCATATTTGTCGGCTACTATTATAAAAGTAATCGGCAAGACTTTATTTTCTGCACATTCCTCAGTTACTATTTTAAAAGTAATCGGGAAGATTTTTATTTTCAGCATATTCGTCGGTTACAATTTCAAAAGTAATCGGCAAGATTTTTATTTTCAACATATTCGTCGGTTACTATTTCAAAAGTAATCGGCAAGATTTTATTTTCAGCACATTCGTCGGATACTATTTCAAAAGTAATCGGCAAGACTTAATTTTCATCACATTCGTCGGTTACTATTTCAAAAGTAATAGGCCACATTTTTATTTTCAGCATATTCGTGGGTTACTATTTCAAAAGTAATCGGCAAGATTTTTATTTTAAGCATATTTGTCGGCTACTATTATAAAAGTAATCGGCAAGACTTTATTTTCTGCACATTCCTCAGTTACTATTTTAAAAGTAATCGGGAAGATTTTTATTTTCAGCATATTCGTCGGTTACAATTTCAAAAGTAATCGGCAAGATTTTTATTTTCAACATATTCGTCGGTTACTATTTCAAAAGTAATCGGCAAGATTTTTATTTTCAGCATATTCGTCGGTTACTATTTTAAAAGTAATCGGGGGCATTATTTATTTTCAGCACATTCGTCGGTTACTATTTCAAAAGTAATCGGCAAGATTTTTATCTTCAGCATATTTGTCGGTTACTATTTTAAAAGTAATCGGCAAGACTTTATTTTCAGCATATTCGTCGGATACTATTTCAAAAGTAATTGGCAAGACTTTATTTTCAGCACATTCGTGGGATACTATTTCAAAAGTAATCGACAAGACTTTATTTTCAGCACATTCGTCGGTTACTATTTCAAAAGTAATCGGCAAGATTTTTATTTTCAGCAGATTCGTCGGATACTTTTTCAAAAGTAATCGGCAAGACTTTATTTTCAACATATTCGTCGGTTACTATTTCAAAAGTAATCGGCAAGACTTTATTTTCAGCACATTTGTCGGTTACTATTTCAAAAGTAATCGGCAAGATTTTTACTTTCAGCATATTCGTCGGTTACTATTTCAAAAGTAATCGACAAGGTTTTTATTTTCAACATATTCGTCGGTTACTATTTCAAAAGTAATCGGCAAGACTTTATTTTCAACACATTCGTCGGTTACTATTTCAAAAGTAATTGGCAAGATTTTTTTTTTAGCATATTCGTCGGTTACTATTTCAAAATTAATCGGCAAGATTTTTATTTTAAGCATATTTGTCGGCTACTATTATAAAAGTAATCGGCAAGACTTTATTTTCAGCACATTCGTCGGTTACTATTTTAAAAGTAATCGGGAAGATTTTTATTTTCAGCATATTCGTCGGTTACTATTTCAAAAGTAATCGGCAAGATTTTTATTTTCAGCATATTTGTCGGTTACTATTTTAAAAGTAATCGACTTGATTTTTATTTTAAACAGATTCGTCGGTTACTATTTCAAAAGTAATCGGCAAGACTTTATTTTCAACACATTCGTTGGTTACTATTTTGAAAGTAATCGGTCAAATTTTTATTTTCAACATATTCGTCGCTTACTATTTCAAAAGTAATCGGCATGATTTATTTTCAGCACATTCGTCGGTTACTATTTCAAAAGTAATCGGCATGATTTATTTTCAGCACATTCGTCGGTTACTATTTCAAAAGTAATCGGCAAGACTTTATTTTCAGCACATTCGTTGGTTACTATTTCAAAAGTAATCGGCAAGATTTTTATTTTCAGCATATTCGTCGGTTACTATTTTAAAAGTAATCGGGGGCATTATTTATTTTCAGCACATTCGTCGGTTACTATTTCAAAAGTAATCGACAAGATTTTTATCTTCAGCATATTTGTCGGTTACTATTTTAAAAGTAATCGGCAAGACTTTATTTTCAGCATATTCGTCGGATACTATTTCAAAAGTAATTGGCAAGACTTTATTTTCAGCACATTCGTGGGATACTATTTCAAAAGTAATCGACAAGACTTTATTTTCAGCACATTCGTCGGTTACTATTTCAAAAGTAATCGGCAAGACTTTATTTTCAGCACATTTGTCGGTTACTATTTCAAAAGTAATCGGCAAGATTTTTATTTTCAGCATATTCGTCGGTTACTATTTTAAAAGTAATCGGGGGCATTATTTATTTTCAGCACATTCGTCGGTTACTATTTCAAAAGTAATCGACAAGATTTTTATCTTCAGCATATTTGTCGGTTACTATTTTAAAAGTAATCGGCAAGACTTTATTTTCAGCATATTCGTCGGATACTATTTCAAAAGTAATTGGCAAGACTTTATTTTCAGCACATTCGTGGGATACTATTTCAAAAGTAATCGACAAGACTTTATTTTCAGCACATTCGTCGGTTACTATTTCAAAAGTAATCGGCAAGATTTTTATTTTCAGCATATTCGTCGGATACTTTTTCAAAAGTAATCGGCAAGACTTTATTTTCAACATATTCGTCGGTTACTATTTCAAAAGTAATCGGCAAGACTTTATTTTCAGCACATTTGTCGGTTACTATTTCAAAAGTAATCGGCAAGATTTTTACTTTCAGCATATTCGTCGGTTACTATTTCAAAAGTAATCGACAAGGTTTTTATTTTCAACATATTCGTCGGTTACTATTTCAAAAGTAATCGGCAAGACTTTATTTTCAACACATTCGTCGGTTACTATTTCAAAAGTAATTGGCAAGATTTTTTTTTTAGCATATTCGTCGGTTACTATTTCAAAATTAATCGGCAAGATTTTTATTTTAAGCATATTTGTCGGCTACTATTATAAAAGTAATCGGCAAGACTTTATTTTCAGCACATTCGTCGGTTACTATTTTAAAAGTAATCGGGAAGATTTTTATTTTCAACATATTCGTCGGTTACTATTTCAAAAGTAATCGGCAAGATTTTTATTTTCAGCATATTTGTCGGTTACTATTTTAAAAGTAATCGACTTGATTTTTATTTTAAACAGATTCGTCGGTTACTATTTCAAAAGTAATCGGCAAGACTTTATTTTCAACACATTCGTTGGTTACTATTTTAAAAGTAATCGGTCAAATTTTTATTTTCAACATATTCGTCGCTTACTATTTCAAAAGTAATCGGCATGATTTATTTTTAGCACATTCGTCGGTTACTATTTCAAAAGTAATCGGCATGATTTATTTTCAGCACATTCGTCGGTTACTATTTCAAAAGTAATCGGCAAGACTTTATTTTCAGCACATTCGTCGGATACTATTTCAAAAGTAATCGGCAAGACTTTATTTTCATCACATTCGTCGGTTACTATTTCAAAAGTAATCGGCCACATTTTTATTTTCAGCATATTCGTGGGTTACTATTTCAAAAGTAATCGGCAAGATTTTTATTTTAAGCATATTTGTCGGCTACTATTATAAAAGTAATCGGCAAGACTTTATTTTTAGCACATTCCTCGGTTACTATTTCAAAAGTAATCGGGAAGATTTTTATTTTCAGTATATTCGTCGGTTACTATTTCAAAAGTAATCGGCAAAATTTTTATTTTCAACATATTCGTCGGTTACTATTTCAAATGTAATCGGCAAGACTTTATTTTTAGCACATTTGTCGGTTACTATTTCAAAGGTAATCGGCAAGATTTTTATTTTCAGCATATTCGTCGGTTACTATTTTAAAAGTAATCGAGGGCATTATTTATTTTCAGCACATTCGTCGGTTACTATTTCAAAAGTAATCGGCAAGATTTTTATTTTCAGCATATTTGTCGGTTACTATTTTAAAAGTAATCGGCAAGACTTTATTTTCAGCACATTCGTCGGATACTATTTCAAAAGTAATTGGCAAGACTTTATTTTCAGCACATTCGTGGGATACTATTTCAAAAGTAATCGGCAAGACATTATTTTCAACACATTCGTTGGTTACTATTTTAAATGTAATCGGTAAGACTTTATTTTCAGCACATTCGTGGGATACTTTTTCAAAAGTAATCGGCAAGATTTTATTTTCAGCACATTCGTCGGATACTATTTCAAAAGTAATCGGCAAGACTTAATTTTCATCACATTCGTCGGTTACTATTTCAAAAGTAATCGGCCACATTTTTATTTTCAGCATATTCGTGGGTTACTATTTCAAAAGTAATCGGCAAGATTTTTATTTTAAGCATATTTGTCGGCTACTATTATAAAAGTAATCGGCAAGACTTTATTTTCTGCACATTCCTTAGTTACTATTTTAAAAGTAATCGGGAAGATTTTTATTTTCAGCATATTCGTCGGTTACAATTTCAAAAGTAATCGGCAAGATTTTTATTTTCAACATATTCGTCGGTTACTATTTCAAAAGTAATCGGCAAGATTTTTATTTTCAGCATATTCGTCGGTTACTAATTTAAAAGTAATCGGGGGCATTATTTATTTTCAGCACATTCATCGGTTACTATTTCAAAAGTAATAGGCAAGATTTTTATCTTCAGCATATTTGTCGGTTACTATTTTAAAAGTAATCGGCAAGACTTTATTTTCAGCATATTCGTCGGATACTATTTCAAAAGTAATTGGCAAGACTTTATTTTCAGCACATTCGTGGGATACTATTTCAAAAGTAATCGACAAGACTTTATTTTCAGCACATTCGTCGGTTACTATTTCAAAAGTAATCGGCAAGATTTTTATTTTCAGCATATTCGTCGGATACTTTTTCAAAAGTAATCGGCAAGACTTTATTTTCAACATATTCGTCGGTTACTATTTCAAAAGTAATCGGCAAGACTTTATTTTCAGCACATTTGTCGGTTACTATTTCAAAAGTAATCGGCAAGATTTTTACTTTCAGCATATTCGTCGGTTACTATTTCAAAAGTAATCGACAAGGTTTTTATTTTCAACATATTCGTCGGTTACTATTTTAAAAGTAATCGGGGGCATTATTTATTTTCAGCACATTCGTCGGTTACTATTTCAAAAGTAATCGACAAGATTTTTATCTTCAGCATATTTGTCGGTTACTATTTTAAAAGTAATCGGCAAGACTTTATTTTCAGCATATTCGTCGGATACTATTTCAAAAGTAATTGGCAAGACTTTATTTTCAGCACATTCGTGGGATACTATTTCAAAAGTAATCGACAAGACTTTATTTTCAGCACATTCGTCGGTTACTATTTCAAAAGTAATCGGCAAGACTTTATTTTCAGCACATTCGTCGGTTACTATTTCAAAAGTAATCGGCAAGACTTTATTTTCAGCACATTCGTCGGTTACTATTTCAAAAGTAATCGGCAAGATTTTTATTTTCAGCATATTCGTCGGTTACTATTTTAAAAGTAATCGGGGGCATTATTTATTTTCAGCACATTCGTCGGTTACTATTTCAAAAGTAATCGACAAGAGTTTTATCTTCAGCATATTTGTCGGTTACTATTTTAAAAGTAATCGGCAAGACTTTATTTTCAGCATATTCGTCGGATACTATTTCAAAAGTAATTGGCAAGACTTTATTTTCAGCACATTCGTGGGATACTATTTCAAAAGTAATCGACAAGACTTTATTTTCAGCACATTCGTCGGTTACTATTTCAAAAGTAATCGGCAAGATTTTTATTTTCAGCATATTCGTCGGATACTTTTTCAAAAGTAATCGGCAAGACTTTATTTTCAACATATTCGTCGGTTACTATTTCAAAAGTAATCGGCAAGACTTTATTTTCAGCACATTTGTCGGTTACTATTTCAAAAGTAATCGGCAAGATTTTTACTTTCAGCATCTTCGTCGGTTACTATTTCAAAAGTAATCGACAAGGTTTTTATTTTTAACATATTCGTCGGTTACTATTTCAAAAGTAATCGGCAAGACTTTATTTTCAACACATTCGTCGGTTACTATTTCAAAAGTAATTGGCAAGATTTTTTTTTTAGCATATTCGTCGGTTACTATTTCAAAATTAATCGGCAAGATTTTTATTTTAAGCATATTTGTCGGCTACTATTATAAAAGTAATCGGCAAGACTTTATTTTCAGCACATTCGTCGGTTACTATTTTAAAAGTAATCGGGAAGATTTTTATTTTCAACATATTCGTCGGTTACTATTTCAAAAGTAATCGGCAAGATTTTTATTTTCAGCATATTTGTCGGTTACTATTTTAAAAGTAATCGACTTGATTTTTATTTTAAACAGATTCGTCGGTTACTATTTCAAAAGTAATCGGCAAGACTTTATTTTCAACACATTCGTTGGTTACTATTTTAAAAGTAATCGGTCAAATTTTTATTTTCAACATATTCGTCGCTTACTATTTCAAAAGTAATCGGCATGATTTATTTTCAGCACATTCGTCGGTTACTATTTCAAAAGTAATCGGCATGATTTATTTTCAGCACATTCGTCGGTTACTATTTCAAAAGTAATCGGCAAGACTTTATTTTCAGCACATTCGTCGGATACTATTTCAAAAGTAATCGGCAAGACTTTATTTTCATCACATTCGTCGGTTACTATTTCAAAAGTAATCGGCCACATTTTTATTTTCAGCATATTCGTGGGTTACTATTTCAAAAGTAATCGGCAAGATTTTTATTTTAAGCATATTTGTCGGCTACTATTATAAAAGTAATCGGCAAGACTTTATTTTTAGCACATTCCTCGGTTACTATTTCAAAAGTAATCGGGAAGATTTTTATTTTCAGTATATTCGTCGGTTACTATTTCAAAAGTAATCGGCAAAATTTTTATTTTCAACATATTCGTCGGTTACTATTTCAAATGTAATCGGCAAGACTTTATTTTTAGCACATTTGTCGGTTACTATTTCAAAGGTAATCGGCAAGATTTTTATTTTCAGCATATTCGTCGGTTACTATTTTAAAAGTAATCGGGGGCGTTATTTATTTTCAGCACATTCGTCGGTTACTATTTCAAAAGTAATCGGCAAGATTTTTATTTTCAGCATATTTGTCGGTTACTATTTTAAAAGTAATCGGCAAGACTTTATTTTCAGCACATTCGTCGGATACTATTTCAAAAGTAATTGGCAAGACTTTATTTTCAGCACATTCGTGGGATACTATTTCAAAAGTAATCGGCAAGACATTATTTTCAACACATTCGTTGGTTACTATTTTAAATGTAATCGGTAAGACTTTATTTTCAGCACATTCGTGGGATACTTTTTCAAAAGTAATCGGCAAGATTTTATTTTCAGCACATTCGTCGGATACTATTTCAAAAGTAATCGGCAAGACTTAATTTTCATCACATTCGTCGGTTACTATTTCAAAAGTAATCGGCCACATTTTTATTTTCAGCATATTCGTGGGTTACTATTTCAAAAGTAATCGGCAAGATTTTTATTTTAAGCATATTTGTCGGCTACTATTATAAAAGTAATCGGCAAGACTTTATTTTCTGCACATTCCTCAGTTACTATTTTAAAAGTAATCGGGAAGATTTTTATTTTCAGCATATTCGTCGGTTACAATTTCAAAAGTAATCGGCAAGATTTTTATTTTCAACATATTCGTCGGTTACTATTTCAAAAGTAATCGGCAAGATTTTTATTTTCAGCATATTCGTCGGTTACTAATTTAAAAGTAATCGGGGGCATTATTTATTTTCAGCACATTCGTCGGTTACTATTTCAAAAGTAATAGGCAAGATTTTTATCTTCAGCATATTTGTCGGTTACTATTTTAAAAGTAATCGGCAAGACTTTATTTTCAGCATATTCGTCGGATACTATTTCAAAAGTAATTGGCAAGACTTTATTTTCAGCACATTCGTGGGATACTATTTCAAAAGTAATCGACAAGACTTTATTTTCAGCACATTCGTCGGTTACTATTTCAAAAGTAATCGGCAAGATTTTTATTTTCAGCATATTCGTCGGATACTTTTTCAAAAGTAATCGGCAAGACTTTATTTTCAACATATTCGTCGGTTACTATTTCAAAAGTAATCGGCAAGACTTTATTTTCAGCACATTTGTCGGTTACTATTTCAAAAGTAATCGGCAAGATTTTTACTTTCAGCATATTCGTCGGTTACTATTTCAAAAGTAATCGACAAGGTTTTTATTTTCAACATATTCGTCGGTTACTATTTCAAAAGTAATCGGCAAGACTTTATTTTCAACACATTCGTCGGTTACTATTTCAAAAGTAATTGGCAAGATTTTTTTTTTAGCATATTCGTCGGTTACTATTTCAAAATTAATCGGCAAGATTTTTATTTTAAGCATATTTGTCGGCTACTATTATAAAAGTAATCGGCAAGACTTTATTTTCAGCACATTCGTCGGTTACTATTTTAAAAGTAATCGGGAAGATTTTTATTTTCAGCATATTCGTCGGTTACTATTTCAAAAGTAATCGGCAAGATTTTTATTTTCAGCATATTTGTCGGTTACTATTTTAAAAGTAATCGACTTGATTTTTATTTTAAACAGATTCGTCGGTTACTATTTCAAAAGTAATCGGCAAGACTTTATTTTCAACACATTCGTTGGTTACTATTTTAAAAGTAATCGGTCAAATTTTTATTTTCAACATATTCGTCGCTTACTATTTCAAAAGTAATCGGCATGATTTATTTTCAGCACATTCGTCGGTTACTATTTCAAAAGTAATCGGCATGATTTATTTTCAGCACATTCGTCGGTTACTATTTCAAAAGTAATCGGCAAGACTTTATTTTCAGCACATTCGTCGGTTACTATTTCAAAAGTAATCGGCAAGATTTTTATTTTCAGCATATTCGTCGGTTACTATTTTAAAAGTAATCGGGGGCATTATTTATTTTCAGCACATTCGTCGGTTACTATTTCAAAAGTAATCGGCAAGATTTTTATCTTCAGCATATTTGTCGGTTACTATTTTAAAAGTAATCGGCAAGACTTTATTTTCAGCATATTCGTCGGATACTATTTCAAAAGTAATTGGCAAGACTTTATTTTCAGCACATTCGTGGGATACTATTTCAAAGTAATCGACAAGACTTTATTTTCAGCACATTCGTCGGTTACTATTTCAAAAGTAATCGGCAAGATTTTTATTTTCAGCATATTCGTCGGATACTTTTTCAAAAGTAATCGGCAAGACTTTATTTTCAACATATTCGTCGGTTACTATTTCAAAAGTAATCGGCAAGACTTTATTTTCAGCACATTTGTCGGTTACTATTTCAAAAGTAATCGGCAAGATTTTTACTTTCAGCATATTCGTCGGTTACTATTTCAAAAGTAATCGACAGGGTTTTTATTTTCAACATATTCGCCGGTTACTATTTCAAAAGTAATCGGCAAGACTTTATTTTCAACACATTCGTCGGTTACTATTTCAAAAGTAATTGGCAAGATTTTTTTTTTAGCATATTCGTCGGTTACTATTTCAAAATTAATCGGCAAGATTTTTATTTTAAGCATATTTGTCGGCTACTATTATAAAAGTAATCGGCAAGACTTTATTTTCAGCACATTCGTCGGTTACTATTTTAAAAGTAATCGGGAAGATTTTTATTTTCAGCATATTCGTCGGTTACTATTTCAAAAGTAATCGGCAAGATTTTTATTTTCAGCATATTTGTCGGTTACTATTTTAAAAGTAATCGACTTGATTTTTATTTTAAACAGATTCGTCGGTTACTATTTCAAAAGTAATCGGCAAGACTTTATTTTCAACACATTCGTTGGTTACTATTTTAAAAGTAATCGGTCAAATTTTTATTTTCAACATATTCGTCGCTTACTATTTCAAAAGTAATCGGCATGATTTATTTTCAGCACATTCGTCGGTTACTATTTCAAAAGTAATCGGCATGATTTATTTTCAGCACATTCGTCGGTTACTATTTCAAAAGTAATCGGCAAGACTTTATTTTCAGCACATTCGTCGGTTACTATTTCAAAAGTAATCGGCAAGATTTTTATTTTCAGCATATTCGTCGGTTACTATTTTAAAAGTAATCGGGGGCATTATTTATTTTCAGCACATTCGTCGGTTACTATTTCAAAAGTAATCGGCAAGATTTTTATCTTCAGCATATTTGTCGGTTACTATTTTAAAAGTAATCGGCAAGACTTTATTTTCAGCATATTCGTCGGATACTATTTCAAAAGTAATTGGCAAGACTTTATTTTCAGCACATTCGTGGGATACTATTTCAAAGTAATCGACAAGACTTTATTTTCAGCACATTCGTCGGTTACTATTTCAAAAGTAATCGGCAAGATTTTTATTTTCAGCATATTCGTCGGATACTTTTTCAAAAGTAATCGGCAAGACTTTATTTTCAACATATTCGTCGGTTACTATTTCAAAAGTAATCGGCAAGACTTTATTTTCAGCACATTTGTCGGTTACTATTTCAAAAGTAATCGGCAAGATTTTTACTTTCAGCATATTCGTCGGTTACTATTTCAAAAGTAATCGACAAGGTTTTTATTTTCAACATATTCGTCGGTTACTATTTCAAAAGTAATCGGCAAGACTTTATTTTCAACACATTCGTCGGTTACTATTTCAAAAGTAATTGGCAAGATTTTTATTTTAGCATATTCGTCGGTTACTATTTCAAAATTAATCGGCAAGATTTTTATTTTAAGCATATTTGTCGGCTACTATTATAAAAGTAATCGGCAAGACTTTATTTTCAGTACATTCGTCGGTTACTATTTCAAAAGTAATCGGGAAGATTTTTATTTTCAGCATATTCGTCGGTTACTATTTCAAAAGTAATCGGCAAGATTTTTATTTTCAGCATATTTGTCGGTTACTATTTTAAAAGTAATCGACTTGATTTTTATTTTAAACAGATTCGTCGGTTACTATTTCAAAAGTAATCGGCAAGACTTTATTTTCAACACATTCGTTGGTTACTATTTTAAAAGTAATCGGTCAAATTTTTATTTTCAACATATTCGTCGCTTACTATTTCAAAAGTAATCGGCATGATTTATTTTCAGCACATTCGTCGGTTACTATTTCAAAAGTAATCGGCATGATTTATTTTCAGCACATTCGTCGGTTACTATTTCAAAAGTAATCGGCAAGACTTTATTTTCAGCACATTCGTCGGATACTATTTCAAAAGTAATCGGCAAGACTTTATTTTCATCACATTCGTCGGTTACTATTTCAAAAGTAATCGGCCACATTTTTATTTTCAGCATATTCGTGGGTTACTATTTCAAAAGTAATCGGCAAGATTTTTATTTTAAGCATATTTGTCGGCTACTATTATAAAAGTAATCGGCAAGACTTTATTTTTAGCACATTCCTCGGTTACTATTTCAAAAGTAATCGGGAAGATTTTTATTTTCAGTATATTCGTCGGTTACTATTTCAAAAGTAATCGGCAAAATTTTTATTTTCAACATATTCGTCGGTTACTATTTCAAATGTAATCGGAAAGACTTTATTTTTAGCACATTTGTCGGTTACTATTTCAAAGGTAATCGGCAAGATTTTTATTTTCAGCATATTCGTCGGTTACTATTTTAAAAGTAATCGGGGGCATTATTTATTTTCAGCACATTCGTCGGTTACTATTTCAAAAGTAATCGGCAAGATTTTTATTTTCAGCATATTTGTCGGTTACTATTTTAAAAGTAATCGGCAAGACTTTATTTTCAGCACATTCGTCGGATACTATTTCAAAAGTAATTGGCAAGACTTTATTTTCAGCACATTCGTGGGATACTATTTCAAAAGTAATCGGCAAGACATTATTTTCAACACATTCGTTGGTTACTATTTTAAATGTAATCGGTAAGACTTTATTTTCAGCACATTCGTGGGATACTTTTTCAAAAGTAATCGGCAAGATTTTATTTTCAGCACATTCGTCGGATACTATTTCAAAAGTAATCGGCAAGACTTAATTTTCATCACATTCGTCGGTTACTATTTCAAAAGTAATTGGCAACATTTTTATTTTCAGCATATTCGTGGGTTACTATTTCAAAAGTAATCGGCAAGATTTTTATTTTAAGCATATTTGTCGGCTACTATTATAAAAGTAATCGGCAAGACTTTATTTTCTGCACATTCCTCAGTTACTATTTTAAAAGTAATCGGGAAGATTTTTATTTTCAGCATATTCGTCGGTTACAATTTCAAAAGTAATCGGCAAGATTTTTATTTTCAACATATTCGTCGGTTACTATTTCAAAAGTAATCGGCAAGATTTTTATTTTCAGCATATTCGTCGGTTACTATTTTAAAAGTAATCGGGGGCATTATTTATTTTCAGCACATTCGTCGGTTACTATTTCAAAAGTAATAGGCAAGATTTTTATCTTCAGCATATTTGTCGGTTACTATTTTAAAAGTAATCGGCAAGACTTTATTTTCAGCATATTCGTCGGATACTATTTCAAAAGTAATTGGCAAGACTTTATTTTCAGCACATTCGTGGGATACTATTTCAAAAGTAATCGACAAGACTTTATTTTCAGCACATTCGTCGGTTACTATTTCAAAAGTAATCGGCAAGATTTTTATTTTCAGCATATTCGTCGGATACTTTTTCAAAAGTAATCGGCAAGACTTTATTTTCAACATATTCGTCGGTTACTATTTCAAAAGTAATCGGCAAGACTTTATTTTCAGCACATTTGTCGGTTACTATTTCAAAAGTAATCGGCAAGATTTTTACTTTCAGCATATTCGTCGGTTACTATTTCAAAAGTAATCGACAAGGTTTTTATTTTCAACATATTCGTCGGTTACTATTTCAAAAGTAATCGGCAAGACTTTATTTTCAACACATTCGTCGGTTACTATTTCAAAAGTAATTGGCAAGATTTTTATTTTTAGCATATTCGTCGGTTACTATTTCAAAATTAATCGGCAAGATTTTTATTTTAAGCATATTTGTCGGCTACTATTATAAAAGTAATCGGCAAGACTTTATTTTCAGCACATTCGTCGGTTACTATTTCAAAAGTAATCGGGAAGATTTTTATTTTCAGTATATTCGTCGGTTACTATTTCAAAAGTAATCGGCAAGATTTTTATTTTCAGCATATTTGTCGGTTACTATTTTAAAAGTAATCGACTTGATTTTTATTTTAAACAGATTTGTCGGTTACTATTTCAAAAGTAATCGGCAAGACTTTATTTTCAACACATTCGTTGGTTACTATTTTAAAAGTAATCGGTCAAATTTTTATTTTCAACATATTCGTCGCTTACTATTTCAAAAGTAATCGGCATGATTTATTTTCAGCACATTCGTCGGTTACTATTTCAAAAGTAATCGGCATGATTTATTTTCAGCACATTCGTCGGTTACTATTTCAAAAGTAATCGGCAAGACTTTATTTTCAGCACATTCGTCGGATACTATTTCAAAAGTAATCGGCAAGACTTTATTTTCATCACATTCGTCGGTTACTATTTCAAAAGTAATCGGCCACATTTTTATTTTCAGCATATTCGTGGGTTACTATTTCGAAAGTAATCGGCAAGATTTTTATTTTAAGCATATTTGTCGGCTACTATTATAAAAGTAATCGGCAAGACTTTATTTTTAGCACATTCCTCGGTTACTATTTCAAAAGTAATCGGGAAGATTTTTATTTTCAGTATATTCGTCGGTTACTATTTCAAAAGTAATCGGCCAAATTTTTATTTTCAACATATTCGTCGGTTACTATTTCAAATGTAATCGGCAAGACTTTATTTTTAGCACATTTGTCGGTTACTATTTCAAAGGTAATCGGCAAGATTTTTATTTTCAGCATATTCGTCGGTTACTATTTTAAAAGTAATCGGGGGCATTATTTATTTTCAGCACATTCGTCGGTTACTATTTCAAAAGTAATCGGCAAGATTTTTATCTTCAGCATATTTGTCGGTTACTATCTTAAAAGTAATCGGCAAGACTTTATTTTCAGCATATTCGTCGGATACTATTTCAAAAGTAATTGGCAAGACTTTATTTTCAGCACATTCGTGGGATACTATTTCAAAAGTAATCGACAAGACTTTATTTTCAGCACATTCGTCGGTTACTATTTCAAAAGTAATCGGCAAGATTTTTATTTTCAGCATATTCGTCGGATACTTTTTCAAAAGTAATCGGCAAGACTTTATTTTCAACATATTCGTCGGTTACTATTTCAAAAGTAATCGGCAAGACTTTATTTTCAGCACATTTGTCGGTTACTATTTCAAAAGTAATCGGCAAGATTTTTACTTTCAGCATATTCGTCGGTTACTATTTCAAAAGTAATCGACAAGGTTTTTATTTTCAACATATTCGTCGGTTACTATTTCAAAAGTAATCGGCAAGACTTTATTTTCAACACATTCGTCGGTTACTATTTCAAAAGTAATTGGCAAGATTTTTATTTTTAGCATATTCGTCGGTTACTATTTCAAAATTAATCGGCAAGATTTTTATTTTAAGCATATTTGTCGGCTACTATTATAAAAGTAATCGGCAAGACTTTATTTTCAGCACATTCGTCGGTTACTATTTCAAAAGTAATCGGGAAGATTTTTATTTTCAGCATATTCGTCGGTTACTATTTCAAAAGTAATCGGCAAGATTTTTATTTTCAGCATATTTGTCGGTTACTATTTTAAAAGTAATCGACTTGATTTTTATTTTAAACAGATTCGTCGGTTACTATTTCAAAAGTAATCGGCAAGACTTTATTTTCAACACATTCGTTGGTTACTATTTTAAAAGTAATCGGTCAAATTTTTATTTTCAACATATTCGTCGCTTACTATTTCAAAAGTAATCGGCATGATTTATTTTCAGCACATTCGTCGGTTACTATTTCAAAAGTAATCGGCATGATTTATTTTCAGCACATTCGTCGGTTACTATTTCAAAAGTAATCGGCAAGACTTTATTTTCAGCACATTCGTCGGATACTATTTCAAAAGTAATCGGCAAGACTTTATTTTCATCACATTCGTCGGTTACTATTTCAAAAGTAATCGGCCACATTTTTATTTTCAGCATATTCGTGGGTTACTATTTCAAAAGTAATCGGCAAGAGTTTTATTTTAAGCATATTTGTCGGCTACTATTATAAAAGTAATCGGCAAGACTTTATTTTTAGCACATTCCTCGGTTACTATTTCAAAAGTAATCGGGAAGATTTTTATTTTCAGTATATTCGTCGGTTACTATTTCAAAAGTAATCGGCAAAATTTTTATTTTCAACATATTCGTCGGTTACTATTTCAAATGTAATCGGCAAGACTTTATTTTTAGCACATTTGTCGGTTACTATTTCAAAGGTAATCGGCAAGATTTTTATTTTCAGCATATTCGTCGGTTACTATTTTAAAAGTAATCGGGGGCATTATTTATTTTCAGCACATTCGTCGGTTACTATTTCAAAAGTAATCGGCAAGATTTTTATTTTCAGCATATTTGTCGGTTACTATTTTAAAAGTAATCGGCAAGACTTTATTTTCAGCATATTCGTCGGATACTATTTCAAAAGTAATTGGCAAGACTTTATTTTCAGTACATTCGTGGGATACTATTTCAAAAGTAATCGACAAGACTTTATTTTCAGCACATTCGTCGGTTACTATTTCAAAAGTAATCGGCAAGATTTTTATTTTCAGCATATTCGTCGGATACTTTTTCAAAAGTAATCGGCAAGACTTTATTTTCAACATATTCGTCGGTTACTATTTCAAAAGTAATCGGCAAGACTTTATTTTCAGCACATTTGTCGGTTACTATTTCAAAAGTAATCGGCAAGATTTTTATTTTCAACATATTCGTCGGTTACTATTTCAAAAGTAATCGGCAAGACTTTATTTTCAACACATTCGTCGGTTACTATTTCAAAAGTAATTGGCAAGATTTTTATTTTTAGCATATTCGTCGGTTACTATTTCAAAATTAATCGGCAAGATTTTTATTTTAATCATATTTGTCGGCTACTATTATAAAAGTAATCGGCAAGACTTTATTTTCAGCACATTCGTCGGTTACTATTTCAAAAGTAATCGGGAAGATTTTTATTTTCAGCATATTCGTCGGTTACTATTTCAAAAGTAATCGGCAAGATTTTTATTTTCAGCATATTTGTCGGTTACTATTTTAAAAGTAATCGACTTGATTTTTATTTTAAACAGATTCGTCGGTTACTATTTCAAAAGTAATCGGCAAGACTTTATTTTCAACACATTCGTTGGTTACTATTTTAAAAGTAATCGGTCAAATTTTTATTTTCAACATATTCGTCGCTTACTATTTCAAAAGTAATCGGCATGATTTATTTTCAGCACATTCGTCGGTTACTATTTCAAAAGTAATCGGCATGATTTATTTTCAGCACATTCGTCGGTTACTATTTCAAAAGTAATCGGCAAGACTTTATTTTCAGCACATTCGTCGGATACTATTTCAAAAGTAATCGGCAAGACTTTATTTTCATCACATTCGTCGGTTACTATTTCAAAAGTAATCGGCCACATTTTTATTTTCAGCATATTCGTGGGTTACTATTTCAAAAGTAATCGGCAAGATTTTTATTTTAAGCATATTTGTCGGCTACTATTATAAAAGTAATCGGCAAGACTTTATTTTTAGCACATTCCTCGGTTACTATTTCAAAAGTAATCGGGAAGATTTTTATTTTCAGTATATTCGTCGGTTACTATTTCAAAAGTAATCGGCAAAATTTTTATTTTCAACATATTCGTCGGTTACTATTTCAAATGTAATCGGCAAGACTTTATTTTTAGCACATTTGTCGGTTACTATTTCAAAGGTAATCGGCAAGATTTTTATTTTCAGCATATTCGTCGGTTACTATTTTAAAAGTAATCGGGGGCATTATTTATTTTCAGCACATTCGTCGGTTACTATTTCAAAAGTAATCGGCAAGATTTTTATTTTCAGCATATTTATCGGTTACTATTTTAAAAGTAATCGGCAAGACTTTATTTTCAGCATATTCGTCGGATACTATTTCAAAAGTAATTGGCAAGACTTTATTTTCAGCACATTCGTGGGATACTATTTCAAAAGTAATCGACAAGACTTTATTTTCAGCACATTCGTCGGTTACTATTTCAAAAGTAATCGGCAAGATTTTTATTTTCAGCATATTCGTCGGATACTTTTTCAAAAGTAATCGGCAAGACTTTATTTTCAACATATTCGTCGGTTACTATTTCAAAAGTAATCGGCAAGACTTTATTTTCAGCACATTTGTCGGTTACTATTTCAAAAGTAATCGGCAAGATTTTTACTTTCAGCATATTCGTCGGTTACTATTTCAAAAGTAATCGACAAGGTTTTTATTTTCAACATATTCGTCGGTTACTATTTCAAAAGTAATCGGCAAGACTTTATTTTCAACACATTCGTCGGTTACTATTTCAAAAGTAATTGGCAAGATTTTTATTTTTAGCATATTCGTCGGTTACTATTTCAAAATTAATCGGCAAGATTTTTATTTTAATCATATTTGTCGGCTACTATTATAAAAGTAATCGGCAAGACTTTATTTTCAGCACATTCGTCGGTTACTATTTCAAAAGTAATCGGGAAGATTTTTATTTTCAGCATATTCGTCGGTTACTATTTCAAAAGTAATCGGCAAGATTTTTATTTTCAGCATATTTGTCGGTTACTATTTTAAAAGTAATCGACTTGATTTTTATTTTAAACAGATTCGTCGGTTACTATTTCAAAAGTAATCGGCAAGACTTTATTTTCAACACATTCGTTGGTTACTATTTTAAAAGTAATCGGTCAAATTTTTATTTTCAACATATTCGTCGCTTACTATTTCAAAAGTAATCGGCATGATTTATTTTCAGCACATTCGTCGGTTACTATTTCAAAAGTAATCGGCATGATTTATTTTCAGCACATTCGTCGGTTACTATTTCAAAAGTAATCGGCAAGACTTTATTTTCAGCACATTCGTCGGATACTATTTCAAAAGTAATCGGCAAGACTTTATTTTCATCACATTCGTCGGTTACTATTTCAAAAGTAATCGGCCACATTTTTATTTTCAGCATATTCGTGGGTTACTATTTCAAAAGTAATCGGCAAGATTTTTATTTTAAGCATATTTGTCGGCTACTATTATAAAAGTAATCGGCAAGACTTTATTTTTAGCACATTCCTCGGTTACTATTTCAAAAGTAATCGGGAAGATTTTTATTTTCAGTATATTCGTCGGTTACTATTTCAAAAGTAATCGGCAAAATTTTTATTTTCAACATATTCGTCGGTTACTATTTCAAATGTAATCGGCAAGACTTTATTTTTAGCACATTTGTCGGTTACTATTTCAAAGGTAATCGGCAAGATTTTTATTTTCAGCATATTCGTCGGTTACTATTTTAAAAGTAATCGGGGGCATTATTTATTTTCAGCACATTCGTCGGTTACTATTTCAAAAGTAATCGGCAAGATTTTTATTTTCAGCATATTTGTCGGTTACTATTTTAAAAGTAATCGGCAAGACTTTATTTTCAGCATATTCGTCGGATACTATTTCAAAAGTAATTGGCAAGACTTTATTTTCAGCACATTCGTGGGATACTATTTCAAAAGTAATCGACAAGACTTTATTTTCAGCACATTCGTCGATTACTATTTCAAAAGTAATCGGCAAGATTTTTATTTTCAGCATATTCGTCGGATACTTTTTCAAAAGTAATCGGCAAGACTTTATTTTCAACATATTCGTCGGTTACTATTTCAAAAGTAATCGGCAAGACTTTATTTTCAGCACATTTGTGGGTTACTATTTCAAAAGTAATCGGCAAGATTTTTACTTTCAGCATATTCGTCGGTTACTATTTCAAAAGTAATCGACAAGGTTTTTATTTTCAACATATTCGTCGGTTACTATTTCAAAAGTTATCGGCAAGACTTTATTTTCAACACATTCGTCGGTTACTATTTCAAAAGTAATTGGCAAGATTTTTATTTTTAGCATATTCGTCGGTTACTATTTCAAAATTAATCGGCAAGATTTTTATTTTAATCATATTTGTCGGCTACTATTATAAAAGTAATCGGCAAGACTTTATTTTCAGCACATTCGTCGGTTACTATTTCAAAAGTAATCGGGAAGATTTTTATTTTCAGCATATTAGTCGGTTACTATTTCAAAAGTAATCGGCAAGATTTTTATTTTCAGCATATTTGTCGGTTACTATTTTAAAAGTAATCGACTTGATTTTTATTTTAAACAGATTCGTCGGTTACTATTTCAAAAGTAATCGGCAAGACTTTATTTTCAACACATTCGTTGGTTACTATTTTAAAAGTAATCGGTCAAATTTTTATTTTCAACATATTCGTCGCTTACTATTTCAAAAGTAATCGGCATGATTTATTTTCAGCACATTCGTCGGTTACTATTTCAAAAGTAATCGGCATGATTTATTTTCAGCACATTCGTCGGTTACTATTTCAAAAGTAATCGGCAAGACTTTATTTTCAGCACATTCGTCGGATACTATTTCAAAAGTAATCGGCAAGACTTTATTTTCATCACATTCGTCGGTTACTATTTCAAAAGTAATCGGCCACATTTTTATTTTCAGCATATTCGTGGGTTACTATTTCAAAAGTAATCGGCAAGATTTTTACTTTCAGCATATTCGTCGGTTACTATTTCAAAAGTAATCGACAAGGTTTTTATTTTCAACATATTCGTCAGTTACTATTTCAAAAGTAATCGGCAAGACTTTATTTTCAACACATTCGTCGGTTACTATTTCAAAAGTAATTGGCAAGATTTTTATTTTTAGCATATTCGTCGGTTACTATTTCAAAATTAATCGGCAAGATTTTTATTTTAATCATATTTGTCGGCTACTATTATAAAAGTAATCGGCAAGACTTTATTTTCAGCACATTCGTCGGTTACTATTTCAAAAGTAATCGGGAAGATTTTTATTTTCAGCATATTCGTCGGTTACTATTTCAAAAGTAATCGGCAAGATTTTTATTTTCAGCATATTTGTCGGTTACTATTTTAAAAGTAATCGACTTGATTTTTATTTTAAACAGATTCGTCGGTTACTATTTCAAAAGTAATCGGCAAGATTTTTATTTTAAGCATATTTGTCGGCTACTATTATAAAAGTAATCGGCAAGACTTTATTTTTAGCACATTCCTCGGTTACTATTTCAAAAGTAATCGGGAAGATTTTTATTTTCAGTATATTCGTCGGTTACTATTTCAAAAGTAATCGGCAAAATTTTTATTTTCAACATATTCGTCGGTTACTATTTCAAATGTAATCGGCAAGACTTTATTTTTAGCACATTTGTCGGTTACTATTTCAAAGGTAATCGGCAAGATTTTTATTTTTAGCATATTCGTCGGTTACTATTTTAAAAGTAATTGGGGGCATTATTTATTTTCAGCACATTCGTCGGTTACTATTTCAAAAGTAATCGGCAAGATTTTTATTTTCAGCATATTTGTCGGTTACTATTTTAAAAGTAATCGGCAAGACTTTATTTTCAGCATATTCGTCGGATACTATTTCAAAAGTAATTGGCAAGACTTTATTTTCAACACATTCGTGGGATACTATTTCAAAAGTAATCGACAAGACTTTATTTTCAGCACATTCGTCGGTTACTATTTCAAAAGTAATCGGCAAGATTTTTATTTTCAGCATATTCGTCGGATACTTTTTCAAAAGTAATCGGCAAGACTTTATTTTCAACATATTCGTCGGTTACTATTTCAAAAGTAATCGGCAAGACTTTATTTTCAGCACATTTGTCGGTTACTATTTCAAAAGTAATCGGCAAGATTTTTACTTTCAGCATATTCGTCGGTTACTATTTCAAAAGTAATCGACAAGGTTTTTATTTTCAACATATTCGTCGGTTACTATTTCAAAAGTAATCGGCAAGACTTTATTTTCAACACATTCGTCGGTTACTATTTCAAAAGTAATTGGCAAGATTTTTATTTTTAGCATATTCGTCGGTTACTATTTCAAAATTAATCGGCAAGATTTTTATTTTAATCATATTTGTCGGCTACTATTATAAAAGTAATCGGCAAGACTTTATTTTCAGCACATTCGTCGGTTACTATTTCAAAAGTAATCGGGAAGATTTTTATTTTCAGCATATTCGTCGGTTACTATTTCAAAAGTAATCGGCAAGATTTTTATTTTCAGCATATTTGTCGGTTACTATTTTAAAAGTAATCGACTTGATTTTTATTTTAAACAGATTCGTCGGTTACTATTTCAAAAGTAATCGGCAAGACTTTATTTTCAACACATTCGTTGGTTACTATTTTAAAAGTAATCGGTCAAATTTTTATTTTCAACATATTCGTCGCTTACTATTTCAAAAGTAATCGGCATGATTTATTTTCAGCACATTCGTCGGTTACTATTTCAAAAGTAATCGGCATGATTTATTTTCAGCACATTCGTCGGTTACTATTTCAAAAGTAATCGGCAAGACTTTATTTTCAGCACATTCGTCGGATACTATTTCAAAAGTAATCGGCAAGACTTTATTTTCATCACATTCGTCGGTTACTATTTCAAAAGTAATCGGCCACATTTTTATTTTCAGCATATTCGTGGGTTACTATTTCAAAAGTAATCGGCAAGATTTTTATTTTAAGCATATTTGTCGGCTACTATTATAAAAGTAATCGGCAAGACTTTATTTTTAGCACATTCCTCGGTTACTATTTCAAAAGTAATCGGGAAGATTTTTATTTTCAGTATATTCGTCGGTTACTATTTCAAAAGTAATCGGCAAAATTTTTATTTTCAACATATTCGTCGGTTACTATTTCAAATGTAATCGGCAAGACTTTATTTTTAGCACATTTGTCGGTTACTATTTCAAAGGTAATCGGCAAGATTTTTATTTTCAGCATATTCGTCGGTTACTATTTTAAAAGTAATCGGGGGCATTATTTATTTTCAGCACATTCGTCGGTTACTATTTCAAAAGTAATCGGCAAGATTTTTATTTTCAGCATATTTGTCGGTTACTATTTTAAAAGTAATCGGCAAGACTTTATTTTCAGCACATTCGTCGGATACTATTTCAAAAGTAATTGGCAAGACTTTATTTTCAGCACATTCGTGGGATACTATTTCAAAAGTAATCGGCAAGACTTTATTTTCAGCACATTCGTCGGTTCCAATTTCAAAAGTAATTGGCAAGATTGTTATTTTCAGCATATTCGTCGGATACTTTTTCAAAAGTAATCGGCAAGACTTTATTTTCAGCACATTCGTCGGTTACTATTTCAAAAGTAATCGGGAAGATTTTTATTTTCAGCATATTCGTCGGTTACTATTTCAAAAGTAATCGGCAAGATTTTTATTTTCAGCATATTTGTCGGTTACTATTTTAAAAGTAATCGACTTGATTTTTATTTTAAACAGATTCGTCGGTTACTATTTCAAAAGTAATCGGCAAGACTTTATTTTCAACACATTCGTTGGTTACTATTTTAAAAGTAATCGGTCAAATTTTTATTTTCAACATATTCGTCGCTTACTATTTCAAAAGTAATCGGCATGATTTATTTTCAGCACATTCGTCGGTTACTATTTCAAAAGTAATTGGCAAGACTTTATTTTCAGCACATTCGTGGGATACTATTTCAAAAGTAATCGACAAGACTTTATTTTCAGCACATTCGTCGGTTACTATTTCAAAAGTAATCGGCAAGATTTTTATTTTCAACATATTCGTCGGATACTTTTTCAAAAGTAATCGGCAAGACTTTATTTTCAACATATTCGTCGGTTACTATTTCAAAAGTAATCGGCAAGACTTTATTTTCAGCACATTTGTCGGTTACTACTATTTCAAAAGTAATCGACAAGGTTTTTATTTTCAACATATTCGTCGGTTACTATTTCAAAAGTAATCGGCAAGACTTTATTTTCAACACATTCGTCGGTTACTATTTCAAAAGTAATTGGCAAGATTTTTATTTTTAGCATATTCGTCGGTTACTATTTCAAAATTAATCGGCAAGATTTTTATTTTAAGCATATTTGTCGGCTACTATTATAAAAGTAATCGGCAAGACTTTATTTTCAGCACATTCGTCGGTTACTATTTCAAAAGTAATCGGGAAGATTTTTATTTTCAGCATATTCGTCGGTTACTATTTCAAAAGTAATCGGCAAGATTTTTATTTTCAGCATATTTGTCGGTTACTATTTTAATAGTAATCGACTTGATTTTTATTTTAAACAGATTCGTCGGTTACTATTTCAAAAGTAATCGGCAAGACTTTATTTTCAACACATTCGTTGGTTACTATTTTAAAAGTAATCGGTCAAATTTTTATTTTCAACATATTCGTTGGTTACTATTTCAAAAGTAATCGGCATGATTTATTTTCAGCACATTCGTCGGTTACTATTTCAAAAGTAATCGGCATGATTTATTTTCAGCACATTCGTCGGTTACTATTTCAAAAGTAATCGGCAAGACTTTATTTTCAGCACATTCGTCGGATACTATTTCAAAAGTAATCGGCAAGACTTTATTTTCATCACATTCGTCGGTTACTATTTCAAAAGTAATCGGCCACATTTTTATTTTCAGCATATTCGTGGGTTACTATTTCAAAAGTAATCGGCAAGATTTTTATTTTAAGCATATTTGTCGGCTACTATTATAAAAGTAATCGGCAAGACTTTATTTTTAGCACATTCCTCGGTTACTATTTCAAAAGTAATCGGGAAGATTTTTATTTTCAGTATATTCGTCGGTTACTATTTCAAAAGTAATCGGCAAAATTTTTATTTTCAACATATTCGTCGGTTACTATTTCAAATGTAATCGGCAAGACTTTATTTTTAGCACATTTGTCGGTTACTATTTCAAAGGTAATCGGCAAGATTTTTATTTTCAGCATATTCGTCGGTTACTATTTTAAAAGTAATCGGGGGCATTATTTATTTTCAGCACATTCGTCGGTTACTATTTCAAAAGTAATCGGCAAGATTTTTATTTTCAGCATATTTGTCGGTTACTATTTTAAAAGTAATCGGCAAGACTTTATTTTCAGCATATTCGTCGGATACTATTTCAAAAGTAATTGGCAAGACTTTATTTTCAGCACATTCGTGGGATACTATTTCAAAAGTAATCGACAAGACTTTATTTTCAGCACATTCGTCGGTTACTATTTCAAAAGTAATCGGCAAGATTTTTATTTTCAGCATATTCGTCGGATACTTTTTCAAAAGTAATCGGCAAGACTTTATTTTCAACATATTCGTCGGTTACTATTTCAAAAGTAATCGGCAAGACTTTATTTTCAGCACATTTGTCGGTTACTATTTCAAAAGTAATCGGCAAGATTTTTACTTTCAGCATATTCGTCGGTTACTATTTCAAAAGTAATCGACAAGGTTTTTATTTTCAACATATTCGTCGGTTACTATTTCAAAAGTAATCGGCAAGACTTTATTTTCAACACATTCGTCGGTTACTATTTCAAAAGTAATTGGCAAGATTTTTATTTTTAGCATATTCGTCGGTTACTATTTCAAAATTAATCGGCAAGATTTTTATTTTAATCATATTTGTCGGCTACTATTATAAAAGTAATCGGCAAGACTTTATTTTCAGCACATTCGTCGGTTACTATTTCAAAAGTAATCGGGAAGATTTTTATTTTCAGCATATTCGTCGGTTACTATTTCAAAAGTAATCGGCAAGATTTTTATTTTCAGCATATTTGTCGGTTACTATTTTAAAAGTAATCGACTTGATTTTTATTTTAAACAGATTCGTCGGTTACTATTTCAAAAGTAATCGGCAAGACTTTATTTTCAACACATTCGTTGGTTACTATTTTAAAAGTAATCGGTCAAATTTTTATTTTCAACATATTCGTCGCTTACTATTTCAAAAGTAATCGGCATGATTTATTTTCAGCACATTCGTCGGTTACTATTTCAAAAGTAATCGGCATGATTTATTTTCAGCACATTCGTCGGTTACTATTTCAAAAGTAATCGGCAAGACTTTATTTTCAGCACATTCGTCGGATACTATTTCAAAAGTAATCGGCAAGACTTTATTTTCATCACATTCGTCGGTTACTATTTCAAAAGTAATCGGCCACATTTTTATTTTCAGCATATTCGTGGGTTACTATTTCAAAAGTAATCGGCAAGATTTTTATTTTAAGCATATTTGTCGGCTACTATTATAAAAGTAATCGGCAAGACTTTATTTTTAGCACATTCCTCGGTTACTATTTCAAAAGTAATCGGGAAGATTTTTATTTTCAGTATATTCGTCGGTTACTATTTCAAAAGTAATCGGCAAAATTTTTATTTTCAACATATTCGTCGGTTACTATTTCAAATGTAATCGGCAAGACTTTATTTTTAGCACATTTGTCGGTTACTATTTCAAAGGTAATCGGCAAGATTTTTATTTTCAGCATATTCGTCGGTTACTATTTTAAAAGTAATCGGGGGCATTATTTATTTTCAGCACATTCGTCGGTTACTATTTCAAAAGTAATCGGCAAGATTTTTATTTTCAGCATATTTGTCGGTTACTATTTTAAAAGTAATCGGCAAGACTTTATTTTCAGCATATTCGTCGGATACTATTTCAAAAGTAATTGGCAAGACTTTATTTTCAGCACATTCGTGGGATACTATTTCAAAAGTAATCGACAAGACTTTATTTTCAGCACATTCGTCGGTTACTATTTCAAAAGTAATCGGCAAGATTTTTATTTTCAGCATATTCGTCGGATACTTTTTCAAAAGTAATCGGCAAGACTTTATTTTCAACATATTCGTCGGTTACTATTTCAAAAGTAATCGGCAAGACTTTATTTTCAGCACATTTGTCGGTTACTATTTCAAAAGTAATCGGCAAGATTTTTACTTTCAGCATATTCGTCGGTTACTATTTCAAAAGTAATCGACAAGGTTTTTATTTTCAACATATTCGTCGGTTACTATTTCAAAAGTAATCGGCAAGACTTTATTTTCAGCACATTTGTCGGTTACTATTTCAAAAGTAATCGGCAAGATTTTTACTTTCAGCATATTCGTCGGTTACTATTTCAAAAGTAATCGACAAGGTTTTTATTTTCAACATATTCGTCGGTTACTATTTCAAAAGTAATCGGCAAGACTTTATTTTCAACACATTCGTCGGTTACTATTTCAAAAGTAATTGGCAAGATTTTTATTTTTAGCATATTCGTCGGTTACTATTTCAAAATTAATCGGCAAGATTTTTATTTTAATCATATTTGTCGGCTACTATTATAAAAGTAATCGGCAAGACTTTATTTTGAGCACATTCGTCGGTTACTATTTCAAAAGTAATCGGGAAGATTTTTATTTTCAGCATATTCGTCGGTTACTATTTCAAAAGTAATCGGCAAGATTTTTATTTTCAGCATATTTGTCGGTTACTATTTTAAAAGTAATCGACTTGATTTTTATTTTAAACAGATTCGTCGGTTACTATTTCAAAAGTAATCGGCAAGACTTTATTTTCAACACATTCGTTGGTTACTATTTTAAAAGTAATCGGTCAAATTTTTATTTTCAACATATTCGTCGCTTACTATTTCAAAAGTAATCGGCATGATTTATTTTCAGCACATTCGTCGGTTACTATTTCAAAAGTAATCGGCATGATTTATTTTCAGCACATTCGTCGGTTACTATTTCAAAAGTAATCGGCAAGACTTTATTTTCAGCACATTCGTCGGATACTATTTCAAAAGTAATCGGCAAGACTTTATTTTCATCACATTCGTCGGTTACTATTTCAAAAGTAATCGGCCACATTTTTATTTTCAGCATATTCGTGGGTTACTATTTCAAAAGTAATCGGCAAGATTTTTATTTTAAGCATATTTGTCGGCTACTATTATAAAAGTAATCGGCAAGACTTTATTTTTAGCACATTCCTCGGTTACTATTTCAAAAGTAATCGGGAAGATTTTTATTTTCAGTATATTCGTCGGTTACTATTTCAAAAGTAATCGGCAAAATTTTTATTTTCAACATATTCGTCGGTTACTATTTCAAATGTAATCGGCAAGACTTTATTTTTAGCACATTTGTCGGTTACTATTTCAAAGGTAATCGGCAAGATTTTTATTTTCAGCATATTCGTCGGTTACTATTTTAAAAGTAATCGGGGGCATTATTTATTTTCAGCACATTCGTCGGTTACTATTTCAAAAGTAATCGGCAAGATTTTTATTTTCAGCATATTTGTCGGTTACTATTTTAAAAGTAATCGGCAAGACTTTATTTTCAGCATATTCGTCGGATACTATTTCAAAAGTAATTGGCAAGACTTTATTTTCAGCACATTCGTGGGATACTATTTCAAAAGTAATCGACAAGACTTTATTTTCAGCACATTCGTCGGTTACTATTTCAAAAGTAATCGGCAAGATTTTTATTTTCAGCATATTCGTCGGATACTTTTTCAAAAGTAATCGGCAAGACTTTATTTTCAACATATTCGTCGGTTACTATTTCAAAAGTAATCGGCAAGACTTTATTTTCAGCACATTTGTCGGTTACTATTTCAAAAGTAATCGGCAAGATTTTTACTTTCAGCATATTCGTCGGTTACTATTTCAAAAGTAATCGACAAGGTTTTTATTTTCAACATATTCGTCGGTTACTATTTCAAAAGTAATCGGCAAGACTTTATTTTCAACACATTCGTCGGTTACTATTTCAAAAGTAATTGGCAAGATTTTTATTTTTAGCATATTCGTCGGTTACTATTTCAAAATTAATCGGCAAGATTTTTATTTTAATCATATTTGTCGGCTACTATTATAAAAGTAATCGGCAAGACTTTATTTTCAGCACATTCGTCGGTTACTATTTCAAAAGTAATCGGGAAGATTTTTATTTTCAGCATATTCGTCGGTTACTATTTCAAAAGTAATCGGCAAGATTTTTATTTTCAGCATATTTGTCGGTTACTATTTTAAAAGTAATCGACTTGATTTTTATTTTAAACAGATTCGTCGGTTACTATTTCAAAAGTAATCGGCAAGACTTTATTTTCAACACATTCGTTGGTTACTATTTTAAAAGTAATCGGTCAAATTTTTATTTTCAACATATTCGTCGCTTACTATTTCAAAAGTAATCGGCATGATTTATTTTCAGCACATTCGTCGGTTACTATTTCAAAAGTAATCGGCATGATTTATTTTCAGCACATTCGTCGGTTACTATTTCAAAAGTAATCGGCAAGACTTTATTTTCAGCACATTCGTCGGATACTATTTCAAAAGTAATCGGCAAGACTTTATTTTCATCACATTCGTCGGTTACTATTTCAAAAGTAATCGGCCACATTTTTATTTTCAGCATATTCGTGGGTTACTATTTCAAAAGTAATCGGCAAGATTTTTATTTTAAGCATATTTGTCGGCTACTATTATAAAAGTAATCGGCAAGACTTTATTTTTAGCACATTCCTCGGTTACTATTTCAAAAGTAATCGGGAAGATTTTTATTTTCAGTATATTCGTCGGTTACTATTTCAAAAGTAATCGGCAAAATTTTTATTTTCAACATATTCGTCGGTTACTATTTCAAATGTAATCGGCAAGACTTTATTTTTAGCACATTTGTCGGTTACTATTTCAAAGGTAATCGGCAAGATTTTTATTTTCAGCATATTCGTCGGTTACTATTTTAAAAGTAATCGGGGGCATTATTTATTTTCAGCACATTCGTCGGTTACTATTTCAAAAGTAATCGGCAAGATTTTTATTTTCAGCATATTTGTCGGTTACTATTTTAAAAGTAATCGGCAAGACTTTATTTTCAGCACATTCGTCGGATACTATTTCAAAAGTAATTGGCAAGACTTTATTTTCAGCACATTCGTGGGATACTATTTCAAAAGTAATCGGCAAGACTTTATTTTCAGCACATTCGTCGGTTCCAATTTCAAAAGTAATTGGCAAGATTGTTATTTTCAGCATATTCGTCGGATACTTTTTCAAAAGTAATCGGCAAGACTTTATTTTCAACATATTTGTCGGTTACTATTTCGAAAGTAATCGGCAAGACTTTATTTTCAGCACATTCGTCGGTTACTATTTCAAAAGTAATCGGCAGGATTTTTATTTTCAGCATATTCGTCGGTTACTATTTCAAAAGTAATCGACAAGGTTTTTATTTTCAACATATTCGTCGGTTACTATTTCAAAAGTAATCGGCAAGACTTTATTTTCAACACATTCGTCGGTTACTATTTCAAAAGTAATCGGCAAGATTTTTATTTTCAGCATATTCGTCGGTTACTATTTCAAAAGTAATCGGCAAGATTTTTATTTTCAACATATTCGTCGGTTACTATTTCAAAAGTAATCGGCAAACCTTTTTTTTCAGCACATTCGTCGGTTACTATTTCAAAAGTAATCGGCTAGATTTTTATTTTCAGCATATTCGTCGGTGACTATTTCAAAAGTAATCGGCATTATTTATTTTCAGCACATTCGTCGGTTACTATTTCAAAAGTAATCGGCAAGACTTTATTTTCAGCACATTCGTCGGATACTATTTCAAAAGTAATTGGCAAGACTTTATTTTCAGCACATTCGTCGGATACTATTTCAAAAGTAATCGGCCAGACTTTATTTTCAGCACATTCGTCGGTTACTATTTCAAAAGTAATTGGCAAGATTTTTATTTTCAGCATATTCGTCGGATACTTTTTCAAAAGTAATCGGCAAGACTTTATTTTCAACATATTCGTCGGTTACTATTTCAAAAGTAATTGGCAAGATTTTTATTTTCAGCATATTCGTCGGATACTTTTTCAAAAGTAATCGGCAAGACTTTATTTTCAACATATTCGTCGGTTACTATTTCAAAAGTAATCGGCAAGATTTTTATTTTCAACATATTCGTCGGTTACTATTTCAAAAGTAATCGGCAAACCTTTTTTTTCAGCACATTCGTCGGTTACTATTTCAAAAGTAATCGGCTAGATTTTTATTTTCAGCATATTCGTCGGTGACTATTTCAAAAGTAATCGGCATTATTTATTTTCAGCACATTCGTCGGTTACTATTTCAAAAGTAATCGGCAAGACTTTATTTTCAGCACATTCGTCGGATACTATTTCAAAAGTAATGGGCAAGACTTTATTTTCAGCACATTCGTCGGATACTATTTCAAAAGTAATCGGCAAGACTTTATTTTCAGCACATTCGTCGGTTACTATTTCAAAAGTAATTGGCAAGATTTTTATTTTCAACATATTCGTCGGTTACTATTTCAAAAGTAATTGGCAAACCTTTTTTTTCAGCACATTCGTCGGTTACTATTTCAAAAGTAATCGGCTAGATTTTTATTTTCAGCATATTCGTCGGTGACTATTTCAAAAGTAATCGGCATTATTTATTTTCAGCACATTCGTCGGTTACTATTTCAAAAGTAATCGGCAAGACTTTATTTTCAGCACATTCGTCGGATACTATTTCAAAAGTAATGGGCAAGACTTTATTTTCAGCACATTCGTCGGATACTATTTCAAAAGTAATCGGCAAGACTTTATTTTCAGCACATTCGTCGGTTACTATTTCAAAAGTAATTGGCAAGATTTTTATTTTCAGCAAATTCGTCGGATACTTTTTCAAAAGTAATCGGCAAACCTTTTTTTTCAGCACATTCGTCGGTTACTATTTCAAAAGTAATCGGCTAGATTTTTATTTTCAGCATATTCGTCGGTGACTATTTCAAAAGTAATCGGCATTATTTATTTTCAGCACATTCGTCGGTTACTATTTCAAAAGTAATCGGCAAGACTTTATTTTCAGCACATTCGTCGGATACTATTTCAAAAGTAATGGGCAAGACTTTATTTTCAGCACATTCGTCGGATACTATTTCAAAAGTAATCGGCAAGACTTTATTTTCAGCACATTCGTCGGTTACTATTTCAAAAGTAATTGGCAAGATTTTTATTTTCAGCATATTCGACGGTGACTATTTCAAAAGTAATCGGCAAGAATTTATTTTCAGCACATTCGTCGGATACTATTTCAAAAGTAATGGGCAAGACTTTATTTTCAGCACATTCGTCGGATACTATTTCAAAAGTAATCGGCAAGACTTTATTTTCAGCACATTCGTCGGTTACTATTTCAAAAGTAATCGGCTAGATTTTTATTTTCAGCATATTCGTCGGTGACTATTTCAAAAGTAATCGGCATTATTTATTTTCAGCACATTCGTCGGTTACTATTTCAAAAGTAATCGGCAAGACTTTATTTTCAGCACATTCGTCGGATACTATTTCAAAAGTAATGGGCAAGACTTTATTTTCAGCACATTCGTCGGATACTATTTCAAAAGTAATCGGAAAGACTTTATTTTCAGCACATTCGTCGGTTACTATTTCAAAAGTAATTGGCAAGATTTTTATTTTCAACATATTCGTCGGTTACTATTTCAAAAGTAATCGGCAAACCTTTTTTTTCAGCACATTCGTCGGTTACTATTTCAAAAGTAATCGGCTAGATTTTTATTTTCAGCATATTCGTCGGTGACTATTTCAAAAGTAATCGGCATTATTTATTTTCAGCACATTCGTCGGTTACTATTTCAAAAGTAATCGGCAAGACTTTATTTTCAGCACATTCGTCGGATACTATTTCAAAAGTAATGGGCAAGACTTTATTTTCAGCACATTCGTCGGATACTATTTCAAAAGTAATCGGCAAGACTTTATTTTCAGCACATTCGTCGGTTACTATTTCAAAAGTAATCGGCAGGATTTTTATTTTCAGCATATTCGTCGGTTACTATTTCAAAAGTAATCGACAAGGTTTTTATTTTCAACATATTCGTCGGTTACTATTTCAAAAGTAATCGGCAAGACTTTATTTTCAACACATTCGTCGGTTACTATTTCAAAAGTAATCGGCAAGATTTTTATTTTCAGCATATTCGTCGGATACTTTTTCAAAAGTAATCGGCAAGACTTTATTTTCAACATATTCGTCGGTTACTATTTCAAAAGTAATCGGCAAGATTTTTATTTTCAACATATTCGTCGGTTACTATTTCAAAAGTAATCGGCAAACCTTTTTTTTCAGCACATTCGTCGGTTACTATTTCAAAAGTAATCGGCTAGATTTTTATTTTCAGCATATTCGTCGGTGACTATTTCAAAAGTAATCGGCATTATTTATTTTCAGCACATTCGTCGGTTACTATTTCAAAAGTAATCGGCAAGACTTTATTTTCAGCACATTCGTCGGATACTATTTCAAAAGTAATGGGCAAGACTTTATTTTCAGCACATTCGTCGGATACTATTTCAAAAGTAATCGGCAAGACTTTATTTTCAGCACATTCGTCGGTTACTATTTCAAAAGTAATTGGCAAGATTTTTATTTTCAACATATTCGTCGGTTACTATTTCAAAAGTAATTGGCAAACCTTTTTTTTCAGCACATTCGTCGGTTACTATTTCAAAAGTAATCGGCTAGATTTTTATTTTCAGCATATTCGTCGGTGACTATTTCAAAAGTAATCGGCATTATTTATTTTCAGCACATTCGTCGGTTACTATTTCAAAAGTAATCGGCAAGACTTTATTTTCAGCACATTCGTCGGATACTATTTCAAAAGTAATGGGCAAGACTTTATTTTCAGCACATTCGTCGGATACTATTTCAAAAGTAATCGGCAAGACTTTATTTTCAGCACATTCGTCGGTTACTATTTCAAAAGTAATTGGCAAGATTTTTATTTTCAGCAAATTCGTCGGATACTTTTTCAAAAGTAATCGGCAAACCTTTTTTTTCAGCACATTCGTCGGTTACTATTTCAAAAGTAATCGGCTAGATTTTTATTTTCAGCATATTCGTCGGTGACTATTTCAAAAGTAATCGGCATTATTTATTTTCAGCACATTCGTCGGTTACTATTTCAAAAGTAATCGGCAAGACTTTATTTTCAGCACATTCGTCGGATACTATTTCAAAAGTAATGGGCAAGACTTTATTTTCAGCACATTCGTCGGATACTATTTCAAAAGTAATCGGCAAGACTTTATTTTCAGCACATTCGTCGGTTACTATTTCAAAAGTAATTGGCAAGATTTTTATTTTCAGCATATTCGACGGTGACTATTTCAAAAGTAATCGGCAAGAATTTATTTTCAGCACATTCGTCGGATACTATTTCAAAAGTAATGGGCAAGACTTTATTTTCAGCACATTCGTCGGATACTATTTCAAAAGTAATCGGCAAGACTTTATTTTCAGCACATTCGTCGGTTACTATTTCAAAAGTAATCGGCTAGATTTTTATTTTCAGCATATTCGTCGGTGACTATTTCAAAAGTAATCGGCATTATTTATTTTCAGCACATTCGTCGGTTACTATTTCAAAAGTAATCGGCAAGACTTTATTTTCAGCACATTCGTCGGATACTATTTCAAAAGTAATGGGCAAGACTTTATTTTCAGCACATTCGTCGGATACTATTTCAAAAGTAATCGGCAAGACTTTATTTTCAGCACATTCGTCGGTTACTATTTCAAAAGTAATTGGCAAGATTTTTATTTTCAACATATTCGTCGGTTACTATTTCAAAAGTAATCGGCAAACCTTTTTTTTCAGCACATTCGTCGGTTACTATTTCAAAAGTAATCGGCTAGATTTTTATTTTCAGCATATTCGTCGGTGACTATTTCAAAAGTAATCGGCATTATTTATTTTCAGCACATTCGTCGGTTACTATTTCAAAAGTAATCGGCAAGACTTTATTTTCAGCACATTCGTCGGATACTATTTCAAAAGTAATGGGCAAGACTTTATTTTCAGCACATTCGTCGGATACTATTTCAAAAGTAATCGGCAAGACTTTATTTTCAGCACATTCGTCGGTTACTATTTCAAAAGTAATCGGCAGGATTTTTATTTTCAGCATATTCGTCGGTTACTATTTCAAAAGTAATCGACAAGGTTTTTATTTTCAACATATTCGTCGGTTACTATTTCAAAAGTAATCGGCAAGACTTTATTTTCAACACATTCGTCGGTTACTATTTCAAAAGTAATCGGCAAGATTTTTATTTTCAGCATATTCGTCGGTTACTATTTCAAAAGTAATCGGCAAGATTTTTATTTTCAACATATTCGTCGGTTACTATTTCAAAAGTAATCGGCAAACCTTTTTTTTCAGCACATTCGTCGGTTACTATTTCAAAAGTAATCGGCTAGATTTTTATTTTCAGCATATTCGTCGGTGACTATTTCAAAAGTAATCGGCATTATTTATTTTCAGCACATTCGTCGGTTACTATTTCAAAAGTAATCGGCAAGACTTTATTTTCAGCACATTCGTCGGATACTATTTCAAAAGTAATTGGCAAGACTTTATTTTCAGCACATTCGTCGGATACTATTTCAAAAGTATTCGGCCAGACTTTATTTTCAGCACATTCGTCGGTTACTATTTCAAAAGTAATTGGCAAGATTTTTATTTTCAGCATATTCGTCGGATACTTTTTCAAAAGTAATCGGCAAGACTTTATTTTCAACATATTCGTCGGTTACTATTTCAAAAGTAATTGGCAAGATTTTTATTTTCAGCATATTCGTCGGATACTTTTTCAAAAGTAATCGGCAAGACTTTATTTTCAACATATTCGTCGGTTACTATTTCAAAAGTAATCGGCAAGATTTTTATTTTCAACATATTCGTCGGTTACTATTTCAAAAGTAATCGGCAAACCTTTTTTTTCAGCACATTCGTCGGTTACTATTTCAAAAGTAATCGGCTAGATTTTTATTTTCAGCATATTCGTCGGTGACTATTTCAAAAGTAATCGGCATTATTTATTTTCAGCACATTCGTCGGTTACTATTTCAAAAGTAATCGGCAAGACTTTATTTTCAGCACATTCGTCGGATACTATTTCAAAAGTAATGGGCAAGACTTTATTTTCAGCACATTCGTCGGATACTATTTCAAAAGTAATCGGCAAGACTTTATTTTCAGCACATTCGTCGGTTACTATTTCAAAAGTAATTGGCAAGATTTTTATTTTCAACATATTCGTCGGTTACTATTTCAAAAGTAATTGGCAAACCTTTTTTTTCAGCACATTCGTCGGTTACTATTTCAAAAGTAATCGGCTAGATTTTTATTTTCAGCATATTCGTCGGTGACTATTTCAAAAGTAATCGGCATTATTTATTTTCAGCACATTCGTCGGTTACTATTTCAAAAGTAATCGGCAAGACTTTATTTTCAGCACATTCGTCGGATACTATTTCAAAAGTAATGGGCAAGACTTTATTTTCAGCACATTCGTCGGATACTATTTCAAAAGTAATCGGCAAGACTTTATTTTCAGCACATTCGTCGGTTACTATTTCAAAAGTAATTGGCAAGATTTTTATTTTCAGCAAATTCGTCGGATACTTTTTCAAAAGTAATCGGCAAACCTTTTTTTTCAGCACATTCGTCGGTTACTATTTCAAAAGTAATCGGCTAGATTTTTATTTTCAGCATATTCGTCGGTGACTATTTCAAAAGTAATCGGCATTATTTATTTTCAGCACATTCGTCGGTTACTATTTCAAAAGTAATCGGCAAGACTTTATTTTCAGCACATTCGTCGGATACTATTTCAAAAGTAATGGGCAAGACTTTATTTTCAGCACATTCGTCGGATACTATTTCAAAAGTAATCGGCAAGACTTTATTTTCAGCACATTCGTCGGTTACTATTTCAAAAGTAATTGGCAAGATTTTTATTTTCAGCATATTCGACGGTGACTATTTCAAAAGTAATCGGCAAGAATTTATTTTCAGCACATTCGTCGGATACTATTTCAAAAGTAATGGGCAAGACTTTATTTTCAGCACATTCGTCGGATACTATTTCAAAAGTAATCGGCAAGACTTTATTTTCAGCACATTCGTCGGTTACTATTTCAAAAGTAATCGGCTAGATTTTTATTTTCAGCATATTCGTCGGTGACTATTTCAAAAGTAATCGGCATTATTTATTTTCAGCACATTCGTCGGTTACTATTTCAAAAGTAATCGGCAAGACTTTATTTTCAGCACATTCGTCGGATACTATTTCAAAAGTAATGGGCAAGACTTTATTTTCAGCACATTCGTCGGATACTATTTCAAAAGTAATCGGCAAGACTTTATTTTCAGCACATTCGTCGGTTACTATTTCAAAAGTAATTGGCAAGATTTTTATTTTCAACATATTCGTCGGTTACTATTTCAAAAGTAATCGGCAAACCTTTTTTTTCAGCACATTCGTCGGTTACTATTTCAAAAGTAATCGGCTAGATTTTTATTTTCAGCATATTCGTCGGTGACTATTTCAAAAGTAATCGGCATTATTTATTTTCAGCACATTCGTCGGTTACTATTTCAAAAGTAATCGGCAAGACTTTATTTTCAGCACATTCGTCGGATACTATTTCAAAAGTAATGGGCAAGACTTTATTTTCAGCACATTCGTCGGATACTATTTCAAAAGTAATCGGCAAGACTTTATTTTCAGCACATTCGTCGGTTACTATTTCAAAAGTAATCGGCAGGATTTTTATTTTCAGCATATTCGTCGGTTACTATTTCAAAAGTAATCGACAAGGTTTTTATTTTCAACATATTCGTCGGTTACTATTTCAAAAGTAATCGGCAAGACTTTATTTTCAACACATTCGTCGGTTACTATTTCAAAAGTAATCGGCAAGATTTTTATTTTCAGCATATTCGTCGGTTACTATTTCAAAAGTAATCGGCAAGATTTTTATTTTCAACATATTCGTCGGTTACTATTTCAAAAGTAATCGGCAAACCTTTTTTTTCAGCACATTCGTCGGTTACTATTTCAAAAGTAATCGGCTAGATTTTTATTTTCAGCATATTCGTCGGTGACTATTTCAAAAGTAATCGGCATTATTTATTTTCAGCACATTCGTCGGTTACTATTTCAAAAGTAATCGGCAAGACTTTATTTTCAGCACATTCGTCGGATACTATTTCAAAAGTAATTGGCAAGACTTTATTTTCAGCACATTCGTCGGATACTATTTCAAAAGTATTCGGCCAGACTTTATTTTCAGCACATTCGTCGGTTACTATTTCAAAAGTAATTGGCAAGATTTTTATTTTCAGCATATTCGTCGGATACTTTTTCAAAAGTAATCGGCAAGACTTTATTTTCAACATATTCGTCGGTTACTATTTCAAAAGTAATTGGCAAGATTTTTATTTTCAGCATATTCGTCGGATACTTTTTCAAAAGTAATCGGCAAGACTTTATTTTCAACATATTCGTCGGTTACTATTTCAAAAGTAATCGGCAAGATTTTTATTTTCAACATATTCGTCGGTTACTATTTCAAAAGTAATCGGCAAACCTTTTTTTTTAGCACATTCGTCGGTTACTATTTCAAAAGTAATCGGCTAGATTTTTATTTTCAGCATATTCGTCGGTGACTATTTCAAAAGTAATCGGCATTATTTATTTTCAGCACATTCGTCGGTTACTATTTCAAAAGTAATCGGCAAGACTTTATTTTCAGCACATTCGTCGGATACTATTTCAAAAGTAATGGGCAAGACTTTATTTTCAGCACATTCGTCGGATACTATTTCAAAAGTAATCGGCAAGACTTTATTTTCAGCACATTCGTCGGTTACTATTTCAAAAGTAATTGGCAAGATTTTTATTTTCAACATATTCGTCGGTTACTATTTCAAAAGTAATTGGCAAACCTTTTTTTTCAGCACATTCGTCGGTTACTATTTCAAAAGTAATCGGCTAGATTTTTATTTTCAGCATATTCGTCGGTGACTATTTCAAAAGTAATCGGCATTATTTATTTTCAGCACATTCGTCGGTTACTATTTCAAAAGTAATCGGCAAGACTTTATTTTCAGCACATTCGTCGGATACTATTTCAAAAGTAATGGGCAAGACTTTATTTTCAGCACATTCGTCGGATACTATTTCAAAAGTAATCGGCAAGACTTTATTTTCAGCACATTCGTCGGTTACTATTTCAAAAGTAATTGGCAAGATTTTTATTTTCAGCATATTCGTCGGATACTTTTTCAAAAGTAATCGGCAAGACTTTATTTTCAACATATTCGTCGGTTACTATTTCAAAAGTAATTGGCAAGATTTTTATTTTCAGCATATTCGTCGGATACTTTTTCAAAAGTAATCGGCAAGACTTTATTTTCAACATATTCGTCGGTTACTATTTCAAAAGTAATTGGCAAGATTTTTATTTTCAGCATATTCGTCGGATACTTTTTCAAAAGTAATCGGCAAGACTTTATTTTCAACATATTCGTCGGTTACTATTTCAAAAGTAATCGGCAAGATTTTTATTTTCAACATATTCGTCGGTTACTATTTCAAAAGTAATCGGCAAACCTTTTTTTTCAGCACATTCGTCGGTTACTATTTCAAAAGTAATCGGCTAGATTTTTATTTTCAGCATATTCGTCGGTGACTATTTCAAAAGTAATCGGCATTATTTATTTTCAGCACATTCGTCGGTTACTATTTCAAAAGTAATCGGCAAGACTTTATTTTCAGCACATTCGTCGGATACTATTTCAAAAGTAATGGGCAAGACTTTATTTTCAGCACATTCGTCGGATACTATTTCAAAAGTAATCGGCAAGACTTTATTTTCAGCACATTCGTCGATTACTATTTCAAAAGTAATTGGCAAGATTTTTATTTTCAGCATATTCGACGGTGACTATTTCAAAAGTAATCGGCAAGAATTTATTTTCAGCACATTCGTCGGATACTATTTCAAAAGTAATGGGCAAGACTTTATTTTCAGCACATTCGTCGGATACTATTTCAAAAGTAATCGGCAAGACTTTATTTTCAGCACATTCGTCGGTTACTATTTCAAAAGTAATCGGCTAGATTTTTATTTTCAGCATATTCGTCGGTGACTATTTCAAAAGTAATCGGCATTATTTATTTTCAGCACATTCGTCGGTTACTATTTCAAAAGTAATCGGCAAGACTTTATTTTCAGCACATTCGTCGGATACTATTTCAAAAGTAATGGGCAAGACTTTATTTTCAGCACATTCGTCGGATACTATTTCAAAAGTAATCGGCAAGACTTTATTTTCAGCACATTCGTCGGTTACTATTTCAAAAGTAATTGGCAATATTTTTATTTTCAACATATTCGTCGGTTACTATTTCAAAAGTAATCGGCAAACCTTTTTTTTCAGCACATTCGTCGGTTACTATTTCAAAAGTAATCGGCTAGATTTTTATTTTCAGCATATTCGTCGGTGACTATTTCAAAAGTAATCGGCATTATTTATTTTCAGCACATTCGTCGGTTACTATTTCAAAAGTAATCGGCAAGACTTTATTTTCAGCACATTCGTCGGATACTATTTCAAAAGTAATGGGCAAGACTTTATTTTCAGCACATTCGTCGGATACTATTTCAAAAGTAATCGGCAAGACTTTATTTTCAGCACATTCGTCGGTTACTATTTCAAAAGTAATCGGCAGGATTTTTATTTTCAGCATATTCGTCGGTTACTATTTCAAAAGTAATCGACAAGGTTTTTATTTTCAACATATTCGTCGGTTACTATTTCAAAAGTAATCGGCAAGACTTTATTTTCAACACATTCGTCGGTTACTATTTCAAAAGTAATCGGCAAGATTTTTATTTTCAGCATATTCGTCGGTTACTATTTCAAAAGTAATCGGCAAGATTTTTATTTTCAACATATTCGTCGGTTACTATTTCAAAAGTAATCGGCAAACCTTTTTTTTCAGCACATTCGTCGGTTACTATTTCAAAAGTAATCGGCTAGATTTTTATTTTCAGCATATTCGTCGGTGACTATTTCAAAAGTAATCGGCATTATTTATTTTCAGCACATTCGTCGGTTACTATTTCAAAAGTAATCGGCAAGACTTTATTTTCAGCACATTCGTCGGATACTATTTCAAAAGTAATTGGCAAGACTTTATTTTCAGCACATTCGTCGGATACTATTTCAAAAGTATTCGGCCAGACTTTATTTTCAGCACATTCGTCGGTTACTATTTCAAAAGTAATTGGCAAGATTTTTATTTTCAGCATATTCGTCGGATACTTTTTCAAAAGTAATCGGCAAGACTTTATTTTCAACATATTCGTCGGTTACTATTTCAAAAGTAATTGGCAAGATTTTTATTTTCAGCATATTCGTCGGATACTTTTTCAAAAGTAATCGGCAAGACTTTATTTTCAACATATTCGTCGGTTACTATTTCAAAAGTAATCGGCAAGATTTTTATTTTCAACATATTCGTCGGTTACTATTTCAAAAGTAATCGGCAAACCTTTTTTTTCAGCACATTCGTCGGTTACTATTTCAAAAGTAATCGGCTAGATTTTTATTTTCAGCATATTCGTCGGTGACTATTTCAAAAGTAATCGGCATTATTTATTTTCAGCACATTCGTCGGTTACTATTTCAAAAGTAATCGGCAAGACTTTATTTTCAGCACATTCGTCGGATACTATTTCAAAAGTAATGGGCAAGACTTTATTTTCAGCACATTCGTCGGATACTATTTCAAAAGTAATCGGCAAGACTTTATTTTCAGCACATTCGTCGGTTACTATTTCAAAAGTAATTGGCAAGATTTTTATTTTCAACATATTCGTCGGTTACTATTTCAAAAGTAATTGGCAAACCTTTTTTTTCAGCACATTCGTCGGTTACTATTTCAAAAGTAATCGGCTAGATTTTTATTTTCAGCATATTCGTCGGTGACTATTTCAAAAGTAATCGGCATTATTTATTTTCAGCACATTCGTCGGTTACTATTTCAAAAGTAATCGGCAAGACTTTATTTTCAGCACATTCGTCGGATACTATTTCAAAAGTAATGGGCAAGACTTTATTTTCAGCACATTCGTCGGATACTATTTCAAAAGTAATCGGCAAGACTTTATTTTCAGCACATTCGTCGGTTACTATTTCAAAAGTAATTGGCAAGATTTTTATTTTCAGCATATTCGTCGGATACTTTTTCAAAAGTAATCGGCAAACCTTTTTTTTCAGCACATTCGTCGGTTACTATTTCAAAAGTAATCGGCTAGATTTTTATTTTCAGCATATTCGTCGGTGACTATTTCAAAAGTAATCGGCATTATTTATTTTCAGCACATTCGTCGGTTACTATTTCAAAAGTAATCGGCAAGACTTTATTTTCAGCACATTCGTCGGATACTATTTCAAAAGTAATGGGCAAGACTTTATTTTCAGCACATTCGTCGGATACTATTTCAAAAGTAATCGGCAAGACTTTATTTTCAGCACATTCGTCGGTTACTATTTCAAAAGTAATTGGCAAGATTTTTATTTTCAGCATATTCGTCGGTGACTATTTCAAAAGTAATCGGCAAGACTTTATTTTCAGCACATTCGTCGGATACTATTTCAAAAGTAATGGGCAAGACTTTATTTTCAGCACATTCGTCGGATACTATTTCAAAAGTAATCGGCAAGACTTTATTTTCAGCACATTCGTCGGTTACTATTTCAAAAGTAATCGGCTAGATTTTTATTTTCAACATATTCGTCGGTTACTATTTCAAAAGTAATCGGCATTATTTATTTTCAGCACATTCGTCGGTTACTATTTCAAAAGTAATCGGCAAGACTTTATTTTCAGCACATTCGTCGGATACTATTTCAAAAGTAATGGGCAAGACTTTATTTTCAGCACATTCGTCGGTTACTATTTCAAAAGTAATCGGCAAGACTTTATTTTCAGCACATTCGTCGGTTACTATTTCAAAAGTAATTGGCAAGATTTTTATTTTCAACATATTCGTCGGTTACTTTTTCAAAAGTAATCGGCAAACCTTTTTTTTCAGCACATTCGTCGGTTACTATTTCAAAAGTAATCGGCTAGATTTTTATTTTCAGCATATTCGTCGGTGACTATTTCAAAAGTAATCGGCATTATTTATTTTCAGCACATTCGTCGGTTACTATTTCAAAAGTAATCGGCAAGACTTTATTTTCAGCACATTCGTCGGATACTATTTCAAAAGTAATGGGCAAGACTTTATTTTCAGCACATTCGTCGGATACTATTTCAAAAGTAATCGGCAAGACTTTATTTTCAGCACATTCGTCGGTTACTATTTCAAAAGTAATTGGCAAGATTTTTATTTTCAGCATATTCGTCGGTGACTATTTCAAAAGTAATCGGCAAGAATTTATTTTCAGCACATTCGTCGGATACTATTTCAAAAGTAATGGGCAAGACTTTATTTTCAGCACATTCGTCGGATACTATTTCAAAAGTAATCGGCAAGACTTTATTTTCAGCACATTCGTCGGTTACTATTTCAAAAGTAATCGGCTAGATTTTTATTTTCAGCATATTCGTCGGTGACTATTTCAAAAGTAATCGGCATTATTTATTTTCAGCACATTCGTCGGTTACTATTTCAAAAGTAATCGGCAAGACTTTATTTTCAGCACATTCGTCGGATACTATTTCAAAAGTAATGGGCAAGACTTTATTTTCAGCACATTCGTCGGATACTATTTCAAAAGTAATCGGCAAGACTTTATTTTCAGCACATTCGTCGGTTACTATTTCAAAAGTAATTGGCAAGATTTTTATTTTCAACATATTCGTCGGTTACTATTTCAAAAGTAATCGGCAAACCTTTTTTTTCATCACATTCGTCGGTTACTATTTCAAAAGTAATCGGCTAGATTTTTATTTTCAGCATATTCGTCGGTGACTATTTCAAAAGTAATCGGCATTATTTATTTTCAGCACATTCGTCGGTTACTATTTCAAAAGTAATCGGCAAGACTTTATTTTCAGCACATTCGTCGGATACTATTTCAAAAGTAATGGGCAAGACTTTATTTTCAGCACATTCGTCGGATACTATTTCAAAAGTAATCGGCAAGACTTTATTTTCAGCACATTCGTCGGTTACTATTTCAAAAGTAATTGGCAAGATTTTTATTTTCAGCATATTCGTCGGATACTTTTTCAAAAGTAATCGGCAAGACTTTATTTTCAACATATTCGTCGGTTACTATTTCAAAAGTAATCGGCAAGACTTTATTTTTAGCACATTCGTCGGTTACTATTTCAAAAGTAATCGGCAAGATTTTTATTTTCAGCATATTCGTCGGTTACTATTTCAAAAGTAATCGGCAAGACTTTATTTTCAGCACATTCGTCGGATACTATTTCAAAAGTAATTGGCAAGACTTTATTTTCAGCACATTCGTCGGATACTATTTCAAAAGTAATCGGCAAGACTTTATTTTCAGCACATTCGTCGGTTACTATTTCAAAAGTAATCGGCTAGATTTTTATTTTCAGCATATTCGTCGGTGACTATTTCAAAAGTAATCGGCATTATTTATTTTCAGCACATTCGTCGGTTACTATTTCAAAAGTAATCGGCAAGACTTTATTTTCAGCACATTCGTCGGATACTATTTCAAAAGTAATGGGCAAGACTTTATTTTCAGCACATTCGTCGGATACTATTTCAAAAGTAATCGGCAAGACTTTATTTTCAGCACATTCGTCGGTTACTATTTCAAAAGTAATTGGCAAGATTTTTATTTTCAACATATTCGTCGGTTACTATTTCAAAAGTAATCGGCAAACCTTTTTTTTCAGCACATTCGTCGGTTACTATTTCAAAAGTAATCGGCTAGATTTTTATTTTCAGCATATTCGTCGGTGACTATTTCAAAAGTAATCGGCATTATTTATTTTCAGCACATTCGTCGGTTACTATTTCAAAAGTAATCGGCAAGACTTTATTTTCAGCACATTCGTCGGATACTATTTCAAAAGTAATGGGCAAGACTTTATTTTCAGCACATTCGTCGGATACTATTTCAAAAGTAATCGGCAAGACTTTATTTTCAGCACATTCGTCGGTTACTATTTCAAAAGTAATTGGCAAGATTTTTATTTTCAGCATATTCGTCGGTGACTATTTCAAAAGTAATCGGCAAGAATTTATTTTCAGCACATTCGTCGGATACTATTTCAAAAGTAATGGGCAAGACTTTATTTTCAGCACATTCGTCGGATACTATTTCAAAAGTAATCGGCAAGACTTTATTTTCAGCACATTCGTCGGTTACTATTTCAAAAGTAATCGGCTAGATTTTTATTTTCAGCATATTCGTCGGTGACTATTTCAAAAGTAATCGGCATTATTTATTTTCAGCACATTCGTCGGTTACTATTTCAAAAGTAATCGGCAAGACTTTATTTTCAGCACATTCGTCGGATACTATTTCAAAAGTAATGGGCAAGACTTTATTTTCAGCACATTCGTCGGATACTATTTCAAAAGTAATCGGCAAGACTTTATTTTCAGCACATTCGTCGGTTACTATTTCAAAAGTAATTGGCAAGATTTTTATTTTCAACATATTCGTCGGTTACTATTTCAAAAGTAATCGGCAAACCTTTTTTTTCATCACATTCGTCGGTTACTATTTCAAAAGTAATCGGCTAGATTTTTATTTTCAGCATATTCGTCGGTGACTATTTCAAAAGTAATCGGCATTATTTATTTTCAGCACATTCGTCGGTTACTATTTCAAAAGTAATCGGCAAGACTTTATTTTCAGCACATTCGTCGGATACTATTTCAAAAGTAATGGGCAAGACTTTATTTTCAGCACATTCGTCGGATACTATTTCAAAAGTAATCGGCAAGACTTTATTTTCAGCACATTCGTCGGTTACTATTTCAAAAGTAATTGGCAAGATTTTTATTTTCAGCATATTCGTCGGATACTTTTTCAAAAGTAATCGGCAAGACTTTATTTTCAACATATTCGTCGGTTACTATTTCAAAAGTAATCGGCAAGACTTTATTTTTAGCACATTCGTCGGTTACTATTTCAAAAGTAATCGGCAAGATTTTTATTTTCAGCATATTCGTCGGTTACTATTTCAAAAGTAATCGGCAAGACTTTATTTTCAGCACATTCGTCGGATACTATTTCAAAAGTAATTGGCAAGACTTTATTTTCAGCACATTCGTCGGATACTATTTCAAAAGTAATCGGCAAGACTTTATTTTCAGCACATTCGTCGGTTACTATTTCAAAAGTAATCGGCTAGATTTTTATTTTCAGCATATTCGTCGGTGACTATTTCAAAAGTAATCGGCATTATTTATTTTCAGCACATTCGTCGGTTACTATTTCAAAAGTAATCGGCAAGACTTTATTTTCAGCACATTCGTCGGATACTATTTCAAAAGTAATGGGCAAGACTTTATTTTCAGCACATTCGTCGGATACTATTTCAAAAGTAATCGGCAAGACTTTATTTTCAGCACATTCGTCGGTTACTATTTCAAAAGTAATTGGCAAGATTTTTATTTTCAACATATTCGTCGGTTACTATTTCAAAAGTAATCGGCAAACCTTTTTTTTCAGCACATTCGTCGGTTACTATTTCAAAAGTAATCGGCTAGATTTTTATTTTCAGCATATTCGTCGGTGACTATTTCAAAAGTAATCGGCATTATTTATTTTCAGCACATTCGTCGGTTACTATTTCAAAAGTAATCGGCAAGACTTTATTTTCAGCACATTCGTCGGATACTATTTCAAAAGTAATGGGCAAGACTTTATTTTCAGCACATTCGTCGGATACTATTTCAAAAGTAATCGGCAAGACTTTATTTTCAGCACATTCGTCGGTTACTATTTCAAAAGTAATTGGCAAGATTTTTATTTTCAGCATATTCGTCGGATACTTTTTCAAAAGTAATCGGCAAACCTTTTTTTTCAGCACATTCGTCGGTTACTATTTCAAAAGTAATCGGCTAGATTTTTATTTTCAGCATATTCGTCGGTGACTATTTCAAAAGTAATCGGCATTATTTATTTTCAGCACATTCGTCGGTTACTATTTCAAAAGTAATCGGCAAGACTTTATTTTCAGCACATTCGTCGGATACTATTTCAAAAGTAATAGGCAAGACTTTATTTTCAGCACATTCGTCGGATACTATTTCAAAAGTAATCGGCAAGACTTTATTTTCAGCACATTCGTCGGTTACTATTTCAAAAGTAATTGGCAAGATTTTTATTTTCAGCATATTCGTCGGTGACTATTTCAAAAGTAATCGGCAAGAATTTATTTTCAGCACATTCGTCGGATACTATTTCAAAAGTAATGGGCAAGACTTTATTTTCAGCACATTCGTCGGATACTATTTCAAAAGTAATCGGCAAGACTTTATTTTCAGCACATTCGTCGGTTACTATTTCAAAAGTAATCGGCTAGATTTTTATTTTCAGCATATTCGTCGGTGACTATTTCAAAAGTTATCGGCATTATTTATTTTCAGCACATTCGTCGGTTACTATTTCAAAAGTAATCGGCAAGACTTTATTTTCAGCACATTCGTCGGATACTATTTCAAAAGTAATGGGCAAGACTTTATTTTCAGCACATTCGTCGGATACTATTTCAAAAGTAATCGGCAAGACTTTATTTTCAGCACATTCGTCGGTTACTATTTCAAAAGTAATTGGCAAGATTTTTATTTTCAACATATTCGTCGGTTACTATTTCAAAAGTAATCGGCAAACCTTTTTTTTCAGCACGTTCGTCGGTTACTATTTCAAAAGTAATCGGCTAGATTTTTATTTTCAGCATATTCGTCGGTGACTATTTCAAAAGTAATCGGCATTATTTATTTTCAGCACATTCGTCGGTTACTATTTCAAAAGTAATCGGCAAGACTTTATTTTCAGCACATTCGTCGGATACTATTTCAAAAGTAATGGGCAAGACTTTATTTTCAGCACATTCGTCGGATACTATTTCAAAAGTAATCGGCAAGACTTTATTTTCAGCACATTCGTCGGTTACTATTTCAAAAGTAATTGGCAAGATTTTTATTTTCAGCATATTCGTCGGATACTTTTTCAAAAGTAATCGGCAAGACTTTATTTTCAACATATTCGTCGGTTACTATTTCAAAAGTAATCGGCAAGACTTTATTTTTAGCACATTCGTCGGTTACTATTTCAAAAGTAATCGGCAAGATTTTTATTTTTAGCATATTCGTCGGTTACTATTTCAAAAGTAATCGACAAGGTTTTTATTTTCAACATATTCGTCGGTTACTATTTCAAAAGTAATCGGCAAGACTTTATTTTCAACACATTCGTCGGTTACTATTTCAAAAGTAATCGGCAAGATTTTTATTTTCAGCATATTCGTCGGTTACTATTTCAAAAGTAATCGGCAAGATTTTTATTTTCAACATATTCGTCGGTTACTATTTCAAAAGTAATCGGGAAACCTTTTTTTTCAGCACATTCGTCGGTTACTATTTCAAAAGTAATCGGCTAGATTTTTATTTTCAGCATATTCGTCGGTGACTATTTCAAATGTAATCGGCAAAATTTTTATTTTCAACATATTCGTCGGTTACTATTTCAAATGTAATCGGCAAGACTTTATTTTTAGCACATTTGTCGGTTACTATTTCAAAAGTAATCGGCAAGATTTTTATTTTCAGCATATTCGTCGGTTACTATTTTAAAAGTAATCGGGGGCATTATTTATTTTCAGCACATTCGTCGGTTACTATTTCAAAAGTAATCGGCAAGATTTTTATTTTCAGCATGTTTGTCGGTTACTATTTTAAAAGTAATCGGCAAGACTTTATTTTCAGCACATTCGTCGGATACTATTTCAAAAGTAATTGGCAAGACTTTATTTTCAGCACATTCGTGGGATACTATTTCAAAAGTAATCGGCAAGACTTTATTTTCAGCACATTCGTCGGTTCCAATTTCAAAAGTATTTGGCAAGATTGTTATTTTCAGCATATTCGTCGGATACTTTTTCAAAAGTAATCGGCAAGACTTTATTTTCAACATATTTGTCGGTTACTATTTCAAAAGTAATCGGCAAGACTTTATTTTCAGCACATTCGTCGGTTACTATTTCAAAAGTAATCTGCAGGATTTTTATTTTCAGCATATTCGTCGGTTACTATTTCAAAAGTAATCGACAAGGTTTTTATTTTCAACATATTCGTCGGTTACTATTTCAAAAGTAATCGGCAAGACTTTATTTTCAACACATTCGTCGGTTACTATTTCAAAAGTAATCGGCAAGATTTTTATTTTCAGCATATTCGTCGGTTACTATTTCAAAAGTAATCGGCAAGATTTTTATTTTCAACATATTCGTCGGTTACTATTTCAAAAGTAATCGGCAAACCTTTTTTTTCAGCACATTCGTCGGTTACTATTTCAAAAGTAATCGGCTAGATTTTTATTTTCAGCATATTAGTCGGTGACTATTTCAAAAGTAATCGGCATTATTTATTTTCAGCACATTCGTCGGTTAATATTTCAAAAGTAATCGGCAAGACTTTATTTTCAGCACATTCGTCGGATACTATTTCAAAAGTAATTGGCAAGACTTTATTTTCAGCACATTCGTCGGATACTATTTCAAAACTAATCGGCCAGACTTTATTTTCAGCACATTCGTCGGTTACTATTTCAAAAGTAATTGGCAAGATTTTTATTTTCAGCATATTCGTCGGATACTTTTTCAAAAGTAATCGGCAAGACTTTATTTTCAACATATTCGTCGGTTACTATTTCAAAAGTAATTGGCAAGATTTTTATTTTCAGCATATTCGTCGCATACTTTTTCAAAAGTAATCGGCAAGACTTTATTTTCAACATATTCGTCGGTTACTATTTCAAAAGTAATCGGCAAGATTTTTATTTTCAACATATTCGTCGGTTACTATTTCAAAAGTAATCGGCAAACCTTTTTTTTCAGCACATTCGTCGGTTACTATTTCAAAAGTAATCGGCTAGATTTTTATTTTCAGCATATTCGTCGGTGACTATTTCAAAAGTAATCGGCATTATTTATTTTCAGCACATTCGTCGGTTACTATTTCAAAAGTAATCGGCAAGACTTTATTTTCAGCACATTCGTCGGATACTATTTCAAAAGTAATGGGCAAGACTTTATTTTCAGCACATTCGTCGGATACTATTTCAAAAGTAATCGGCAAGACTTTATTTTTAGCACATTCGTCGGTTACTATTTCAAAAGTAATCGGCAAGATTTTTATTTTCAGCATATTCGTCGGTTACTATTTCAAAAGTAATCGACAAGGTTTTTATTTTCAACATATTCGTCGGTTACTATTTCAAAAGTAATCGGCAAGACTTTATTTTCAACACATTCGTCGGTTACTATTTCAAAAGTAATCGGCAAGATTTTTATTTTCAGCATATTTGTCGGTTACTATTTCAAAAGTAATCGGCAAGATTTTTATTTTCAACATATTCGTCGGTTACTATTTCAAAAGTAATCGGGAAACCTTTTTTTTCAGCACATTCGTCGGTTACTATTTCAAAAGTAATCGGCTAGATTTTTATTTTCAGCATATTCGTCGGTGACTATTTCAAATGTAATCGGCAAAATTTTTATTTTCAACATATTCGTCGGTAACTATTTCAAATGTAATCGGCAAGACTTTATTTTTAGCACATTTGTCGGTTACTATTTCAAAAGTAATCGGCAAGATTTTTATTTTCAGCATATTCGTCGGTTACTATTTTAAAAGTAATCGGGGGCATTATTTATTTTCAGCACATTCGTCGGTTACTATTTCAAAAGTAATCGGCAAGATTTTTATTTTCAGCATATTTGTCGGTTACTATTTTAAAAGTAATCGGCAAGACTTTATTTTCAGCACATTCGTCGGTTACTATTTCAAAAGTAATTGGCAAGACTTTATTTTCAGCACATTCGTCGGATACTATTTCAAAACTAATCGGCCAGACTTTATTTTCAGCACATTCGTCGGTTACTATTTCAAAAGTAATTGGCAAGATTTTTATTTTCAGCATATTCGTCGGATACTTTTTCAAAAGTAATCGGCAAGACTTTATTTTCAACATATTCGTCGGTTACTATTTCAAAAGTAATTGGCAAGATTTTTATTTTCAGCATATTCGTCGGATACTTTTTCAAAAGTAATCGGCAAGACTTTATTTTCAACATATTCGTCGGTTACTATTTCAAAAGTAATCGGCAAGATTTTTATTTTCAACATATTCGTCGGTTACTATTTCAAAAGTAATCGGCAAACCTTTTTTTTCAGCACATTCGTCGGTTACTATTTCAAAAGTAATCGGCTAGATTTTTATTTTCAGCATATTCGTCGGTGACTATTTCAAAAGTAATCGGCATTATTTATTTTCAGCACATTCTTCGGTTACTATTTCAAAAGTAATCGGCAAGACTTTATTTTCAGCACATTCGTCGGATACTATTTCAAAAGTAATGGGCAAGACTTTATTTTCAGCACATTCGTCGGATACTATTTCAAAAGTAATCGGCAAGACTTTATTTTTAGCACATTCGTCGGTTACTATTTCAAAAGTAATCGGCAAGATTTTTATTTTCAGCATATTCGTCGGTTACTATTTCAAAAGTAATCGACAAGGTTTTTATTTTCAACATATTCGTCGGTTACTATTTCAAAAGTAATCGGCAAGACTTTATTTTCAACACATTCGTCGGTTACTATTTCAAAAGTAATCGGCAAGATTTTTATTTTCAGCATATTTGTCGGTTACTATTTCAAAAGTAATCGGCAAGATTTTTATTTTCAACATATTCGTCGGTTACTATTTCAAAAGTAATCGGGAAACCTTTTTTTTCAGCACATTCGTCGGTTACTATTTCAAAAGTAATCGGCTAGATTTTTATTTTCAGCATATTCGTCGGTGACTATTTCAAATGTAATCGGCAAAATTTTTATTTTCAACATATTCGTCGGTTACTATTTCAAATGTAATCGGCAAGACTTTATTTTTAGCACATTTGTCGGTTACTATTTCAAAAGTAATCGGCAAGATTTTTATTTTCAGCATATTCGTCGGTTACTATTTTAAAAGTAATCGGGGGCATTATTTATTTTCAGCACATTCGTCGGTTACTATTTCAAAAGTAATCGGCAAGATTTTTATTTTCAGCATATTTGTCGGTTACTATTTTAAAAGTAATCGGCAAGACTTTATTTTCAGCACATTCGTCGGTTACTATTTCAAAAGTAATCGGCAAGATTTTTATTTTCAGCATATTTGTCGGTTACTATTTCAAAAGTAATCGGCAAGATTTTTATTTTCAACATATTCGTCGGTTACTATTTCAAAAGTAATCGGGAAACCTTTTTTTTCAGCACATTCGTCGGTTACTATTTCAAAAGTAATCGGCTAGATTTTTATTTTCAGCATATTCGTCGGTGACTATTTCAAATGTAATCGGCAAAATTTTTATTTTCAACATATTCGTCGGTTACTATTTCAAAAGTAATCGGCAAACCTTTTTTTTCAGCACATTCGTCGGTTACTATTTCAAAAGTAATCGGCTAGATTTTTATTTTCAGCATATTCGTCGGTGACTATTTCAAAAGTAATCGGCATTATTTATTTTCAGCACATTCGTCGGTTACTATTTCAAAAGTAATCGGCAAGACTTTATTTTCAGCACATTCGTCGGATACTATTTCAAAAGTAATGGGCAAGACTTTATTTTCAGCACATTCGTCGGATACTATTTCAAAAGTAATCGGCAAGACTTTATTTTTAGCACATTCGTCGGTTACTATTTCAAAAGTAATCGGCAAGATTTTTATTTTCAGCATATTCGTCGGTTACTATTTCAAAAGTAATCGACAAGGTTTTTATTTTCAACATATTCGTCGGTTACTATTTCAAAAGTAATCGGCAAGACTTTATTTTCAACACATTCGTCGGTTACTATTTCAAAAGTAATCGGCAAGATTTTTATTTTCAGCATATTTGTCGGTTACTATTTCAAAAGTAATCGGCAAGATTTTTATTTTCAACATATTCGTCGGTTACTATTTCAAAAGTAATCGGGAAACCTTTTTTTTCAGCACATTCGTCGGTTACTATTTCAAAAGTAATCGGCTAGATTTTTATTTTCAGCATATTCGTCGGTGACTATTTCAAATGTAATCGGCAAAATTTTTATTTTCAACATATTCGTCGGTTACTATTTCAAATGTAATCGGCAAGACTTTATTTTTAGCACATTTGTCGGTTACTATTTCAAAAGTAATCGGCAAGATTTTTATTTTCAGCATATTCGTCGGTTACTATTTTAAAAGTAATCGGGGGCATTATTTATTTTCAGCACATTCGTCGGTTACTATTTCAAAACTAATCGGCAAGATTTTTATTTTCAGCATATTTGTCGGTTACTATTTTAAAAGTAATCGGCAAGACTTTATTTTCAGCACATTCGTCGGTTACTATTTCAAAAGTAATCGGCAAGATTTTTATTTTCAGCATATTTGTCGGTTACTATTTCAAAAGTAATCGGCAAGATTTTTATTTTCAACATATTCGTCGGTTACTATTTCAAAAGTAATCGGGAAACCTTTTTTTTCAGCACATTCGTCGGTTACTATTTCAAAAGTAATCGGCTAGATTTTTATTTTCAGCATATTCGTCGGTGACTATTTCAAATGTAATCGGCAAAATTTTTATTTTCAACATATTCGTCGGTTACTATTTCAAATGTAATCGGCAAGACTTTATTTTTAGCACATTTGTCGGTTACTATTTCAAAAGTAATCGGCAAGATTTTTATTTTCAGCATATTCGTCGGTTACTATTTTAAAAGTAATCGGGGGCATTATTTATTTTCAGCACATTCGTCGGTTACTATTTCAAAAGTAATCGGCAAGATTTTTATTTTCAGCATATTTGTCGGTTACTATTTTAAAAGTAATCGGCAAGACTTTATTTTCAGCACATTCGTCGGATACTATTTCAAAAGTAATTGGCAAGACTTTATTTTCAGCACATTCGTGGGATACTATTTCAAAAGTAATCGGCAAGACTTTATTTTCAGCACATTCGTCGGTTCCAATTTCAAAAGTATTTGGCAAGATTGTTATTTTCAGCATATTCGTCGGATACTTTTTCAAAAGTAATCGGCAAGACTTTATTTTCAACATATTTGTCGGTTACAATTTCAAAAGTAATCGGCAAGACTTTATTTTCAGCACATTCGTCGGTTACTATTTCAAAAGTAATCGGCAGGATTTTTATTTTCAGCATATTCGTCGGTTACTATTTCAAAAGTAATCGACAAGGTTTTTATTTTCAACATATTCGTCGGTTACTATTTCAAAAGTAATCGGCAAGACTTTATTTTCAACACATTCGTCGGTTACTATTTCAAAAGTAATCGGCAAGATTTTTATTTTCAGCATATTCGTCGGTTACTATTTCAAAAGTAATCGGCAAGATTTTTATTTTCAACATATTCGTCGGTTACTATTTCAAAAGTAATCGGCAAACCTTTTTTTTCAGCACATTCGTCGGTTACTATTTCAAAAGTAATCGGCAAGACTTTATTTTTAGCACATTCGTCGGTTACTATTTCAAAAGTAATCGGCAAGATTTTTATTTTCAGCATATTCGTCGGTTACTATTTCAAAAGTAATCGACAAGGTTTTTATTTTCAACATATTCGTCGGTTACTATTTCAAAAGTAATCGGCAAGACTTTATTTTCAACACATTCGTCGGTTACTATTTCAAAAGTAATCGGCAAGATTTTTATTTTCAGCATATTCGTCGGTTACTATTTCAAAAGTAATCGGCAAGATTTTTATTTTCAACATATTCGTCGGTTACTATTTCAAAAGTAATCGGGAAACCTTTTTTTTCAGCACATTCGTCGGTTACTATTTCAAAAGTAATCGGCTAGATTTTTATTTTCAGCATATTCGTCGGTGACTATTTCAAATGTAATCGGCAAAATTTTTATTTTCAACATATTCGTCGGTTACTATTTCAAAAGTAATCGGCAAGACTTTATTTTCAGCACATTCGTCGGATACTATTTCAAAAGTAATCGGCAAGACTTTATTTTCATCACATCCGTCGGTTACTATTTCAAAAGTAATCGGCAAGATTTTTATTTTCAGCACATTCGTCGGTTACTATTTCAAAAGTAATCGGCAAGATTTTTATTTTCAGCATATTTGTCGGTTACTATTTCAAAAGTAATCGGCAAGATTTTTATTTTCAACATATTCGTCGGTTACTATTTCAAAAGTAATCGGGAAACCTTTTTTTTCAGCACATTCGTCGGTTACTATTTCAAAAGTAATCGGCTAGATTTTTATTTTCAGCATATTCGTCGGTGACTATTTCAAATGTAATCGGCAAAATTTTTATTTTCAACATATTCGTCGGTTACTATTTCAAAAGTAATCGGCAAACCTTTTTTTTCAGCACATTCGTCGGTTACTATTTCAAAAGTAATCGGCTAGATTTTTATTTTCAGCATATTCGTCGGTGACTATTTCAAAAGTAATCGGCATTATTTATTTTCAGCACATTCGTCGGTTACTATTTCAAAAGTAATCGGCAAGACTTTATTTTCAGCACATTCGTCGGATACTATTTCAAAAGTAATGGGCAAGACTTTATTTTCAGCACATTCGTCGGATACTATTTCAAAAGTAATCGGCAAGACTTTATTTTTAGCACATTCGTCGGTTACTATTTCAAAAGTAATCGGCAAGATTTTTATTTTCAGCATATTCGTCGGTTACTATTTCAAAAGTAATCGACAAGGTTTTTATTTTCAACATATTCGTCGGTTACTATTTCAAAAGTAATCGGCAAGACTTTATTTTCAACACATTCGTCGGTTACTATTTCAAAAGTAATCGGCAAGATTTTTATTTTCAGCATATTTGTCGGTTACTATTTCAAAAGTAATCGGCAAGATTTTTATTTTCAACATATTCGTCGGTTACTATTTCAAAAGTAATCGGGAAACCTTTTTTTTCAGCACATTCGTCGGTTACTATTTCAAAAGTAATCGGCTAGATTTTTATTTTCAGCATATTCGTCGGTGACTATTTCAAATGTAATCGGCAAAATTTTTATTTTCAACATATTCGTCGGTTACTATTTCAAATGTAATCGGCAAGACTTTATTTTTAGCACATTTGTCGGTTACTATTTCAAAAGTAATCGGCAAGATTTTTATTTTCAGCATATTCGTCGGTTACTATTTTAAAAGTAATCGGGGGCATTATTTATTTTCAGCACATTCGTCGGTTACTATTTCAAAACTAATCGGCAAGATTTTTATTTTCAGCATATTTGTCGGTTACTATTTTAAAAGTAATCGGCAAGACTTTATTTTCAGCACATTCGTCGGTTACTATTTCAAAAGTAATCGGCAAGATTTTTATTTTCAGCATATTTGTCGGTTACTATTTCAAAAGTAATCGGCAAGATTTTTATTTTCAACATATTCGTCGGTTACTATTTCAAAAGTAATCGGGAAACCTTTTTTTTCAGCACATTCGTCGGTTACTATTTCAAAAGTAATCGGCTAGATTTTTATTTTCAGCATATTCGTCGGTGACTATTTCAAATGTAATCGGCAAAATTTTTATTTTCAACATATTCGTCGGTTACTATTTCAAATGTAATCGGCAAGACTTTATTTTTAGCACATTTGTCGGTTACTATTTCAAAAGTAATCGGCAAGATTTTTATTTTCAGCATATTCGTCGGTTACTATTTTAAAAGTAATCGGGGGCATTATTTATTTTCAGCACATTCGTCGGTTACTATTTCAAAAGTAATCGGCAAGATTTTTATTTTCAGCATATTTGTCGGTTACTATTTTAAAAGTAATCGGCAAGACTTTATTTTCAGCACATTCGTCGGATACTATTTCAAAAGTAATTGGCAAGACTTTATTTTCAGCACATTCGTGGGATACTATTTCAAAAGTAATCGGCAAGACTTTATTTTCAGCACATTCGTCGGTTCCAATTTCAAAAGTATTTGGCAAGATTGTTATTTTCAGCATATTCGTCGGATACTTTTTCAAAAGTAATCGGCAAGACTTTATTTTCAACATATTTGTCGGTTACAATTTCAAAAGTAATCGGCAAGACTTTATTTTCAGCACATTCGTCGGTTACTATTTCAAAAGTAATCGGCAGGATTTTTATTTTCAGCATATTCGTCGGTTACTATTTCAAAAGTAATCGACAAGGTTTTTATTTTCAACATATTCGTCGGTTACTATTTCAAAAGTAATCGGCAAGACTTTATTTTCAACACATTCGTCGGTTACTATTTCAAAAGTAATCGGCAAGATTTTTATTTTCAGCATATTCGTCGGTTACTATTTCAAAAGTAATCGGCAAGATTTTTATTTTCAACATATTCGTCGGTTACTATTTCAAAAGTAATCGGCAAACCTTTTTTTTCAGCACATTCGTCGGTTACTATTTCAAAAGTAATCGGCAAGACTTTATTTTTAGCACATTCGTCGGTTACTATTTCAAAAGTAATCGGCAAGATTTTTATTTTCAGCATATTCGTCGGTTACTATTTCAAAAGTAATCGACAAGGTTTTTATTTTCAACATATTCGTCGGTTACTATTTCAAAAGTAATCGGCAAGACTTTATTTTCAACACATTCGTCGGTTACTATTTCAAAAGTAATCGGCAAGATTTTTATTTTCAGCATATTCGTCGGTTACTATTTCAAAAGTAATCGGCAAGATTTTTATTTTCAACATATTCGTCGGTTACTATTTCAAAAGTAATCGGGAAACCTTTTTTTTCAGCACATTCGTCGGTTACTATTTCAAAAGTAATCGGCTAGATTTTTATTTTCAGCATATTCGTCGGTGACTATTTCAAATGTAATCGGCAAAATTTTTATTTTCAACATATTCGTCGGTTACTATTTCAAATGTAATCGGCAAGACTTTATTTTTAGCACATTTGTCGGTTACTATTTCAAAAGTAATCGGCAAGATTTTTATTTTCAGCATATTCGTCGGTTACTATTTTAAAAGTAATCGGGGGCATTATTTATTTTCAGCACATTCGTCGGTTACTATTTCAAAAGTAATCGGCAAGATTTTTATTTTCAGCATGTTTGTCGGTTACTATTTTAAAAGTAATCGGCAAGACTTTATTTTCAGCACATTCGTCGGATACTATTTCAAAAGTAATTGGCAAGACTTTATTTTCAGCACATTCGTGGGATACTATTTCAAAAGTAATCGGCAAGACTTTATTTTCAGCACATTCGTCGGTTCCAATTTCAAAAGTATTTGGCAAGATTGTTATTTTCAGCATATTCGTCGGATACTTTTTCAAAAGTAATCGGCAAGACTTTATTTTCAACATATTTGTCGGTTACTATTTCAAAAGTAATCGGCAAGACTTTATTTTCAGCACATTCGTCGGTTACTATTTCAAAAGTAATCGGCAGGATTTTTATTTTCAGCATATTCGTCGGTTACTATTTCAAAAGTAATCGACAAGGTTTTTATTTTCAACATATTCGTCGGTTACTATTTCAAAAGTAATCGGCAAGACTTTATTTTCAACACATTCGTCGGTTACTATTTCAAAAGTAATCGGCAAGATTTTTATTTTCAGCATATTCGTCGGTTACTATTTCAAAAGTAATCGGCAAGATTTTTATTTTCAACATATTCGTCGGTTACTATTTCAAAAGTAATCGGCAAACCTTTTTTTTCAGCACATTCGTCGGTTACTATTTCAAAAGTAATCGGCTAGATTTTTATTTTCAGCATATTAGTCGGTGACTATTTCAAAAGTAATCGGCATTATTTATTTTCAGCACATTCGTCGGTTACTATTTCAAAAGTAATCGGCAAGACTTTATTTTCAGCACATTCGTCGGATACTATTTCAAAAGTAATTGGCAAGACTTTATTTTCAGCACATTCGTCGGATACTATTTCAAAACTAATCGGCCAGACTTTATTTTCAGCACATTCGTCGGTTACTATTTCAAAAGTAATTGGCAAGATTTTTATTTTCAGCATATTCGTCGGATACTTTTTCAAAAGTAATCGGCAAGACTTTATTTTCAACATATTCGTCGGTTACTATTTCAAAAGTAATTGGCAAGATTTTTATTTTCAGCATATTCGTCGGATACTTTTTCAAAAGTAATCGGCAAGACTTTATTTTCAACATATTCGTCGGTTACTATTTCAAAAGTAATCGGCAAGATTTTTATTTTCAACATATTCGTCGGTTACTATTTCAAAAGTAATCGGCAAACCTTTTTTTTCAGCACATTCGTCGTTTACTATTTCAAAAGTAATCGGCTAGATTTTTATTTTCAGCATATTCGTCGGTGACTATTTCAAAACTAATCGGCATTATTTATTTTCAGCACATTCGTCGGTTACTATTTCAAAAGTAATCGGCAAGACTTTATTTTCAGCACATTCGTCGGATACTATTTCAAAAGTAATGGGCAAGACTTTATTTTCAGCACATTCGTCGGATACTATTTCAAAAGTAATCGGCAAGACTTTATTTTTAGCACATTCGTCGGTTACTATTTCAAAAGTAATCGGCAAGATTTTTATTTTCAGCATATTCGTCGGTTACTATTTCAAAAGTAATCGACAAGGTTTTTATTTTCAACATATTCGTCGGTTACTATTTCAAAAGTAATCGGCAAGACTTTATTTTCAACACATTCGTCGGTTACTATTTCAAAAGTAATCGGCAAGATTTTTATTTTCAGCATATTCGTCGGTTACTATTTCAAAAGTAATCGGCAAGATTTTTATTTTCAGCATATTCGTCGGTTACTATTTCAAAAGTAATCGGCAAGATTTTTATTTTCAACATATTCGTCGGTTACTATTTCAAAAGTAATCGGGAAACCTTTTTTTTCAGCACATTCGTCGGTTACTATTTCAAAAGTAATCGGCTAGATTTTTATTTTCAGCATATTCGTCGGTGACTATTTCAAATGTAATCGGCAAAATTTTTATTTTCAACATATTCGTCGGTTACTATTTCAAATGTAATCGGCAAGACTTTATTTTTAGCACATTTGTCGGTTACTATTTCAAAAGTAATCGGCAAGATTTTTATTTTCAGCATATTCGTCGGTTACTATTTTAAAAGTAATCGGGGGCATTATTTATTTTCAGCACATTCGTCGGTTACTATTTCAAAAGTAATCGGCAAGATTTTTATTTTCAGCATGTTTGTCGGTTACTATTTTAAAAGTAATCGGCAAGACTTTATTTTCAGCACATTCGTCGGATACTATTTCAAAAGTAATTGGCAAGACTTTATTTTCAGCACATTCGTGGGATACTATTTCAAAAGTAATCGGCAAGACTTTATTTTCAGCACATTCGTCGGTTCCAATTTCAAAAGTATTTGGCAAGATTGTTATTTTCAGCATATTCGTCGGATACTTTTTCAAAAGTAATCGGCAAGACTTTATTTTCAACATATTTGTCGGTTACTATTTCAAAAGTAATCGGCAAGACTTTATTTTCAGCACATTCGTCGGTTACTATTTCAAAAGTAATCGGCAGGATTTTTATTTTCAGCATATTCGTCGGTTACTATTTCAAAAGTAATCGACAAGGTTTTTATTTTCAACATATTCGTCGGTTACTATTTCAAAAGTAATCGGCAAGACTTTATTTTCAACACATTCGTCGGTTACTATTTCAAAAGTAATCGGCAAGATTTTTATTTTCAGCATATTCGTCGGTTACTATTTCAAAAGTAATCGGCAAGATTTTTATTTTCAACATATTCGTCGGTTACTATTTCAAAAGTAATCGGCAAACCTTTTTTTTCAGCACATTCGTCGGTTACTATTTCAAAAGTAATCGGCTAGATTTTTATTTTCAGCATATTAGTCGGTGACTATTTCAAAAGTAATCGGCATTATTTATTTTCAGCACATTCGTCGGTTACTATTTCAAAAGTAATCGGCAAGACTTTATTTTCAGCACATTCGTCGGATACTATTTCAAAAGTAATTGGCAAGACTTTATTTTCAGCACATTCGTCGGATACTATTTCAAAACTAATCGGCCAGACTTTATTTTCAGCACATTCGTCGGTTACTATTTCAAAAGTAATTGGCAAGATTTTTATTTTCAGCATATTCGTCGGATACTTTTTCAAAAGTAATCGGCAAGACTTTATTTTCAACATATTCGTCGGTTACTATTTCAAAAGTAATTGGCAAGATTTTTATTTTCAGCATATTCGTCGGATACTTTTTCAAAAGTAATCGGCAAGACTTTATTTTCAACATATTCGTCGGTTACTATTTCAAAAGTAATCGGCAAGATTTTTATTTTCAACATATTCGTCGGTTACTATTTCAAAAGTAATCGGCAAACCTTTTTTTTCAGCACATTCGTCGTTTACTATTTCAAAAGTAATCGGCTAGATTTTTATTTTCAGCATATTCGTCGGTGACTATTTCAAAACTAATCGGCATTATTTATTTTCAGCACATTCGTCGGTTACTATTTCAAAAGTAATCGGCAAGACTTTATTTTCAGCACATTCGTCGGATACTATTTCAAAAGTAATGGGCAAGACTTTATTTTCAGCACATTCGTCGGATACTATTTCAAAAGTAATCGGCAAGACATTATTTTTAGCACATTCGTCGGTTACTATTTCAAAAGTAATCGGCAAGATTTTTATTTTCAGCATATTCGTCGGTTACTATTTCAAAAGTAATCGACAAGGTTTTTATTTTCAACATATTCGTCGGTTACTATTTCAAAAGTAATCGGCAAGACTTTATTTTCAACACATTCGTCGGTTACTATTTCAAAAGTAATCGGCAAGATTTTTATTTTCAGCATATTCGTCGGTTACTATTTCAAAAGTAATCGGCAAGATTTTTATTTTCAACATATTCGTCGGTTACTATTTCAAAAGTAATCGGCATTATTTATTTTCAGCACATTCGTCGGTTACTATTTCAAAAGTAATCGGCAAGACTTTATTTTCAGCACATTCGTCGGATACTATTTCAAAAGTAATTGGCAAGACTTTATTTTCAGCACATTCGTCGGATACTATTTCAAAACTAATCGGCCAGACTTTATTTTCAGCACATTCGTCGGTTACTATTTCAAAAGTAATTGGCAAGATTTTTATTTTCAGCATATTCGTCGGATACTTTTTCAAAAGTAATCGGCAAGACTTTATTTTCAACATATTCGTCGGTTACTATTTCAAAAGTAATTGGCAAGATTTTTATTTTCAGCATATTCGTCGGATACTTTTTCAAAAGTAATCGGCAAGACTTTATTTTCAACATATTCGTCGGTTACTATTTCAAAAGTAATCGGCAAGATTTTTATTTTCAACATATTCGTCGGTTACTATTTCAAAAGTAATCGGCAAACCTTTTTTTTCAGCACATTCGTCGGTTACTATTTCAAAAGTAATCGGCTAGATTTTTATTTTCAGCATATTCGTCGGTGACTATTTCAAAAGTAATCGGCATTATTTATTTTCAGCACATTCGTCGGTTACTATTTCAAAAGTAATCGGCAAGACTTTATTTTCAGCACATTCGTCGGATACTATTTCAAAAGTAATGGGCAAGACTTTATTTTCAGCACATTCGTCGGATACTATTTCAAAAGTAATCGGCAAGACTTTATTTTTAGCACATTCGTCGGTTACTATTTCAAAAGTAATCGGCAAGATTTTTATTTTCAGCATATTCGTCGGTTACTATTTCAAAAGTAATCGGCAAGATTTTTATTTTCAACATATTCGTCGGTTACTATTTCAAAAGTAATCGGCAAACCTTTTTTTTCAGCACATTCGTCGGTTACTATTTCAAAAGTAATCGGCTAGATTTTTATTTTCAGCATATTAGTCGGTGACTATTTCAAAAGTAATCGGCATTATTTATTTTCAGCACATTCGTCGGTTACTATTTCAAAAGTAATCGGCAAGACTTTATTTTCAGCACATTCGTCGGATACTATTTCAAAAGTAATTGGCAAGACTTTATTTTCAGCACATTCGTCGGATACTATTTCAAAACTAATCGGCCAGACTTTATTTTCAGCACATTCGTCGGTTACTATTTCAAAAGTAATTGGCAAGATTTTTATTTTCAGCATATTCGTCGGATACTTTTTCAAAAGTAATCGGCAAGACTTTATTTTCAACATATTCGTCGGTTACTATTTCAAAAGTAATTGGCAAGATTTTTATTTTCAGCATATTCGTCGGATACTTTTTCAAAAGTAATCGGCAAGACTTTATTTTCAACATATTCGTCGGTTACTATTTCAAAAGTAATCGGCAAGATTTTTATTTTCAACATATTCATCGGTTACTATTTCAAAAGTAATCGGCAAACCTTTTTTTTCAGCACATTCGTCGGTTACTATTTCAAAAGTAATCGGCTAGATTTTTATTTTCAGCATATTCGTCGGTGACTATTTCAAAACTAATCGGCATTATTTATTTTCAGCACATTCGTCGGTTACTATTTCAAAAGTAATCGGCAAGACTTTATTTTCAGCACATTCGTCGGATACTATTTCAAAAGTAATGGGCAAGACTTTATTTTCAGCACATTCGTCGGATACTATTTCAAAAGTAATCGGCAAGACTTTATTTTTAGCACATTCGTCGGATACTATTTCAAAAGTAATCGGCAAGACTTTATTTTCAACATATTTGTCGGTTACAATTTCAAAAGTAATCGGCAAGACTTTATTTTCAGCACATTCGTCGGTTACTATTTCAAAAGTAATCGGCAGGATTTTTATTTTCAGCATATTCGTCGGTTACTATTTCAAAAGTAATCGACAAGGTTTTTATTTTCAACATATTCGTCGGTTACTATTTCAAAAGTAATCGGCAAGACTTTATTTTCAACACATTCGTCGGTTACTATTTCAAAAGTAATCGGCAAGATTTTTATTTTCAGCATATTCGTCGGTTACTATTTCAAAAGTAATCGGCAAGATTTTTATTTTCAACATATTCGTCGGTTACTATTTCAAAAGTAATCGGCAAACCTTTTTTTTCAGCACATTCGTCGGTTACTATTTCAAAAGTAATCGGCAAGACTTTATTTTTAGCACATTCGTCGGTTACTATTTCAAAAGTAATCGGCAAGATTTTTATTTTCAGCATATTCGTCGGTTACTATTTCAAAAGTAATCGACAAGGTTTTTATTTTCAACATATTCGTCGGTTACTATTTCAAAAGTAATCGGCAAGACTTTATTTTCAACACATTCGTCGGTTACTATTTCAAAAGTAATCGGCAAGATTTTTATTTTCAGCATATTCGTCGGTTACTATTTCAAAAGTAATCGGCAAGATTTTTATTTTCAACATATTCGTCGGTTACTATTTCAAAAGTAATCGGGAAACCTTTTTTTTCAGCACATTCGTCGGTTACTATTTCAAAAGTAATCGGCTAGATTTTTATTTTCAGCATATTCGTCGGTGACTATTTCAAATGTAATCGGCAAAATTTTTATTTTCAACATATTCGTCGGTTACTATTTCAAATGTAATCGGCAAGACTTTATTTTTAGCACATTTGTCGGTTACTATTTCAAAAGTAATCGGCAAGATTTTTATTTTCAGCATATTCGTCGGTTACTATTTTAAAAGTAATCGGGGGCATTATTTATTTTCAGCACATTCGTCGGTTACTATTTCAAAAGTAATCGGCAAGATTTTTATTTTCAGCATGTTTGTCGGTTACTATTTTAAAAGTAATCGGCAAGACTTTATTTTCAGCACATTCGTCGGATACTATTTCAAAAGTAATTGGCAAGACTTTATTTTCAGCACATTCGTGGGATACTATTTCAAAAGTAATCGGCAAGACTTTATTTTCAGCACATTCGTCGGTTCCAATTTCAAAAGTATTTGGCAAGATTGTTATTTTCAGCATATTCGTCGGATACTTTTTCAAAAGTAATCGGCAAGACTTTATTTTCAACATATTTGTCGGTTACTATTTCAAAAGTAATCGGCAAGACTTTATTTTCAGCACATTCGTCGGTTACTATTTCAAAAGTAATCGGCAGGATTTTTATTTTCAGCATATTCGTCGGTTACTATTTCAAAAGTAATCGACAAGGTTTTTATTTTCAACATATTCGTCGGTTACTATTTCAAAAGTAATCGGCAAGACTTTATTTTCAACACATTCGTCGGTTACTATTTCAAAAGTAATCGGCAAGATTTTTATTTTCAGCATATTCGTCGGTTACTATTTCAAAAGTAATCGGCAAGATTTTTATTTTCAACATATTCGTCGGTTACTATTTCAAAAGTAATCGGCAAACCTTTTTTTTCAGCACATTCGTCGGTTACTATTTCAAAAGTAATCGGCTAGATTTTTATTTTCAGCATATTAGTCGGTGACTATTTCAAAAGTAATCGGCATTATTTATTTTCAGCACATTCGTCGGTTACTATTTCAAAAGTAATCGGCAAGACTTTATTTTCAGCACATTCGTCGGATACTATTTCAAAAGTAATTGGCAAGACTTTATTTTCAGCACATTCGTCGGATACTATTTCAAAACTAATCGGCCAGACTTTATTTTCAGCACATTCGTCGGTTACTATTTCAAAAGTAATTGGCAAGATTTTTATTTTCAGCATATTCGTCGGATACTTTTTCAAAAGTAATCGGCAAGACTTTATTTTCAACATATTCGTCGGTTACTATTTCAAAAGTAATTGGCAAGATTTTTATTTTCAGCATATTCGTCGGATACTTTTTCAAAAGTAATCGGCAAGACTTTATTTTCAACATATTCGTCGGTTACTATTTCAAAAGTAATCGGCAAGATTTTTATTTTCAACATATTCGTCGGTTACTATTTCAAAAGTAATCGGCAAACCTTTTTTTTCAGCACATTCGTCGTTTACTATTTCAAAAGTAATCGGCTAGATTTTTATTTTCAGCATATTCGTCGGTGACTATTTCAAAACTAATCGGCATTATTTATTTTCAGCACATTCGTCGGTTACTATTTCAAAAGTAATCGGCAAGACTTTATTTTCAGCACATTCGTCGGATACTATTTCAAAAGTAATGGGCAAGACTTTATTTTCAGCACATTCGTCGGATACTATTTCAAAAGTAATCGGCAAGACTTTATTTTTAGCACATTCGTCGGTTACTATTTCAAAAGTAATCGGCAAGATTTTTATTTTCAGCATATTCGTCGGTTACTATTTCAAAAGTAATCGACAAGGTTTTTATTTTCAACATATTCGTCGGTTACTATTTCAAAAGTAATCGGCAAGACTTTATTTTCAACACATTCGTCGGTTACTATTTCAAAAGTAATCGGCAAGATTTTTATTTTCAGCATATTCGTCGGTTACTATTTCAAAAGTAATCGGCAAGATTTTTATTTTCAACATATTCGTCGGTTACTATTTCAAAAGTAATCGGCATTATTTATTTTCAGCACATTCGTCGGTTACTATTTCAAAAGTAATCGGCAAGACTTTATTTTCAGCACATTCGTCGGATACTATTTCAAAAGTAATTGGCAAGACTTTATTTTCAGCACATTCGTCGGATACTATTTCAAAACTAATCGGCCAGACTTTATTTTCAGCACATTCGTCGGTTACTATTTCAAAAGTAATTGGCAAGATTTTTATTTTCAGCATATTCGTCGGATACTTTTTCAAAAGTAATCGGCAAGACTTTATTTTCAACATATTCGTCGGTTACTATTTCAAAAGTAATTGGCAAGATTTTTATTTTCAGCATATTCGTCGGATACTTTTTCAAAAGTAATCGGCAAGACTTTATTTTCAACATATTCGTCGGTTACTATTTCAAAAGTAATCGGCAAGATTTTTATTTTCAACATATTCGTCGGTTACTATTTCAAAAGTAATCGGCAAACCTTTTTTTTCAGCACATTCGTCGGTTACTATTTCAAAAGTAATCGGCTAGATTTTTATTTTCAGCATATTCGTCGGTGACTATTTCAAAAGTAATCGGCATTATTTATTTTCAGCACATTCGTCGGTTACTATTTCAAAAGTAATCGGCAAGACTTTATTTTCAGCACATTCGTCGGATACTATTTCAAAAGTAATGGGCAAGACTTTATTTTCAGCACATTCGTCGGATACTATTTCAAAAGTAATCGGCAAGACTTTATTTTTAGCACATTCGTCGGTTACTATTTCAAAAGTAATCGGCAAGATTTTTATTTTCAGCATATTCGTCGGTTACTATTTCAAAAGTAATCGGCAAGATTTTTATTTTCAACATATTCGTCGGTTACTATTTCAAAAGTAATCGGCAAACCTTTTTTTTCAGCACATTCGTCGGTTACTATTTCAAAAGTAATCGGCATTATTTATTTTCAGCACATTCGTCGGTTACTATTTCAAAAGTAATCGGCAAGACTTTATTTTCAGCACATTCGTCGGATACTATTTCAAAAGTAATTGGCAAGACTTTATTTTCAGCACATTCGTCGGATACTATTTCAAAACTAATCGGCCAGACTTTATTTTCAGCACATTCGTCGGTTACTATTTCAAAAGTAATTGGCAAGATTTTTATTTTCAGCATATTCGTCGGATACTTTTTCAAAAGTAATCGGCAAGACTTTATTTTCAACATATTCGTCGGTTACTATTTCAAAAGTAATTGGCAAGATTTTTATTTTCAGCATATTCGTCGGATACTTTTTCAAAAGTAATCGGCAAGACTTTATTTTCAACATATTCGTCGGTTACTATTTCAAAAGTAATCGGCAAGATTTTTATTTTCAACATATTCATCGGTTACTATTTCAAAAGTAATCGGCAAACCTTTTTTTTCAGCACATTCGTCGGTTACTATTTCAAAAGTAATCGGCTAGATTTTTATTTTCAGCATATTCGTCGGTGACTATTTCAAAACTAATCGGCATTATTTATTTTCAGCACATTCGTCGGTTACTATTTCAAAAGTAATCGGCAAGACTTTATTTTCAGCACATTCGTCGGATACTATTTCAAAAGTAATGGGCAAGACTTTATTTTCAGCACATTCGTCGGATACTATTTCAAAAGTAATCGGCAAGACTTTATTTTTAGCACATTCGTCGGTTACTATTTCAAAAGTAATCGGCAAGATTTTTATTTTCAGCATATTCGTCGGTTACTATTTCAAAAGTAATCGACAAGGTTTTTATTTTCAACATATTCGTCGGTTACTATTTCAAAAGTAATCGGCAAGACTTTATTTTCAACACATTCGTCGGTTACTATTTCAAAAGTAATCGGCAAGATTTTTATTTTCAGCATATTCGTCGGTTACTATTTCAAAAGTAATCGGCAAGATTTTTATTTTCAACATATTCGTCGGTTACTATTTCAAAAGTAATCGGCATTATTTATTTTCAGCACATTCGTCGGTTACTATTTCAAAAGTAATCGGCAAGATTTTTATTTTCAACATATTCGTCGGTTACTATTTCAAAAGTAATCGGCATTATTTATTTTCAGCACATTCGTCGGTTACTATTTCAAAAGTAATCGGCAAGACTTTATTTTCAGCACATTCGTCGGATACTATTTCAAAAGTAATTGGCAAGACTTTATTTTCAGCACATTCGTCGGATACTATTTCAAAACTAATCGGCCAGACTTTATTTTCAGCACATTCGTCGGTTACTATTTCAAAAGTAATTGGCAAGATTTTTATTTTCAGCATATTCGTCGGATACTTTTTCAAAAGTAATCGGCAAGACTTTATTTTCAACATATTCGTCGGTTACTATTTCAAAAGTAATTGGCAAGATTTTTATTTTCAGCATATTCGTCGGATACTTTTTCAAAAGTAATCGGCAAGACTTTATTTTCAACATATTCGTCGGTTACTATTTCAAAAGTAATTGGCAAGATTTTTATTTTCAGCATATTCGTCGGATACTTTTTCAAAAGTAATCGGCAAGACTTTATTTTCAACATATTCGTCGGTTACTATTTCAAAAGTAATCGGCAAGATTTTTATTTTCAACATATTCGTCGGTTACTATTTCAAAAGTAATCGGCAAACCTTTTTTTTCAGCACATTCGTCGGTTACTATTTCAAAAGTAATCGGCTAGATTTTTATTTTCAGCATATTCGTCGGTGACTATTTCAAAAGTAATCGGCATTATTTATTTTCAGCACATTCGTCGGTTACTATTTCAAAAGTAATCGGCAAGACTTTATTTTCAGCACATTCGTCGGATACTATTTCAAAAGTAATGGGCAAGACTTTATTTTCAGCACATTCGTCGGATACTATTTCAAAAGTAATCGGCAAGACTTTATTTTTAGCACATTCGTCGGTTACTATTTCAAAAGTAATCGGCAAGATTTTTATTTTCAGCATATTCGTCGGTTACTATTTCAAAAGTAATCGGCAAGATTTTTATTTTCAACATATTCGTCGGTTACTATTTCAAAAGTAATCGGCAAACCTTTTTTTTCAGCACATTCGTCGGTTACTATTTCAAAAGTAATCGGCTAGATTTTTATTTTCAGCATATTAGTCGGTGACTATTTCAAAAGTAATCGGCATTATTTATTTTCAGCACATTCGTCGGTTACTATTTCAAAAGTAATCGGCAAGACTTTATTTTCAGCACATTCGTCGGATACTATTTCAAAAGTAATTGGCAAGACTTTATTTTCAGCACATTCGTCGGATACTATTTCAAAACTAATCGGCCAGACTTTATTTTCAGCACATTCGTCGGTTACTATTTCAAAAGTAATTGGCAAGATTTTTATTTTCAGCATATTCGTCGGATACTTTTTCAAAAGTAATCGGCAAGACTTTATTTTCAACATATTCGTCGGTTACTATTTCAAAAGTAATTGGCAAGATTTTTATTTTCAGCATATTCGTCGGATACTTTTTCAAAAGTAATCGGCAAGACTTTATTTTCAACATATTCGTCGGTTACTATTTCAAAAGTAATCGGCAAGATTTTTATTTTCAACATATTCGTCGGTTACTATTTCAAAAGTAATCGGCAAACCTTTTTTTTCAGCACATTCGTCGGTTACTATTTCAAAAGTAATCGGCTAGATTTTTATTTTCAGCATATTCGTCGGTGACTATTTCAAAACTAATCGGCATTATTTATTTTCAGCACATTCGTCGGTTACTATTTCAAAAGTAATCGGCAAGACTTTATTTTCAGCACATTCGTCGGATACTATTTCAAAAGTAATGGGCAAGACTTTATTTTCAGCACATTCGTCGGATACTATTTCAAAAGTAATCGGCAAGACTTTATTTTTAGCACATTCGTCGGTTACTATTTCAAAAGTAATCGGCAAGATTTTTATTTTCAGCATATTCGTCGGTTACTATTTCAAAAGTAATCGACAAGGTTTTTATTTTCAACATATTCGTCGGTTACTATTTCAAAAGTAATCGGCAAGACTTTATTTTCAACACATTCGTCGGTTACTATTTCAAAAGTAATCGGCAAGATTTTTATTTTCAGCATATTCGTCGGTTACTATTTCAAAAGTAATCGGCAAGATTTTTATTTTCAACATATTCGTCGGTTACTATTTCAAAAGTAATCGGCATTATTTATTTTCAGCACATTCGTCGGTTACTATTTCAAAAGTAATCGGCAAGACTTTATTTTCAGCACATTCGTCGGATACTATTTCAAAAGTAATCGGCAAGATTTTTATTTTCAGCATATTTGTCGGTTACTATTTCAAAAGTAATCGGCAAGATTTTTATTTTCAACATATTCGTCGGTTACTATTTCAAAAGTAATCGGGAAACCTTTTTTTTCCGCACATTCGTCGGTTACTATTTCAAAAGTAATCGGCTAGATTTTTATTTTCAGCATATTCGTCGGTGACTATTTCAAATGTAATCGGCAAAATTTTTATTTTCAACATATTCGTCGGTTACTATTTCAAATGTAATCGGCAAGACTTTATTTTTAGCACATTTGTCGGTTACTATTTCAAAAGTAATCGGCAAGATTTTTATTTTCAGCATATTCGTCGGTTACTATTTTAAAAGTAATCGGGGGCATTATTTATTTTCAGCACATTCGTCGGTTACTATTTCAAAAGTAATCGGCAAGATTTTTATTTTCAGCATATTTGTCGGTTACTATTTTAAAAGTAATCGGCAAGACTTTATTTTCAGCACATTCGTCGGATACTATTTCAAAAGTAATTGGCAAGACTTTATTTTCAGCACATTCGTGGGATACTATTTCAAAAGTAATCGGCAAGACTTTATTTTCAGCACATTCGTCGGTTCCAATTTCAAAAGTATTTGGCAAGATTGTTATTTTCAGCATATTCGTCGGATACTTTTTCAAAAGTAATCGGCAAGACTTTATTTTCAACATATTTGTCGGTTACTATTTCAAAAGTAATCGGCAAGACTTTATTTTCAGCACATTCGTCGGTTACTATTTCAAAAGTAATCGGCAGGATTTTTATTTTCAGCATATTCGTCGGTTACTATTTCAAAAGTAATCGACAAGGTTTTTATTTTCAACATATTCGTCGGTTACTATTTCAAAAGTAATCGGCAAGACTTTATTTTCAACACATTCGTCGGTTACTATTTCAAAAGTAATCGGCAAGATTTTTATTTTCAGCATATTCGTCGGTTACTATTTCAAAAGTAATCGGCAAGATTTTTATTTTCAACATATTCGTCGGTTACTATTTCAAAAGTAATCGGCAAACCTTTTTTTTCAGCACATTCGTCGGTTACTATTTCAAAAGTAATCGGCAAGACTTTATTTTTAGCACATTCGTCGGTTACTATTTCAAAAGTAATCGGCAAGATTTTTATTTTCAGCATATTCGTCGGTTACTATTTCAAAAGTAATCGACAAGGTTTTTATTTTCAACATATTCGTCGGTTACTATTTCAAAAGTAATCGGCAAGACTTTATTTTCAACACATTCGTCGGTTACTATTTCAAAAGTAATCGGCAAGATTTTTATTTTCAGCATATTCGTCGGTTACTTTTTCAAAAGTAATCGGCAAGATTTTTATTTTCAACATATTCGTCGGTTACTATTTCAAAAGTAATCGGGAAACCTTTTTTTTCAGCACATTCGTCGGTTACTATTTCAAAAGTAATCGGCTAGATTTTTATTTTCAGCATATTCGTCGGTGACTATTTCAAATGTAATCGGCAAAATTTTTATTTTCAACATATTCGTCGGTTACTATTTCAAATGTAATCGGCAAGACTTTATTTTTAGCACATTTGTCGGTTACTATTTCAAAAGTAATCGGCAAGATTTTTATTTTCAGCATATTCGTCGGTTACTATTTTAAAAGTAATCGGGGGCATTATTTATTTTCAGCACATTCGTCGGTTACTATTTCAAAAGTAATCGGCAAGATTTTTATTTTCAGCATGTTTGTCGGTTACTATTTTAAAAGTAATCGGCAAGACTTTATTTTCAGCACATTCGTCGGATACTATTTCAAAAGTAATTGGCAAGACTTTATTTTCAGCACATTCGTGGGATACTATTTCAAAAGTAATCGGCAAGACTTTATTTTCAGCACATTCGTCGGTTCCAATTTCAAAAGTATTTGGCAAGATTGTTATTTTCAGCATATTCGTCGGATACTTTTTCAAAAGTAATCGGCAAGACTTTATTTTCAACATATTTGTCGGTTACTATTTCAAAAGTAATCGGCAAGACTTTATTTTCAGCACATTCGTCGGTTACTATTTCAAAAGTAATCGGCAGGATTTTTATTTTCAGCATATTCGTCGGTTACTATTTCAAAAGTAATCGACAAGGTTTTTATTTTCAACATATTCGTCGGTTACTATTTCAAAAGTAATCGGCAAGACTTTATTTTCAACACATTCGTCGGTTACTATTTCAAAAGTAATCGGCAAGATTTTTATTTTCAGCATATTCGTCGGTTACTATTTCAAAAGTAATCGGCAAGATTTTTATTTTCAACATATTCGTCGGTTACTATTTCAAAAGTAATCGGCAAACCTTTTTTTTCAGCACATTCGTCGGTTACTATTTCAAAAGTAATCGGCTAGATTTTTATTTTCAGCATATTAGTCGGTGACTATTTCAAAAGTAATCGGCATTATTTATTTTCAGCACATTCGTCGGTTACTATTTCAAAAGTAATCGGCAAGACTTTATTTTCAGCACATTCGTCGGATACTATTTCAAAAGTAATTGGCAAGATTTTTATTTTCAGCATATTCGTCGGATACTTTTTCAAAAGTAATCGGCAAGACTTTATTTTCAACATATTCGTCGGTTACTATTTCAAAAGTAATTGGCAAGATTTTTATTTTCAGCATATTCGTCGGATACTTTTTCAAAAGTAATCGGCAAGACTTTATTTTCAACATATTCGTCGGTTACTATTTCAAAAGTAATCGGCAAGATTTTTATTTTCAACATATTCGTCGGTTACTATTTCAAAAGTAATCGGCAAACCTTTTTTTTCAGCACATTCGTCGGTTACTATTTCAAAAGTAATCGGCTAGATTTTTATTTTCAGCATATTCGTCGGTGACTATTTCAAAACTAATCGGCATTATTTATTTTCAGCACATTCGTCGGTTACTATTTCAAAAGTAATCGGCAAGACTTTATTTTCAGCACATTCGTCGGATACTATTTCAAAAGTAATGGGCAAGACTTTATTTTCAGCACATTCGTCGGATACTATTTCAAAAGTAATCGGCAAGACTTTATTTTTAGCACATTCGTCGGTTACTATTTCAAAAGTAATCGGCAAGATTTTTATTTTCAGCATATTCGTCGGTTACTATTTCAAAAGTAATCGGCAAGATTTTTATTTTCAACATATTCGTCGGTTACTATTTCAAAAGTAATCGGCAAGACTTTATTTTCAACACATTCGTCGGTTACTATTTCAAAAGTAATCGGCAAGATTTTTATTTTCAGCATATTCGTCGGTTACTATTTCAAAAGTAATCGGCAAGATTTTTATTTTCAACATATTCGTCGGTTACTATTTCAAAAGTAATCGGGAAACCTTTTTTTTCAGCACATTCGTCGGTTACTATTTCAAAAGTAATCGGCTAGATTTTTATTTTCTGCATATTCGTCGGTGACTATTTCAAATGTAATCGGCAAAATTTTTATTTTCAACATATTCGTCGGTTACTATTTCAAATGTAATCGGCAAGACTTTATTTTTAGCACATTTGTCGGTTACTATTTCAAAAGTAATCGGCAAGATTTTTATTTTCAGCATATTCGTCGGTTACTATTTTAAAAGTAATCGGGGGCATTATTTATTTTCAGCACATTCGTCGGTTACTATTTCAAAAGTAATCGGCAAGACTTTATTTTCAGCACATTCGTCGGATACTATTTCAAAAGTAATCGGCAAGATTTTTATTTTCAGCATATTTGTCGGTTACTATTTCAAAAGTAATCGGCAAGATTTTTATTTTCAACATATTCGTCGGTTACTATTTCAAAAGTAATCGGGAAACCTTTTTTTTCCGCACATTCGTCGGTTACTATTTCAAAAGTAATCGGCTAGATTTTTATTTTCAGCATATTCGTCGGTGACTATTTCAAATGTAATCGGCAAAATTTTTATTTTCAACATATTCGTCGGTTACTATTTCAAATGTAATCGGCAAGACTTTATTTTTAGCACATTTGTCGGTTACTATTTCAAAAGTAATCGGCAAGATTTTTATTTTCAGCATATTCGTCGGTTACTATTTTAAAAGTAATCGGGGGCATTATTTATTTTCAGCACATTCGTCGGTTACTATTTCAAAAGTAATCGGCAAGATTTTTATTTTCAGCATATTTGTCGGTTACTATTTTAAAAGTAATCGGCAAGACTTTATTTTCAGCACATTCGTCGGATACTATTTCAAAAGTAATTGGCAAGACTTTATTTTCAGCACATTCGTGGGATACTATTTCAAAAGTAATCGGCAAGACTTTATTTTCAGCACATTCGTCGGTTCCAATTTCAAAAGTATTTGGCAAGATTGTTATTTTCAGCATATTCGTCGGATACTTTTTCAAAAGTAATCGGCAAGACTTTATTTTCAACATATTTGTCGGTTACTATTTCAAAAGTAATCGGCAAGACTTTATTTTCAGCACATTCGTCGGTTACTATTTCAAAAGTAATCGGCAGGATTTTTATTTTCAGCATATTCGTCGGTTACTATTTCAAAAGTAATCGACAAGGTTTTTATTTTCAACATATTCGTCGGTTACTATTTCAAAAGTAATCGGCAAGACTTTATTTTCAACACATTCGTCGGTTACTATTTCAAAAGTAATCGGCAAGATTTTTATTTTCAGCATATTCGTCGGTTACTATTTCAAAAGTAATCGGCAAGATTTTTATTTTCAACATATTCGTCGGTTACTATTTCAAAAGTAATCGGCAAACCTTTTTTTTCAGCACATTCGTCGGTTACTATTTCAAAAGTAATCGGCAAGACTTTATTTTTAGCACATTCGTCGGTTACTATTTCAAAAGTAATCGGCAAGATTTTTATTTTCAGCATATTCGTCGGTTACTATTTCAAAAGTAATCGACAAGGTTTTTATTTTCAACATATTCGTCGGTTACTATTTCAAAAGTAATCGGCAAGACTTTATTTTCAACACATTCGTCGGTTACTATTTCAAAAGTAATCGGCAAGATTTTTATTTTCAGCATATTCGTCGGTTACTTTTTCAAAAGTAATCGGCAAGATTTTTATTTTCAACATATTCGTCGGTTACTATTTCAAAAGTAATCGGGAAACCTTTTTTTTCAGCACATTCGTCGGTTACTATTTCAAAAGTAATCGGCTAGATTTTTATTTTCAGCATATTCGTCGGTGACTATTTCAAATGTAATCGGCAAAATTTTTATTTTCAACATATTCGTCGGTTACTATTTCAAATGTAATCGGCAAGACTTTATTTTTAGCACATTTGTCGGTTACTATTTCAAAAGTAATCGGCAAGATTTTTATTTTCAGCATATTCGTCGGTTACTATTTTAAAAGTAATCGGGGGCATTATTTATTTTCAGCACATTCGTCGGTTACTATTTCAAAAGTAATCGGCAAGATTTTTATTTTCAGCATGTTTGTCGGTTACTATTTTAAAAGTAATCGGCAAGACTTTATTTTCAGCACATTCGTCGGATACTATTTCAAAAGTAATTGGCAAGACTTTATTTTCAGCACATTCGTGGGATACTATTTCAAAAGTAATCGGCAAGACTTTATTTTCAGCACATTCGTCGGTTCCAATTTCAAAAGTATTTGGCAAGATTGTTATTTTCAGCATATTCGTCGGATACTTTTTCAAAAGTAATCGGCAAGACTTTATTTTCAACATATTTGTCGGTTACTATTTCAAAAGTAATCGGCAAGACTTTATTTTCAGCACATTCGTCGGTTACTATTTCAAAAGTAATCGGCAGGATTTTTATTTTCAGCATATTCGTCGGTTACTATTTCAAAAGTAATCGACAAGGTTTTTATTTTCAACATATTCGTCGGTTACTATTTCAAAAGTAATCGGCAAGACTTTATTTTCAACACATTCGTCGGTTACTATTTCAAAAGTAATCGGCAAGATTTTTATTTTCAGCATATTCGTCGGTTACTATTTCAAAAGTAATCGGCAAGATTTTTATTTTCAACATATTCGTCGGTTACTATTTCAAAAGTAATCGGCAAACCTTTTTTTTCAGCACATTCGTCGGTTACTATTTCAAAAGTAATCGGCTAGATTTTTATTTTCAGCATATTAGTCGGTGACTATTTCAAAAGTAATCGGCATTATTTATTTTCAGCACATTCGTCGGTTACTATTTCAAAAGTAATCGGCAAGACTTTATTTTCAGCACATTCGTCGGATACTATTTCAAAAGTAATTGGCAAGATTTTTATTTTCAGCATATTCGTCGGATACTTTTTCAAAAGTAATCGGCAAGACTTTATTTTCAACATATTCGTCGGTTACTATTTCAAAAGTAATTGGCAAGATTTTTATTTTCAGCATATTCGTCGGATACTTTTTCAAAAGTAATCGGCAAGACTTTATTTTCAACATATTCGTCGGTTACTATTTCAAAAGTAATCGGCAAGATTTTTATTTTCAACATATTCGTCGGTTACTATTTCAAAAGTAATCGGCAAACCTTTTTTTTCAGCACATTCGTCGGTTACTATTTCAAAAGTAATCGGCTAGATTTTTATTTTCAGCATATTCGTCGGTGACTATTTCAAAACTAATCGGCATTATTTATTTTCAGCACATTCGTCGGTTACTATTTCAAAAGTAATCGGCAAGACTTTATTTTCAGCACATTCGTCGGATACTATTTCAAAAGTAATGGGCAAGACTTTATTTTCAGCACATTCGTCGGATACTATTTCAAAAGTAATCGGCAAGACTTTATTTTTAGCACATTCGTCGGTTACTATTTCAAAAGTAATCGGCAAGATTTTTATTTTCAGCATATTCGTCGGTTACTATTTCAAAAGTAATCGGCAAGATTTTTATTTTCAACATATTCGTCGGTTACTATTTCAAAAGTAATCGGCAAGACTTTATTTTCAACACATTCGTCGGTTACTATTTCAAAAGTAATCGGCAAGATTTTTATTTTCAGCATATTCGTCGGTTACTATTTCAAAAGTAATCGGCAAGATTTTTATTTTCAACATATTCGTCGGTTACTATTTCAAAAGTAATCGGGAAACCTTTTTTTTCAGCACATTCGTCGGTTACTATTTCAAAAGTAATCGGCTAGATTTTTATTTTCTGCATATTCGTCGGTGACTATTTCAAATGTAATCGGCAAAATTTTTATTTTCAACATATTCGTCGGTTACTATTTCAAATGTAATCGGCAAGACTTTATTTTTAGCACATTTGTCGGTTACTATTTCAAAAGTAATCGGCAAGATTTTTATTTTCAGCATATTCGTCGGTTACTATTTTAAAAGTAATCGGGGGCATTATTTATTTTCAGCACATTCGTCGGATACTATTTCAAAAGTAATTGGCAAGATTTTTATTTTCAGCATATTCGTCGGATACTTTTTCAAAAGTAATCGGCAAGACTTTATTTTCAACATATTCGTCGGTTACTATTTCAAAAGTAATCGGCAAGACTTTATTTTCAACACATTCGTCGGTTACTATTTCAAAAGTAATCGGCAAGATTTTTATTTTCAGCATATTCGACGGTTACTATTTCAAAAGTAATCGGCAAGATTTTTATTTTCAACATATTCGTCGGTTACTATTTCAAAAGTAATCGGCAAGATTTTTATTTTCAGCATATTCGTCGGTTACTATTTTAAAAGTAATCGGGGGCATTATTTATTTTCAGCACATTCGTCGGTTACTATTTCAAAAGTAATCGGCAAGATTTTTATTTTCAGCATGTTCGTCGGTTACTATTTTAAAAGTAATCGGCAAGACTTTTATTTTCAACATATTCGTCGGTTACTATTTCAAAAGTAATCGGCAAGACTTTATTTTCAACACATTCGTCGGTTACTATTTCAAAAGTAATCGGCAAGATTTTTATTTTCAGCATATTCGTCGGTTACTATTTCAAAAGTAATCGGCAAGATTTTTATTTTCAACATATTCGTCGGTTACTATTTCAAAAGTAATCGGCATTATTTATTTTCAGCACATTCGTCGGTTACTATTTCAAAAGTAATCGGCAAGACTTTATTTTCAGCACATTCGTCGGATACTATTTCAAAAGTAATCGGCAAGATTTTTATTTTCAGCATATTTGTCGGTTACTATTTCAAAAGTAATCGGCAAGATTTTTATTTTCAACATATTCGTCGGTTACTATTTCAAAAGTAATCGGGAAACCTTTTTTTTCCGCACATTCGTCGGTTACTATTTCAAAAGTAATCGGCTAGATTTTTATTTTCAGCATATTCGTCGGTGACTATTTCAAATGTAATCGGCAAAATTTTTATTTTCAACATATTCGTCGGTTACTATTTCAAATGTAATCGGCAAGACTTTATTTTTAGCACATTTGTCGGTTACTATTTCAAAAGTAATCGGCAAGATTTTTATTTTCAGCATATTCGTCGGTTACTATTTTAAAAGTAATCGGGGGCATTATTTATTTTCAGCACATTCGTCGGTTACTATTTCAAAAGTAATCGGCAAGATTTTTATTTTCAGCATATTTGTCGGTTACTATTTTAAAAGTAATCGGCAAGACTTTATTTTCAGCACATTCGTCGGATACTATTTCAAAAGTAATTGGCAAGACTTTATTTTCAGCACATTCGTGGGATACTATTTCAAAAGTAATCGGCAAGACTTTATTTTCAGCACATTCGTCGGTTCCAATTTCAAAAGTATTTGGCAAGATTGTTATTTTCAGCATATTCGTCGGATACTTTTTCAAAAGTAATCGGCAAGACTTTATTTTCAACATATTTGTCGGTTACTATTTCAAAAGTAATCGGCAAGACTTTATTTTCAGCACATTCGTCGGTTACTATTTCAAAAGTAATCGGCAGGATTTTTATTTTCAGCATATTCGTCGGTTACTATTTCAAAAGTAATCGACAAGGTTTTTATTTTCAACATATTCGTCGGTTACTATTTCAAAAGTAATCGGCAAGACTTTATTTTCAACACATTCGTCGGTTACTATTTCAAAAGTAATCGGCAAGATTTTTATTTTCAGCATATTCGTCGGTTACTATTTCAAAAGTAATCGGCAAGATTTTTATTTTCAACATATTCGTCGGTTACTATTTCAAAAGTAATCGGCAAACCTTTTTTTTCAGCACATTCGTCGGTTACTATTTCAAAAGTAATCGGCAAGACTTTATTTTTAGCACATTCGTCGGTTACTATTTCAAAAGTAATCGGCAAGATTTTTATTTTCAGCATATTCGTCGGTTACTATTTCAAAAGTAATCGACAAGGTTTTTATTTTCAACATATTCGTCGGTTACTATTTCAAAAGTAATCGGCAAGACTTTATTTTCAACACATTCGTCGGTTACTATTTCAAAAGTAATCGGCAAGATTTTTATTTTCAGCATATTCGTCGGTTACTTTTTCAAAAGTAATCGGCAAGATTTTTATTTTCAACATATTCGTCGGTTACTATTTCAAAAGTAATCGGGAAACCTTTTTTTTCAGCACATTCGTCGGTTACTATTTCAAAAGTAATCGGCTAGATTTTTATTTTCAGCATATTCGTCGGTGACTATTTCAAATGTAATCGGCAAAATTTTTATTTTCAACATATTCGTCGGTTACTATTTCAAATGTAATCGGCAAGACTTTATTTTTAGCACATTTGTCGGTTACTATTTCAAAAGTAATCGGCAAGATTTTTATTTTCAGCATATTCGTCGGTTACTATTTTAAAAGTAATCGGGGGCATTATTTATTTTCAGCACATTCGTCGGTTACTATTTCAAAAGTAATCGGCAAGATTTTTATTTTCAGCATGTTTGTCGGTTACTATTTTAAAAGTAATCGGCAAGACTTTATTTTCAGCACATTCGTCGGATACTATTTCAAAAGTAATTGGCAAGACTTTATTTTCAGCACATTCGTGGGATACTATTTCAAAAGTAATCGGCAAGACTTTATTTTCAGCACATTCGTCGGTTCCAATTTCAAAAGTATTTGGCAAGATTGTTATTTTCAGCATATTCGTCGGATACTTTTTCAAAAGTAATCGGCAAGACTTTATTTTCAACATATTTGTCGGTTACTATTTCAAAAGTAATCGGCAAGACTTTATTTTCAGCACATTCGTCGGTTACTATTTCAAAAGTAATCGGCAGGATTTTTATTTTCAGCATATTCGTCGGTTACTATTTCAAAAGTAATCGACAAGGTTTTTATTTTCAACATATTCGTCGGTTACTATTTCAAAAGTAATCGGCAAGACTTTATTTTCAACACATTCGTCGGTTACTATTTCAAAAGTAATCGGCAAGATTTTTATTTTCAGCATATTCGTCGGTTACTATTTCAAAAGTAATCGGCAAGATTTTTATTTTCAACATATTCGTCGGTTACTATTTCAAAAGTAATCGGCAAACCTTTTTTTTCAGCACATTCGTCGGTTACTATTTCAAAAGTAATCGGCTAGATTTTTATTTTCAGCATATTAGTCGGTGACTATTTCAAAAGTAATCGGCATTATTTATTTTCAGCACATTCGTCGGTTACTATTTCAAAAGTAATCGGCAAGACTTTATTTTCAGCACATTCGTCGGATACTATTTCAAAAGTAATTGGCAAGATTTTTATTTTCAGCATATTCGTCGGATACTTTTTCAAAAGTAATCGGCAAGACTTTATTTTCAACATATTCGTCGGTTACTATTTCAAAAGTAATTGGCAAGATTTTTATTTTCAGCATATTCGTCGGATACTTTTTCAAAAGTAATCGGCAAGACTTTATTTTCAACATATTCGTCGGTTACTATTTCAAAAGTAATCGGCAAGATTTTTATTTTCAACATATTCGTCGGTTACTATTTCAAAAGTAATCGGCAAACCTTTTTTTTCAGCACATTCGTCGGTTACTATTTCAAAAGTAATCGGCTAGATTTTTATTTTCAGCATATTCGTCGGTGACTATTTCAAAACTAATCGGCATTATTTATTTTCAGCACATTCGTCGGTTACTATTTCAAAAGTAATCGGCAAGACTTTATTTTCAGCACATTCGTCGGATACTATTTCAAAAGTAATGGGCAAGACTTTATTTTCAGCACATTCGTCGGATACTATTTCAAAAGTAATCGGCAAGACTTTATTTTTAGCACATTCGTCGGTTACTATTTCAAAAGTAATCGGCAAGATTTTTATTTTCAGCATATTCGTCGGTTACTATTTCAAAAGTAATCGGCAAGATTTTTATTTTCAACATATTCGTCGGTTACTATTTCAAAAGTAATCGGCAAGACTTTATTTTCAACACATTCGTCGGTTACTATTTCAAAAGTAATCGGCAAGATTTTTATTTTCAGCATATTCGTCGGTTACTATTTCAAAAGTAATCGGCAAGATTTTTATTTTCAACATATTCGTCGGTTACTATTTCAAAAGTAATCGGGAAACCTTTTTTTTCAGCACATTCGTCGGTTACTATTTCAAAAGTAATCGGCTAGATTTTTATTTTCTGCATATTCGTCGGTGACTATTTCAAATGTAATCGGCAAAATTTTTATTTTCAACATATTCGTCGGTTACTATTTCAAATGTAATCGGCAAGACTTTATTTTTAGCACATTTGTCGGTTACTATTTCAAAAGTAATCGGCAAGATTTTTATTTTCAGCATATTCGTCGGTTACTATTTTAAAAGTAATCGGGGGCATTATTTATTTTCAGCACATTCGTCGGTTACTATTTCAAAAGTAATCGGCAAGATTTTTATTTTCAGCATATTTGTCGGTTACTATTTTAAAAGTAATCGGCAAGACTTTATTTTCAGCACATTCGTCGGATACTATTTCAAAAGTAATTGGCAAGACTTTATTTTCAGCACATTCGTGGGATACTATTTCAAAAGTAATCGGCAAGACTTTATTTTCAGCACATTCGTCGGTTCCAATTTCAAAAGTATTTGGCAAGATTGTTATTTTCAGCATATTCGTCGGATACTTTTTCAAAAGTAATCGGCAAGACTTTATTTTCAACATATTTGTCGGTTACTATTTCAAAAGTAATCGGCAAGACTTTATTTTCAGCACATTCGTCGGTTACTATTTCAAAAGTAATCGGCAGGATTTTTATTTTCAGCATATTCGTCGGTTACTATTTCAAAAGTAATCGACAAGGTTTTTATTTTCAACATATTCGTCGGTTACTATTTCAAAAGTAATCGGCAAGACTTTATTTTCAACACATTCGTCGGTTACTATTTCAAAAGTAATCGGCAAGATTTTTATTTTCAGCATATTCGTCGGTTACTATTTCAAAAGTAATCGGCAAGATTTTTATTTTCAACATATTCGTCGGTTACTATTTCAAAAGTAATCGGCAAACCTTTTTTTTCAGCACATTCGTCGGTTACTATTTCAAAAGTAATCGGTTAGATTTTTATTTTCAGCATATTCGTCGGTGACTATTTCAAAAGTAATCGGCATTATTTATTTTCAGCACATTCGTCGGTTACTATTTCAAAAGTAATCGGCAAGACTTTATTTTCAGCACATTCGTCGGATACTATTTCAAAAGTAATTGGCAAGACTTTATTTTCAGCACATTCGTCGGATACTATTTCAAAAGTAATCGGCCAGACTTTATTTTAAGCACATTCGTCGGTTACTATTTCAAAAGTAATTGGCAAGATTTTTATTTTCAGCATATTCGTCGGATACTTTTTCAAAAGTAATCGGCAAGACTTTATTTTCAACATATTCGTCGGTTACTATTTCAAAAGTAATTGGCAAGATTTTTATTTTCAGCATATTCGTCGGATACTTTTTCAAAAGTAATCGGCAAGACTTTATTTTCAACATATTCGTCGGTTACTATTTCAAAAGTAATCGGCAAGATTTTTATTTTCACCATATTCGTCGGTTACTATTTCAAAAGTAATCGGCAAACCTTTTTTTTCAGCACATTCGTCGGTTACTATTTCAAAAGTAATCGGCTAGATTTTTATTTTCAGCATATTCGTCGGTGACTATTTCAAAAGTAATCGGCATTATTTATTTTCAGCACATTCGTCGGTTACTATTTCAAAAGTAATCGGCAAGACTTTATTTTCAGCACATTCGTCGGATACTATTTCAAAAGTAATGGGCAAGACTTTATTTTCAGCACATTCGTCGGATACTATTTCAAAAGTAATCGGCAAGACTTTATTTTCAGCACATTCGTCGGTTACTATTTCAAAAGTAATTGGCAAGATTTTTATTTTCAGCATATTCGTCGGATACTTTTTCAAAAGTAATCGGCAAGACTTTATTTTCAACATATTCGTCGGTTACTATTTCAAAAGTAATCGGCAAGACTTTATTTTTAGCACATTCGTCGGTTACTATTTCAAAAGTAATCGGCAAGATTTTTATTTTCAGCATATTCGTCAATTACTATTTCAAAAGTAATCGACAAGGTTTTTATTTTCAACATATTCGTCGGTTACTATTTCAAAAGTAATCGGCAAGACTTTATTTTCAACACATTCGTCGGTTACTATTTCAAAAGTAATCGGCAAGATTTTTATTTTCAGCATATTCGTCGGTTACTATTTCAAAAGTAATCGGCAAGATTTTTATTTTCAACATATTCGTCGGTTACTATTTCAAAAGTAATCGGCAAGATTTTTATTTTCAGCATATTCGTCGGTTACTATTTTAAAAGTAATCGGGGGCATTATTTATTTTCAGCACATTCGTCGGTTACTATTTCAAAAGTAATCGGCAAGATTTTTATTTTCAGCATGTTTGTCGGTTACTATTTTAAAAGTAATCGGCAAGACTTTATTTTCAGCACATTCGTCGGATACTATTTCAAAAGTAATCGGCAAGACTTTATTTTCAGCACATTCGTCGGTTCCAATTTCAAAAGTATTTGGCAAGATTGTTATTTTCAGCATATTCGTCGGATACTTTTTCAAAAGTAATCGGCAAGACTTTATTTTCAACATATTTGTCGGTTACTATTTCAAAAGTAATCGGCAAGACTTTATTTTCAGCACATTCGTCGGTTACTATTTCAAAAGTAATCGGCAGGATTTTTATTTTCAGCATATTCGTCGGTTACTATTTCAAAAGTAATCGACAAGGTTTTTATTTTCAACATATTCGTCGGTTACTATTTCAAAAGTAATCGGCAAGACTTTATTTTCAACACATTCGTCGGTTACTATTTCAAAAGTAATCGGCAAGATTTTTATTTTCAGCATATTCGTCGGTTACTATTTCAAAAGTAATCGGCAAGATTTTTATTTTCAACATATTCGTCGGTTACTATTTCAAAAGTAATCGGCAAACCTTTTTTTTCAGCACATTCGTCGGTTACTATTTCAAAAGTAATCGGCTAGATTTTTATTTTCAGCATATTAGTCGGTGACTATTTCAAAAGTAATCGGCATTATTTATTTTCAGCACATTCGTCGGTTACTATTTCAAAAGTAATCGGCAAGACTTTATTTTCAGCACATTCGTCGGATACTATTTCAAAAGTAATTGGCAAGACTTTATTTTCAGCACATTCGTCGGATACTATTTCAAAACTAATCGGCCAGACTTTATTTTCAGCACATTCGTCGGTTACTATTTCAAAAGTAATTGGCAAGATTTTTATTTTCAGCATATTCGTCGGATACTTTTTCAAAAGTAATCGGCAAGACTTTATTTTCAACATATTCGTCGGTTACTATTTCAAAAGTAATTGGCAAGATTTTTATTTTCAGCATATTCGTCGGATACTTTTTCAAAAGTAATCGGCAAGACTTTATTTTCAACATATTCGTCGGTTACTATTTCAAAAGTAATCGGCAAGATTTTTATTTTCAACATATTCGTCGGTTACTATTTCAAAAGTAATCGGCAAACCTTTTTTTTCAGCACATTCGTCGGTTACTATTTCAAAAGTAATCGGCTAGATTTTTATTTTCAGCACATTCGTCGGTGACTATTTCAAAAGTAATCGGCATTATTTATTTTCAGCACATTCGTCGGTTACTATTTCAAAAGTAATCGGCAAGACTTTATTTTCAGCACATTCGTCGGATACTATTTCAAAAGTAATGGGCAAGACTTTATTTTCAGCACATTCGTCGGATACTATTTCAAAAGTAATCGGCAAGACTTTATTTTCAGCACATTCGTCGGTTACTATTTCAAAAGTAATTGGCAAGATTTTTATTTTCAGCATATTCGTCGGATACTTTTTCAAAAGTAATCGGCAAGACTTTATTTTCAACATATTCGTCGGTTACTATTTCAAAAGTAATCGGCAAGACTTTATTTTTAGCACATTCGTCGGTTACTATTTCAAAAGTAATCGGCAAGATTTTTATTTTCAGCATATTCGTCAATTACTATTTCAAAAGTAATCGACAAGGTTTTTATTTTCAACATATTCGTCGGTTACTATTTCAAAAGTAATCGGCAAGACTTTATTTTCAACACATTCGTCGGTTACTATTTCAAAAGTAATCGGCAAGATTTTTATTTTCAGCATATTCGTCGGTTACTATTTCAAAAGTAATCGGCAAGATTTTTATTTTCAACATATTCGTCGGTTACTATTTCAAAAGTAATCGGCAAGATTTTTATTTTCAGCATATTCGTCGGTTACTATTTTAAAAGTAATCGGGGGCATTATTTATTTTCAGCACATTCGTCGGTTACTATTTCAAAAGTAATCGGCAAGATTTTTATTTTCAGCATGTTTGTCGGTTACTATTTTAAAAGTAATCGGCAAAACTTTATTTTCAGCACATTCGTCGGATGCTATTTCAAAAGTAATCGGCAAGACTTTATTTTCAGCACATTCGTCGGTTCCAATTTCAAAAGTATTTGGCAAGATTGTTATTTTCAGCATATTCGTCGGATACTTTTTCAAAAGTAATCGGCAAGACTTTATTTTCAACATATTTGTCGGTTACTATTTCAAAAGTAATCGGCAAGACTTTATTTTCAGCACATTCGTCGGTTACTATTTCAAAAGTAATCGGCAGGATTTTTATTTTCAGCATATTCGTCGGTTACTATTTCAAAAGTAATCGACAAGGTTTTTATTTTCAACATATTCGTCGGTTACTATTTCAAAAGTAATCGGCAAGACTTTATTTTCAACACATTCGTCGGTTACTATTTCAAAAGTAATCGGCAAGATTTTTATTTTCAGCATATTCGTCGGTTACTATTTCAAAAGTAATCGGCAAGATTTTTATTTTCAACATATTCGTCGGTTACTATTTCAAAAGTAATCGGCAAACCTTTTTTTTCAGCACATTCGTCGGTTACTATTTCAAAAGTAATCGGCTAGATTTTTATTTTCAGCATATTAGTCGGTGACTATTTCAAAAGTAATCGGCATTATTTATTTTCAGCACATTCGTCGGTTACTATTTCAAAAGTAATCGGCAAGACTTTATTTTCAGCACATTCGTCGGATACTATTTCAAAAGTAATTGGCAAGACTTTATTTTCAGCACATTCGTCGGATACTATTTCAAAACTAATCGGCCAGACTTTATTTTCAGCACATTCGTCGGTTACTATTTCAAAAGTAATTGGCAAGATTTTTATTTTCAGCATATTCGTCGGATACTTTTTCAAAAGTAATCGGCAAGACTTTATTTTCAACATATTCGTCGGTTACTATTTCAAAAGTAATTGGCAAGATTTTTATTTTCAGCATATTCGTCGGATACTTTTTCAAAAGTAATCGGCAAGACTTTATTTTCAACATATTCGTCGGTTACTATTTCAAAAGTAATCGGCAAGATTTTTATTTTCAACATATTCGTCGGTTACTATTTCAAAAGTAATCGGCAAACCTTTTTTTTCAGCACATTCGTCGGTTACTATTTCAAAAGTAATCGGCTAGATTTTTATTTTCAGCACATTCGTCGGTGACTATTTCAAAAGTAATCGGCATTATTTATTTTCAGCACATTCGTCGGTTACTATTTCAAAAGTAATCGGCAAGACTTTATTTTCAGCACATTCGTCGGATACTATTTCAAAAGTAATGGGCAAGACTTTATTTTCAGCACATTCGTCGGATACTATTTCAAAAGTAATCGGCAAGACTTTATTTTCAGCACATTCGTCGGTTACTATTTCAAAAGTAATTGGCAAGATTTTTATTTTCAGCATATTCGTCGGATACTTTTTCAAAAGTAATCGGCAAGACTTTATTTTCAACATATTCGTCGGTTACTATTTCAAAAGTAATCGGCAAGACTTTATTTTTAGCACATTCGTCGGTTACTATTTCAAAAGTAATCGGCAAGATTTTTATTTTCAGCATATTCGTCAATTACTATTTCAAAAGTAATCGACAAGGTTTTTATTTTCAACATATTCGTCGGTTACTATTTCAAAAGTAATCGGCAAGACTTTATTTTCAACACATTCGTCGGTTACTATTTCAAAAGTAATCGGCAAGATTTTTATTTTCAGCATATTCGTCGGTTACTATTTCAAAAGTAATCGGCAAGATTTTTATTTTCAACATATTCGTCGGTTACTATTTCAAAAGTAATCGGCAAGATTTTTATTTTCAGCATATTCGTCGGTTACTATTTTAAAAGTAATCGGGGGCATTATTTATTTTCAGCACATTCGTCGGTTACTATTTCAAAAGTAATCGGCAAGATTTTTATTTTCAGCATGTTTGTCGGTTACTATTTTAAAAGTAATCGGCAAAACTTTATTTTCAGCACATTCGTCGGATGCTATTTCAAAAGTAATCGGCAAGACTTTATTTTCAGCACATTCGTCGGTTCCAATTTCAAAAGTATTTGGCAAGATTGTTATTTTCAGCATATTCGTCGGATACTTTTTCAAAAGTAATCGGCAAGACTTTATTTTCAACATATTTGTCGGTTACTATTTCAAAAGTAATCGGCAAGACTTTATTTTCAGCACATTCGTCGGTTACTATTTCAAAAGTAATCGGCAGGATTTTTATTTTCAGCATATTCGTCGGTTACTATTTCAAAAGTAATCGACAAGGTTTTTATTTTCAACATATTCGTCGGTTACTATTTCAAAAGTAATCGGCAAGACTTTATTTTCAACACATTCGTCGGTTACTATTTCAAAAGTAATCGGCAAGATTTTTATTTTCAGCATATTCGTCGGTTACTATTTCAAAAGTAATCGGCAAGATTTTTATTTTCAACATATTCGTCGGTTACTATTTCAAAAGTAATCGGCAAACCTTTTTTTTCAGCACATTCGTCGGTTACTATTTCAAAAGTAATCGGCTAGATTTTTATTTTCAGCATATTAGTCGGTGACTATTTCAAAAGTAATCGGCATTATTTATTTTCAGCACATTCGTCGGTTACTATTTCAAAAGTAATCGGCAAGACTTTATTTTCAGCACATTCGTCGGATACTATTTCAAAAGTAATTGGCAAGACTTTATTTTCAGCACATTCGTCGGATACTATTTCAAAACTAATCGGCCAGACTTTATTTTCAGCACATTCGTCGGTTACTATTTCAAAAGTAATTGGCAAGATTTTTATTTTCAGCATATTCGTCGGATACTTTTTCAAAAGTAATCGGCAAGACTTTATTTTCAACATATTCGTTGGTTACTATTTCAAAAGTAATTGGCAAGATTTTTATTTTCAGCATATTCGTCGGATACTTTTTCAAAAGTAATCGGCAAGACTTTATTTTCAACATATTCGTCGGTTACTATTTCAAAAGTAATCGGCAAGATTTTTATTTTCAACATATTCGTCGGTTACTATTTCAAAAGTAATCGGCAAACCTTTTTTTTCAGCACATTCGTCGGTTACTATTTCAAAAGTAATCGGCTAGATTTTTATTTTCAGCATATTCGTCGGTGACTATTTCAAAAGTAATCGGCATTATTTATTTTCAGCACATTCGTCGGTTACTATTTCAAAAGTAATCGGCAAGACTTTATTTTCAGCACATTCGTCGGATACTATTTCAAAAGTAATGGGCAAGACTTTATTTTCAGCACATTCGTCGGATACTATTTCAAAAGTAATCGGCAAGACTTTATTTTTAGCACATTCGTCGGTTACTATTTCAAAAGTAATCGGCAAGATTTTTATTTTCAGCATATTCGTCGGTTACTATTTCAAAAGTAATCGACAAGGTTTTTATTTTCAACATATTCGTCGGTTACTATTTCAAAAGTAATCGGCAAGACTTTATTTTCAACACATTCGTCGGTTACTATTTCAAAAGTAATCGGCAAGATTTTTATTTTCAGCATATTCGTCGGTTACTATTTCAAAAGTAATCGGCAAGATTTTTATTTTCAACATATTCGTCGGTTACTATTTCAAAAGTAATCGGGAAACCTTTTTTTTCAGCACATTCGTCGGTTACTATTTCAAAAGTAATCGGCTAGATTTTTATTTTCAGCATATTCGTCGGTGACTATTTCAAATGTAATCGGCAAAATTTTTATTTTCAACATATTCGTCGGTTACTATTTCAAATGTAATCGGCAAGACTTTATTTTTAGCACATTTGTCGGTTACTATTTCAAAAGTAATCGGCAAGATTTTTATTTTCAGCATATTCGTCGGTTACTATTTTAAAAGTAATCGGGGGCATTATTTATTTTCAGCACATTCGTCGGTTACTATTTCAAAAGTAATCGGCAAGATTTTTATTTTCAGCATATTTGTCGGTTACTATTTTAAAAGTAATCGGCAAGACTTTATTTTCAGCACATTCGTCGGATACTATTTCAAAAGTAATCGGCAAGACTTTATTTTTAGCACATTCGTCGGTTACTATTTCAAAAGTAATCGGCAAGATTTTTATTTTCAGCATATTCGTCGGTTACTATTTCAAAAGTAATCGACAAGGTTTTTATTTTCAACATATTCGTCGGTTACTATTTCAAAAGTAATCGGCAAGACTTTATTTTCAACACATTCGTCGGTTACTATTTCAAAAGTAATCGGCAAGATTTTTATTTTCAGCATATTCGTCGGTTACTATTTCAAAAGTAATCGGCAAGATTTTTATTTTCAACATATTCGTCGGTTACTATTTCAAAAGTAATCGGGAAACCTTTTTTTTCAGCACATTCGTCGGTTACTATTTCAAAAGTAATCGGCTAGATTTTTATTTTCAGCATATTCGTCGGTGACTATTTCAAATGTAATCGGCAAAATTTTTATTTTCAACATATTCGTCGGTTACTATTTCAAATGTAATCGGCAAGACTTTATTTTCAACATATTCGTCGGTTACTATTTCAAAAGTAATTGGCAAGATTTTTATTTTCAGCATATTCGTCGGATACTTTTTCAAAAGTAATCGGCAAGACTTTATTTTCAACATATTCGTCGGTTACTATTTCAAAAGTAATCGGCAAGATTTTTATTTTCAACATATTCGTCGGTTACTATTTCAAAAGTAATCGGCAAACCTTTTTTTTCAGCACATTCGTCGGTTACTATTTCAAAAGTAATCGGCTAGATTTTTATTTTCAGCACATTCGTCGGTGACTATTTCAAAAGTAATCGGCATTATTTATTTTCAGCACATTCGTCGGTTACTATTTCAAAAGTAATCGGCAAGACTTTATTTTCAGCACATTCGTCGGATACTATTTCAAAAGTAATGGGCAAGACTTTATTTTCAGCACATTCGTCGGATACTATTTCAAAAGTAATCGGCAAGACTTTATTTTCAGCACATTCGTCGGTTACTATTTCAAAAGTAATTGGCAAGATTTTTATTTTCAGCATATTCGTCGGATACTTTTTCAAAAGTAATCGGCAAGACTTTATTTTCAACATATTCGTCGGTTACTATTTCAAAAGTAATCGGCAAGACTTTATTTTTAGCACATTCGTCGGTTACTATTTCAAAAGTAATCGGCAAGATTTTTATTTTCAGCATATTCGTCAATTACTATTTCAAAAGTAATCGACAAGGTTTTTATTTTCAACATATTCGTCGGTTACTATTTCAAAAGTAATCGGCAAGACTTTATTTTCAACACATTCGTCGGTTACTATTTCAAAAGTAATCGGCAAGATTTTTATTTTCAGCATATTCGTCGGTTACTATTTCAAAAGTAATCGGCAAGATTTTTATTTTCAACATATTCGTCGGTTACTATTTCAAAAGTAATCGGCAAGATTTTTATTTTCAGCATATTCGTCGGTTACTATTTTAAAAGTAATCGGGGGCATTATTTATTTTCAGCACATTCGTCGGTTACTATTTCAAAAGTAATCGGCAAGATTTTTATTTTCAGCATGTTTGTCGGTTACTATTTTAAAAGTAATCGGCAAAACTTTATTTTCAGCACATTCGTCGGATGCTATTTCAAAAGTAATCGGCAAGACTTTATTTTCAGCACATTCGTCGGTTCCAATTTCAAAAGTATTTGGCAAGATTGTTATTTTCAGCATATTCGTCGGATACTTTTTCAAAAGTAATCGGCAAGACTTTATTTTCAACATATTTGTCGGTTACTATTTCAAAAGTAATCGGCAAGACTTTATTTTCAGCACATTCGTCGGTTACTATTTCAAAAGTAATCGGCAGGATTTTTATTTTCAGCATATTCGTCGGTTACTATTTCAAAAGTAATCGACAAGGTTTTTATTTTCAACATATTCGTCGGTTACTATTTCAAAAGTAATCGGCAAGACTTTATTTTCAACACATTCGTCGGTTACTATTTCAAAAGTAATCGGCAAGATTTTTATTTTCAGCATATTCGTCGGTTACTATTTCAAAAGTAATCGGCAAGATTTTTATTTTCAACATATTCGTCGGTTACTATTTCAAAAGTAATCGGCAAACCTTTTTTTTCAGCACATTCGTCGGTTACTATTTCAAAAGTAATCGGCTAGATTTTTATTTTCAGCATATTAGTCGGTGACTATTTCAAAAGTAATCGGCATTATTTATTTTCAGCACATTCGTCGGTTACTATTTCAAAAGTAATCGGCAAGACTTTATTTTCAGCACATTCGTCGGATACTATTTCAAAAGTAATTGGCAAGACTTTATTTTCAGCACATTCGTCGGATACTATTTCAAAACTAATCGGCCAGACTTTATTTTCAGCACATTCGTCGGTTACTATTTCAAAAGTAATTGGCAAGATTTTTATTTTCAGCATATTCGTCGGATACTTTTTCAAAAGTAATCGGCAAGACTTTATTTTCAACATATTCGTTGGTTACTATTTCAAAAGTAATTGGCAAGATTTTTATTTTCAGCATATTCGTCGGATACTTTTTCAAAAGTAATCGGCAAGACTTTATTTTCAACATATTCGTCGGTTACTATTTCAAAAGTAATCGGCAAGATTTTTATTTTCAACATATTCGTCGGTTACTATTTCAAAAGTAATCGGCAAACCTTTTTTTTCAGCACATTCGTCGGTTACTATTTCAAAAGTAATCGGCTAGATTTTTATTTTCAGCATATTCGTCGGTGACTATTTCAAAAGTAATCGGCATTATTTATTTTCAGCACATTCGTCGGTTACTATTTCAAAAGTAATCGGCAAGACTTTATTTTCAGCACATTCGTCGGATACTATTTCAAAAGTAATGGGCAAGACTTTATTTTCAGCACATTCGTCGGATACTATTTCAAAAGTAATCGGCAAGACTTTATTTTTAGCACATTCGTCGGTTACTATTTCAAAAGTAATCGGCAAGATTTTTATTTTCAGCATATTCGTCGGTTACTATTTCAAAAGTAATCGACAAGGTTTTTATTTTCAACATATTCGTCGGTTACTATTTCAAAAGTAATCGGCAAGACTTTATTTTCAACACATTCGTCGGTTACTATTTCAAAAGTAATCGGCAAGATTTTTATTTTCAGCATATTCGTCGGTTACTATTTCAAAAGTAATCGGCAAGATTTTTATTTTCAACATATTCGTCGGTTACTATTTCAAAAGTAATCGGGAAACCTTTTTTTTCAGCACATTCGTCGGTTACTATTTCAAAAGTAATCGGCTAGATTTTTATTTTCAGCATATTCGTCGGTGACTATTTCAAATGTAATCGGCAAAATTTTTATTTTCAACATATTCGTCGGTTACTATTTCAAATGTAATCGGCAAGACTTTATTTTTAGCACATTTGTCGGTTACTATTTCAAAAGTAATCGGCAAGATTTTTATTTTCAGCATATTCGTCGGTTACTATTTTAAAAGTAATCGGGGGCATTATTTATTTTCAGCACATTCGTCGGTTACTATTTCAAAAGTAATCGGCAAGATTTTTATTTTCAGCATATTTGTCGGTTACTATTTTAAAAGTAATCGGCAAGACTTTATTTTCAGCACATTCGTCGGATACTATTTCAAAAGTAATTGGCAAGACTTTATTTTCAGCACATTCGTGGGATACTATTTCAAAAGTAATCGGCAAGACTTTATTTTCAGCACATTCGTCGGTTCCAATTTCAAAAGTATTTGGCAAGATTGTTATTTTCAGCATATTCGTCGGATACTTTTTCAAAAGTAATCGGCAAGACTTTATTTTCAACATATTTGTCGGTTACTATTTCAAAAGTAATCGGCAAGACTTTATTTTCAGCACATTCGTCGGTTACTATTTCAAAAGTAATCGGCAGGATTTTTATTTTCAGCATATTCGTCGGTTACTATTTCAAAAGTAATCGACAAGGTTTTTATTTTCAACATATTCGTCGGTTACTATTTCAAAAGTAATCGGCAAGACTTTATTTTCAACACATTCGTCGGTTACTATTTCAAAAGTAATCGGCAAGATTTTTATTTTCAGCATATTCGTCGGTTACTATTTCAAAAGTAATCGGCAAGATTTTTATTTTCAACATATTCGTCGGTTACTATTTCAAAAGTAATCGGCAAACCTTTTTTTTCAGCACATTCGTCGGTTACTATTTCAAAAGTAATCGGCTAGATTTTTATTTTCAGCATATTCGTCGGTGACTATTTCAAAAGTAATCGGCATTATTTATTTTCAGCACATTCGTCGGTTACTATTTCAAAAGTAATCGGCAAGACTTTATTTTCAGCACATTCGTCGGATACTATTTCAAAAGTAATTGGCAAGACTTTATTTTCAGCACATTCGTCGGATACTATTTCAAAAGTAATCGGCCAGACTTTATTTTCAGCACATTCGTCGGTTACTATTTCAAAAGTAATTGGCAAGATTTTTATTTTCATCATATTCGTCGGATACTTTTTCAAAAGTAATCGGCAAGACTTTATTTTCAACATATTCGTCGGTTACTATTTCAAAAGTAATTGGCAAGATTTTTATTTTCAGCATATTCGTCGGATACTTTTTCAAAAGTAATCGGCAAGACTTTATTTTCAACATATTCGTCGGTTACTATTTCAAAAGTAATCGGCAAGATTTTTATTTTCAACATATTCGTCGGTTACTATTTCAAAAGTAATCGGCAAACCTTTTTTTTCAGCACATTCGTCGGTTACTATTTCAAAAGTAATCGGCTAGATTTTTATTTTCAGCATATTCGTCGGTGACTATTTCAAAAGTAATCGGCATTATTTATTTTCAGCACATTCGTCGGTTACTATTTCAAAAGTAATCGGCAAGACTTTATTTTCAGCACATTCGTCGGATACTATTTCAAAAGTAATGGGCAAGACTTTATTTTCAGCACATTCGTCGGATACTATTTCAAAAGTAATCGGCAAGACTTTATTTTCAGCACATTCGTCGGTTACTATTTCAAAAGTAATTGGCAAGATTTTTATTTTCAGCATATTCGTCGGATACTTTTTCAAAAGTAATCGGCAAGACTTTATTTTCAACATATTCGTCGGTTACTATTTCAAAAGTAATCGGCAAGACTTTATTTTTAGCACATTCGTCGGTTACTATTTCAAAAGTAATCGGCAAGCTTTTTATTTTCAGCATATTCGTCGGTTACTATTTCAAAAGTAATCGGCAAGATTTTTATTTTCAACATATTCGTCGGTTACTATTTCAAAAGTAATCGGGAAACCTTTTTTTTCAGCACATTCGTCGGTTACTATTTCAAAAGTAATCGGCTAGATTTTTATTTTCAGCATATTCGTCGGTGACTATTTCAAATGTAATCGGCAAAATTTTTATTTTCAACATATTCGTCGGTTACTATTTCAAATGTAATCGGCAAGACTTTATTTTCAGCACATTCGTCGGATACTATTTCAAAAGTAATTGGCAAGACTTTATTTTCAGCACATTCGTGGGATACTATTTCAAAAGTAATCGGCAAGACTTTATTTTCACAACATTCGTCGGTTCCAATTTCAAAAGTATTTGGCAAGATTGTTATTTTCAGCATATTCGTCGGATACTTTTTCAAAAGTAATCGGCAAGACTTTATTTTCAACATATTTGTCGGTTACTATTTCAAAAGTAATCGGCAAGACTTTATTTTCAGCACATTCGTCGGTTACTATTTCAAAAGTAATCGGCAGGATTTTTATTTTCAGCATATTCGTCGGTTACTATTTCAAAAGTAATCGACAAGGTTTTTATTTTCAACATATTCGTCGGTTACTATTTCAAAAGTAATCGGCAAGACTTTATTTTCAACACATTCGTCGGTTACTATTTCAAAAGTAATCGGCAAGATTTTTATTTTCAGCATATTCGTCGGTTACTATTTCAAAAGTAATCGGCAAGATTTTTATTTTCAACATATTCGTCGGTTACTATTTCAAAAGTAATCGGCAAACCTTTTTTTTCAGCACATTCGTCGGTTACTATTTCAAAAGTAATCGGCTAGATTTTTATTTTCAGCATATTCGTCGGTGACTATTTCAAAAGTAATCGGCATTATTTATTTTCAGCACATTCGTCGGTTACTATTTCAAAAGTAATCGGCAAGACTTTATTTTCAGCACATTCGTCGGATACTATTTCAAAAGTAATTGGCAAGACTTTATTTTCAGCACATTCGTCGGATACTATTTCAAAAGTAATCGGCCAGACTTTATTTTCAGCACATTCGTCGGTTACTATTTCAAAAGTAATTGGCAAGATTTTTATTTTCATCATATTCGTCGGATACTTTTTCAAAAGTAATCGGCAAGACTTTATTTTCAACATATTCGTCGGTTACTATTTCAAAAGTAATTGGCAAGATTTTTATTTTCAGCATATTCGTCGGATACTTTTTCAAAAGTAATCGGCAAGACTTTATTTTCAACATATTCGTCGGTTACTATTTCAAAAGTAATTGGCAAGATTTTTATTTTCAGCATATTCGTCGGATACTTTTTCAAAAGTAATCGGCAAGACTTTATTTTCAACATATTCGTCGGTTACTATTTCAAAAGTAATCGGCAAGATTTTTATTTTCAACATATTCGTCGGTTACTATTTCAAAAGTAATCGGCAAACCTTTTTTTTCAGCACATTCGTCGGTTACTATTTCAAAAGTAATCGGCTAGATTTTTATTTTCAGCATATTCGTCGGTGACTATTTCAAAAGTAATCGGCATTATTTATTTTCAGCACATTCGTCGGTTACTATTTCAAAAGTAATCGGCAAGACTTTATTTTCAGCACATTCGTCGGATACTATTTCAAAAGTAATGGGCAAGACTTTATTTTCAGCACATTCGTCGGATACTATTTCAAAAGTAATCGGCAAGACTTTATTTTCAGCACATTCGTCGGTTACTATTTCAAAAGTAATTGGCAAGATTTTTATTTTCAGCATATTCGTCGGATACTTTTTCAAAAGTAATCGGCAAGACTTTATTTTCAACATATTCGTCGGTTACTATTTCAAAAGTAATCGGCAAGACTTTATTTTTAGCACATTCGTCGGTTACTATTTCAAAAGTAATCGGCAAGCTTTTTATTTTCAGCATATTCGTCGGTTACTATTTCAAAAGTAATCGGCAAGATTTTTATTTTCAACATATTCGTCGGTTACTATTTCAAAAGTAATCGGGAAACCTTTTTTTTCAGCACATTCGTCGGTTACTATTTCAAAAGTAATCGGCTAGATTTTTATTTTCAGCATATTCGTCGGTGACTATTTCAAATGTAATCGGCAAAATTTTTATTTTCAACATATTCGTCGGTTACTATTTCAAATGTAATCGGCAAGACTTTATTTTCAGCACATTCGTCGGATACTATTTCAAAAGTAATTGGCAAGACTTTATTTTCAGCACATTCGTGGGATACTATTTCAAAAGTAATCGGCAAGACTTTATTTTCACAACATTCGTCGGTTCCAATTTCAAAAGTATTTGGCAAGATTGTTATTTTCAGCATATTCGTCGGATACTTTTTCAAAAGTAATCGGCAAGACTTTATTTTCAACATATTTGTCGGTTACTATTTCAAAAGTAATCGGCAAGACTTTATTTTCAGCACATTCGTCGGTTACTATTTCAAAAGTAATCGGCAGGATTTTTATTTTCAGCATATTCGTCGGTTACTATTTCAAAAGTAATCGACAAGGTTTTTATTTTCAACATATTCGTCGGTTACTATTTCAAAAGTAATCGGCAAGACTTTATTTTCAACACATTCGTCGGTTACTATTTCAAAAGTAATCGGCAAGATTTTTATTTTCAGCATATTCGTCGGTTACTATTTCAAAAGTAATCGGCAAGATTTTTATTTTCAACATATTCGTCGGTTACTATTTCAAAAGTAATCGGCAAACCTTTTTTTTCAGCACATTCGTCGGTTACTATTTCAAAAGTAATCGGCTAGATTTTTATTTTCAGCATATTCGTCGGTGACTATTTCAAAAGTAATCGGCATTATTTATTTTCAGCACATTCGTCGGTTACTATTTCAAAAGTAATCGGCAAGACTTTATTTTCAGCACATTCGTCGGATACTATTTCAAAAGTAATTGGCAAGACTTTATTTTCAGCACATTCGTCGGATACTATTTCAAAAGTAATCGGCCAGACTTTATTTTCAGCACATTCGTCGGTTACTATTTCAAAAGTAATTGGCAAGATTTTTATTTTCATCATATTCGTCGGATACTTTTTCAAAAGTAATCGGCAAGACTTTATTTTCAACATATTCGTCGGTTACTATTTCAAAAGTAATTGGCAAGATTTTTATTTTCAGCATATTCGTCGGATACTTTTTCAAAAGTAATCGGCAAGACTTTATTTTCAACATATTCGTCGGTTACTATTTCAAAAGTAATCGGCAAGATTTTTATTTTCAACATATTCGTCGGTTACTATTTCAAAAGTAATCGGCAAACCTTTTTTTTCAGCACATTCGTCGGTTACTATTTCAAAAGTAATCGGCTAGATTTTTATTTTCAGCATATTCGTCGGTGACTATTTCAAAAGTAATCGGCATTATTTATTTTCAGCACATTCGTCGGTTACTATTTCAAAAGTAATCGGCAAGACTTTATTTTCAGCACATTCGTCGGATACTATTTCAAAAGTAATGGGCAAGACTTTATTTTCAGCACATTCGTCGGATACTATTTCAAAAGTAATCGGCAAGACTTTATTTTCAGCACATTCGTCGGTTACTATTTCAAAAGTAATTGGCAAGATTTTTATTTTCAGCATATTCGTCGGATACTTTTTCAAAAGTAATCGGCAAGACTTTATTTTCAACATATTCGTCGGTTACTATTTCAAAAGTAATCGGCAAGACTTTATTTTTAGCACATTCGTCGGTTACTATTTCAAAAGTAATCGGCAAGCTTTTTATTTTCAGCATATTCGTCGGTTACTATTTCAAAAGTAATCGGCAAGATTTTTATTTTCAACATATTCGTCGGTTACTATTTCAAAAGTAATCGGGAAACCTTTTTTTTCAGCACATTCGTCGGTTACTATTTCAAAAGTAATCGGCTAGATTTTTATTTTCAGCATATTCGTCGGTGACTATTTCAAATGTAATCGGCAAAATTTTTATTTTCAACATATTCGTCGGTTACTATTTCAAATGTAATCGGCAAGACTTTATTTTTAGCACATTTGTCGGTTACTATTTCAAAAGTAATCGGCCAGATTTTTATTTTCAGCATATTCGTCGGTTACTATTTTAAAAGTAATCGGGGGCATTATTTATTTTCAGCACATTCGTCGGTTACTATTTCAAAAGTAATCGGCAAGATTTTTATTTTCAGCATATTTGTCGGTTACTATTTTAAAAGTAATCGGCAAGACTTTATTTTCAGCACATTCGTCGGATACTCTTTCAAAAGTAATTGGCAAGACTTTATTTTCAGCACATTCGTGGGATACTATTTCAAAAGTAATCGGCAAGACTTTATTTTCAGCACATTCGTCGGTTCCAATTTCAAAAGTATTTGGCAAGATTGTTATTTTCAGCATATTCGTCGGATACTTTTTCAAAAGTAATCGGCAAGACTTTATTTTCAACATATTTGTCGGTTACTATTTCAAAAGTAATCGGCAAGACTTTATTTTCAGCACATTCGTCGGTTACTATTTCAAAAGTAATCGGCAGGATTTTTATTTTCAGCATATTCGTCGGTTACTATTTCAAAAGTAATCGACAAGGTTTTTATTTTCAACATATTCGTCGGTTACTATTTCAAAAGTAATCGGCAAGACTTTATTTTCAACACATTCGTCGGTTACTATTTCAAAAGTAATCGGCAAGATTTTTATTTTCAGCATATTCGTCGGTTACTATTTCAAAAGTAATCGGCAAGAATTTTATTTTCAACATATTCGTCGGTTACTATTTCAAAAGTAATCGGCAAGATTTTTATTTTCAGCATATTCGTCGGTTACTATTTCAAAAGTAATCGGCAAGATTTTTATTTTCAACATATTCGTCGGTTACTATTTCAAAAGTAATCGGGAAACCTTTTTTTTCAGCACATTCGTCGGTTACTATTTCAAAAGTAATCGGCTAGATTTTTATTTTCAGCATATTCGTCGGTGACTATTTCAAATGTAATCGGCAAAATTTTTATTTTCAACATATTCGTCGGTTACTATTTCAAATGTAATCGGCAAGACTTTATTTTTAGCACATTTGTCGGTTACTATTTCAAAAGTAATCGGCAAGATTTTTATTTTCAGCATATTCGTCGGTTACTATTTTAAAAGTAATCGGGGGCATTATTTATTTTCAGCACATTCGTCGGTTACTATTTCAAAAGTAATCGGCAAGATTTTTATTTTCAGCATATTTGTCGGTTACTATTTTAAAAGTAATCGGCAAGACTTTATTTTCAGCACATTCGTCGGATACTATTTCAAAAGTAATTGGCAAGACTTTATTTTCAGCACATTCGTGGGATACTATTTCAAAAGTAATCGGCAAGACTTTATTTTCAGCACATTCGTCGGTTCCAATTTCAAAAGTATTTGGCAAGATTGTTATTTTCAGCATATTCGTCGGATACTTTTTCAAAAGTAATCGGCAAGACTTTATTTTCAACATATTTGTCGGTTACTATTTCAAAAGTAATCGGCAAGACTTTATTTTCAGCACATTCGTCGGTTACTATTTCAAAAGTAATCGGCAGGATTTTTATTTTCAGCATATTCGTCGGTTACTATTTCAAAAGTAATCGACAAGGTTTTTATTTTCAACATATTCGTCGGTTACTATTTCAAAAGTAATCGGCAAGACTTTATTTTCAACACATTCGTCGGTTACTATTTCAAAAGTAATCGGCAAGATTTTTATTTTCAGCATATTCGTCGGTTACTATTTCAAAAGTAATCGGCAAGATTTTTATTTTCAACGTATTCGTCGGTTACTATTTCAAAAGTAATCGGCAAACCTTTTTTTTCAGCACATTCGTCGGTTACTATTTCAAAAGTAATCGGCTAGATTTTTATTTTCAGCATATTCGTCGGTGACTATTTCAAAAGTAATCGGCATTATTTATTTTCAGCACATTCGTCGGTTACTATTTCAAAAGTAATCGGCAAGACTTTATTTTCAGCACATTCGTCGGATACTATTTCAAAAGTAATTGGCAAGACTTTATTTTCAGCACATTCGTCGGATACTATTTCAAAAGTAATCGGCCAGACTTTATTTTCAGCACATTCGTCGGTTACTATTTCAAAAGTAATTGGCAAGATTTTTATTTTCATCATATTCGTCGGATACTTTTTCAAAAGTAATCGGCAAGACTTTATTTTCAACATATTCGTCGGTTACTATTTCAAAAGTAATTGGCAAGATTTTTATTTTCAGCATATTCGTCGGATACTTTTTCAAAAGTAATCGGCAAGACTTTATTTTCAACATATTCGTCGGTTACTATTTCAAAAGTAATCGGCAAGATTTTTATTTTCAACATATTCGTCGGTTACTATTTCAAAAGTAATCGGCAAACCTTTTTTTTCAGCACATTCGTCGGTTACTATTTCAAAAGTAATCGGCTAGATTTTTATTTTCAGCATATTCGTCGGTGACTATTTCAAAAGTAATCGGCATTATTTATTTTCAGCACATTCGTCGGTTACTATTTCAAAAGTAATCGGCAAGACTTTATTTTCAGCACATTCGTCGGATACTATTTCAAAAGTAATGGGCAAGACTTTATTTTCAGCACATTCGTCGGATACTATTTCAAAAGTAATCGGCAAGACTTTATTTTCAGCACATTCGTCGGTTACTATTTCAAAAGTAATTGGCAAGATTTTTATTTTCAGCATATTCGTCGGATACTTTTTCAAAAGTAATCGGCAAGACTTTATTTTCAACATATTCGTCGGTTACTATTTCAAAAGTAATCGGCAAGACTTTATTTTTAGCACATTCGTCGGTTACTATTTCAAAAGTAATCGGCAAGCTTTTTATTTTCAGCATATTCGTCGGTTACTATTTCAAAAGTAATCGGCAAGATTTTTATTTTCAACATATTCGTCGGTTACTATTTCAAAAGTAATCGGGAAACCTTTTTTTTCAGCACATTCGTCGGTTACTATTTCAAAAGTAATCGGCTAGATTTTTATTTTCAGCATATTCGTCGGTGACTATTTCAAATGTAATCGGCAAAATTTTTATTTTCAACATATTCGTCGGTTACTATTTCAAATGTAATCGGCAAGACTTTATTTTCAGCACATTCGTCGGATACTATTTCAAAAGTAATTGGCAAGACTTTATTTTCAGCACATTCGTGGGATACTATTTCAAAAGTAATCGGCAAGACTTTATTTTCAGCACATTCGTCGGTTCCAATTTCAAAAGTATTTGGCAAGATTGTTATTTTCAGCATATTCGTCGGATACTTTTTCAAAAGTAATCGGCAAGACTTTATTTTCAACATATTTGTCGGTTACTATTTCCAAAGTAATCGGCAAGACTTTATTTTCAGCACATTCGTCGGTTACTATTTCAAAAGTAATCGGCAGGATTTTTATTTTCAGCATATTCGTCGGTTACTATTTCAAAAGTAATCGACAAGGTTTTTATTTTCAACATATTCGTCGGTTACTATTTCAAAAGTAATCGGCAAGACTTTATTTTCAACACATTCGTCGGTTACTATTTCAAAAGTAATCGGCAAGATTTTTATTTTCAGCATATTCGTCGGTTACTATTTCAAAAGTAATCGGCAAGATTTTTATTTTCAACATATTCGTCGGTTACTATTTCAAAAGTAATCGGCAAACCTTTTTTTTCAGCACATTCGTCGGTTACTATTTCAAAAGTAATCGGCTAGATTTTTATTTTCAGCATATTCGTCGGTGACTATTTCAAAAGTAATCGGCATTATTTATTTTCAGCACATTCGTCGGTTACTATTCCAAAAGTAATCGGCAAGACTTTATTTTCAGCACATTCGTCGGATACTATTTCAAAAGTAATTGGCAAGACTTTATTTTCAGCACATTCGTCGGATACTATTTCAAAAGTAATCGGCCAGACTTTATTTTCAGCACATTCGTCGGTTACTATTTCAAAAGTAATTGGCAAGATTTTTATTTTCATCATATTCGTCGGATACTTTTTCAAAAGTAATCGGCAAGACTTTATTTTCAACATATTCGTCGGTTACTATTTCAAAAGTAATTGGCAAGATTTTTATTTTCAGCATATTCGTCGGATACTTTTTCAAAAGTAATCGGCAAGACTTTATTTTCAACATATTCGTCGGTTACTATTTCAAAAGTAATCGGCAAGATTTTTATTTTCAACATATTCGTCGGTTACTATTTCAAAAGTAATCGGCAAACCTTTTTTTTCAGCACATTCGTCGGTTACTATTTCAAAAGTAATCGGCTAGATTTTTATTTTCAGCATATTCGTCGGTGACTATTTCAAAAGTAATCGGCATTATTTATTTTCAGCACATTCGTCGGTTACTATTTCAAAAGTAATCGGCAAGACTTTATTTTCAGCACATTCGTCGGATACTATTTCAAAAGTAATGGGCAAGACTTTATTTTCAGCACATTCGTCGGATACTATTTCAAAAGTAATCGGCAAGACTTTATTTTCAGCACATTCGTCGGTTACTATTTCAAAAGTAATTGGCAAGATTTTTATTTTCAGCATATTCGTCGGATACTTTTTCAAAAGTAATCGGCAAGACTTTATTTTCAACATATTCGTCGGTTACTATTTCAAAAGTAATCGGCAAGACTTTATTTTTAGCACATTCGTCGGTTACTATTTCAAAAGTAATCGGCAAGCTTTTTATTTTCAGCATATTCGTCGGTTACTATTTCAAAAGTAATCGGCAAGATTTTTATTTTCAACATATTCGTCGGTTACTATTTCAAAAGTAATCGGGAAACCTTTTTTTTCAGCACATTCGTCGGTTACTATTTCAAAAGTAATCGGCTAGATTTTTATTTTCAGCATATTCGTCGGTGACTATTTCAAATGTAATCGGCAAAATTTTTATTTTCAACATATTCGTCGGTTACTATTTCAAATGTAATCGGCAAGACTTTATTTTTAGCACATTTGTCGGTTACTATTTCAAAAGTAATCGGCCAGATTTTTATTTTCAGCATATTCGTCGGTTACTATTTTAAAAGTAATCGGGGGCATTATTTATTTTCAGCACATTCGTCGGTTACTATTTCAAAAGTAATCGGCAAGATTTTTATTTTCAGCATATTTGTCGGTTACTATTTTAAAAGTAATCGGCAAGACTTTATTTTCAGCACATTCGTCGGATACTCTTTCAAAAGTAATTGGCAAGACTTTATTTTCAGCACATTCGTGGGATACTATTTCAAAAGTAATCGGCAAGACCTTATTTTCAGCACATTCGTCGGTTCTAATTTCAAAAGTATTTGGCAAGATTGTTATTTTCAGCATATTCGTCGGATACTTTTTCAAAAGTAATCGGCAAGACTTTATTTTCAACATATTTGTCGGTTACTATTTCAAAAGTAATCGGCAAGACTTTATTTTCAGCACATTCGTCGGTTACTATTTCAAAAGTAATCGGCAGGATTTTTATTTTCAGCATATTCGTCGGTTACTATTTCAAAAGTAATCGACAAGGTTTTTATTTTCAACATATTCGTCGGTTACTATTTCAAAAGTAATCGGCAAGACTTTATTTTCAACACATTCGTCGGTTACTATTTCAAAAGTAATCGGCAAGATTTTTATTTTCAGCATATTCGTCGGTTACTATTTCAAAAGTAATCGGCAAGAATTTTATTTTCAACATATTCGTCGGTTACTATTTCAAAAGTAATCGGCAAACCTTTTTTTCAGCACATTCGTCGGTTACTATTTCAAAAGTAATCGGCTAGATTTTTATTTTCAGCATATTCGTCGGTGACTATTTCAAAAGTAATCGGCATTATTTATTTTCAGCACATTCGTCGGTTACTATTTCAAAAGTAATCGGCAAGACTTTATTTTCAGCACATTCGTCGGATACTATTTCAAAAGTAATTGGCAAGACTTTATTTTCAGCACATTCGTCGGATACTATTTCAAAAGTAATCGGCCAGACTTTATTTTCAGCACATTCGTCGGTTACTATTTCAAAAGTAATTGGCAAGATTTTTATTTTCATCATATTCGTCGGATACTTTTTCAAAAGTAATCGGCAAGACTTTATTTTCAACATATTCGTCGGTTACTATTTCAAAAGTAATTGGCAAGATTTTTATTTTCAGCATATTCGTCGGATACTTTTTCAAAAGTAATCGGCAAGACTTTATTTTCAACATATTCGTCGGTTACTATTTCAAAAGTAATCGGCAAGATTTTTATTTTCAACATATTCGTCGGTTACTATTTCAAAAGTAATCGGCAAACCTTTTTTTTCAGCACATTCGTCGGTTACTATTTCAAAAGTAATCGGCTAGATTTTTATTTTCAGCATATTCGTCGGTGACTATTTCAAAAGTAATCGGCATTATTTATTTTCAGCACATTCGTCGGTTACGATTTCAAAAGTAATCGGCAAGACTTTATTTTCAGCACATTCGTCGGATACTATTTCAAAAGTAATGGGCAAGACTTTATTTTCAGCACATTCGTCGGATACTATTTCAAAAGTAATCGGCAAGACTTTATTTTCAGCACATTCGTCGGTTACTATTTCAAAAGTAATTGGCAAGATTTTTATTTTCAGCATATTCGTCGGATACTTTTTCAAAAGTAATCGGCAAGACTTTATTTTCAACATATTCGTCGGTTACTATTTCAAAAGTAATCGGCAAGACTTTATTTTTAGCACATTCGTCGGTTACTATTTCAAAAGTAATCGGCAGGATTTTTATTTTCAGCATATTCGTCGGTTACTATTTCAAAAGTAATCGACAAGGTTTTTATTTTCAACATATTCGTCGGTTACTATTTCAAAAGTAATCGGCAAGACTTTATTTTCAACACATTCGTCGGTTACTATTTCAAAAGTAATCGGCAAGATTTTTATTTTCAGCATATTCGTCGGTTACTATTTCAAAAGTAATCGGCAAGAATTTTATTTTCAACATATTCGTCGGTTACTATTTCAAAAGTAATCGGCAAACCTTTTTTTCAGCACATTCGTCGGTTACTATTTCAAAAGTAATCGGCTAGATTTTTATTTTCAGCATATTCGTCGGTGACTATTTCAAAAGTAATCGGGGGCATTATTTATTTTCAGCACATTCGTCGGTTACTATTTCAAAAGTAATCGGCAAGATTTTTATTTTCAGCATATTTATCGGTTACTATTTTAAAAGTAATCGGCAAGACTTTATTTTCAGCACATTCGTCGGATACTCTTTCAAAAGTAATTGGCAAGACTTTATTTTCAGCACATTCGTGGGATACTATTTCAAAAGTAATCGGCAAGACTTTATTTTCAGCACATTCGTCGGTTCCAATTTCAAAAGTATTTGGCAAGATTGTTATTTTCAGCATATTCGTCGGATACTTTTTCAAAAGTAATCGGCAAGACTTTATTTTCAACATATTTGTCGGTTACTATTTCAAAAGTAATCGGCAAGACTTTATTTTCAGCACATTCGTCGGTTACTATTTCAAAAGTAATCGGCAGGATTTTTATTTTCAGCATATTCGTCGGTTACTATTTCAAAAGTAATCGACAAGGTTTTTATTTTCAACATATTCGTCGGTTACTATTTCAAAAGTAATCGGCAAGACTTTATTTTCAACACATTCGTCGGTTACTATTTCAAAAGTAATCGGCAAGATTTTTATTTTCAGCATATTCGTCGGTTACTATTTCAAAAGTAATCGGCAAGAATTTTATTTTCAACATATTCGTCGGTTACTATTTCAAAAGTAATCGGCAAACCTTTTTTTCAGCACATTCGTCGGTTACTATTTCAAAAGTAATCGGCTAGATTTTTATTTTCAGCATATTCGTCGGTGACTATTTCAAAAGTAATCGGCATTATTTATTTTCAGCACATTCGTCGGTTACTATTTCAAAAGTAATCGGCAAGACTTTATTTTCAGCACATTCGTCGGATACTATTTCAAAAGTAATTGGCAAGACTTTATTTTCAGCACATTCGTCGGATACTATTTCAAAAGTAATCGGCAAGACTTTATTTTCAGCACATTCGTCGGTTACTATTTCAAAAGTAATGGGCAAGATTTTTATTTTCAGCATATTCGTCGGATACTTTTTCAAAAGTAATCGGCAAGACTTTATTTTCAACATATTCGTCGGTTACTATTTCAAAAGTAATCGGCAAGATTTTTATTTTCAACATATTCGTCGGTTACTATTTCAAAAGTAATCGGCAAACCTTTTTTTTCAGCACATTCGTCGGTTACTATTTCAAAAGTAATCGGCTAGATTTTTATTTTCAGCATATTCGTCGGTGACTATTTCAAAAGTAATCGGCATTATTTATTTTCAGCACATTCGTCGGTTACGATTTCAAAAGTAATCGGCAAGACTTTATTTTCAGCACATTCGTCGGATACTATTTCAAAAGTAATGGGCAAGACTTTATTTTCAGCACATTCGTCGGATACTATTTCAAAAGTAATCGGCAAGACTTTATTTTCAGCACATTCGTCGGTTACTATTTCAAAAGTAATTGGCAAGATTTTTATTTTCAGCATATTCGTCGGATACTTTTTCAAAAGTAATCGGCAAGACTTTATTTTCAACATATTTGTCGGTTACTATTTCAAAAGTAATCGGCAAGACTTTATTTTCAGCACATTCGTCGGTTACTATTTCAAAAGTAATCGGCAGGATTTTTATTTTCAGCATATTCGTCGGTTACTATTTCAAAAGTAATCGACAAGGTTTTTATTTTCAACATATTCGTCGGTTACTATTTCAAAAGTAATCGGCAAGACTTTATTTTCAACACATTCGTCGGTTACTATTTCAAAAGTAATCGGCAAGATTTTTATTTTCAGCATATTCGTCGGTTACTATTTCAAAAGTAATCGGCAAGATTTTTATTTTCAACATATTCGTCGGTTACTATTTCAAAAGTAATCGGCAAACCTTTTTTTTCAGCACATTCGTCGGTTACTATTTCAAAAGTAATCGGCTAGATTTTTATTTTCAGCATATTCGTCGGTGACTATTTCAAAAGTAATCGGCATTATTTATTTTCAGCACATTCGTCGGTTACTATTCCAAAAGTAATCGGCAAGACTTTATTTTCAGCACATTCGTCGGATACTATTTCAAAAGTAATTGGCAAGACTTTATTTTCAGCACATTCGTCGGATACTATTTCAAAAGTAATCGGCCAGACTTTATTTTCAGCACATTCGTCGGTTACTATTTCAAAAGTAATTGGCAAGATTTTTATTTTCATCATATTCGTCGGATACTTTTTCAAAAGTAATCGGCAAGACTTTATTTTCAACATATTCGTCGGTTACTATTTCAAAAGTAATTGGCAAGATTTTTATTTTCAGCATATTCGTCGGATACTTTTTCAAAAGTAATCGGCAAGACTTTATTTTCAACATATTCGTCGGTTACTATTTCAAAAGTAATCGGCAAGATTTTTATTTTCAACATATTCGTCGGTTACTATTTCAAAAGTAATCGGCAAACCTTTTTTTTCAGCACATTCGTCGGTTACTATTTCAAAAGTAATCGGCTAGATTTTTATTTTCAGCATATTCGTCGGTGACTATTTCAAAAGTAATCGGCATTATTTATTTTCAGCACATTCGTCGGTTACTATTTCAAAAGTAATCGGCAAGACTTTATTTTCAGCACATTCGTCGGATACTATTTCAAAAGTAATGGGCAAGACTTTATTTTCAGCACATTCGTCGGATACTATTTCAAAAGTAATCGGCAAGACTTTATTTTCAGCACATTCGTCGGTTACTATTTCAAAAGTAATTGGCAAGATTTTTATTTTCAGCATATTCGTCGGATACTTTTTCAAAAGTAATCGGCAAGACTTTATTTTCAACATATTCGTCGGTTACTATTTCAAAAGTAATCGGCAAGACTTTATTTTTAGCACATTCGTCGGTTACTATTTCAAAAGTAATCGGCAAGCTTTTTATTTTCAGCATATTCGTCGGTTACTATTTCAAAAGTAATCGGCAAGATTTTTATTTTCAACATATTCGTCGGTTACTATTTCAAAAGTAATCGGGAAACCTTTTTTTTCAGCACATTCGTCGGTTACTATTTCAAAAGTAATCGGCTAGATTTTTATTTTCAGCATATTCGTCGGTGACTATTTCAAATGTAATCGGCAAAATTTTTATTTTCAACATATTCGTCGGTTACTATTTCAAATGTAATCGGCAAGACTTTATTTTTAGCACATTTGTCGGTTACTATTTCAAAAGTAATCGGCCAGATTTTTATTTTCAGCATATTCGTCGGTTACTATTTTAAAAGTAATCGGGGGCATTATTTATTTTCAGCACATTCGTCGGTTACTATTTCAAAAGTAATCGGCAAGATTTTTATTTTCAGCATATTTGTCGGTTACTATTTTAAAAGTAATCGGCAAGACTTTATTTTCAGCACATTCGTCGGATACTCTTTCAAAAGTAATTGGCAAGACTTTATTTTCAGCACATTCGTGGGATACTATTTCAAAAGTAATCGGCAAGACTTTATTTTCAGCACATTCGTCGGTTCTAATTTCAAAAGTATTTGGCAAGATTGTTATTTTCAGCATATTCGTCGGATACTTTTTCAAAAGTAATCGGCAAGACTTTATTTTCAACATATTTGTCGGTTACTATTTCAAAAGTAATCGGCAAGACTTTATTTTCAGCACATTCGTCGGTTACTATTTCAAAAGTAATCGGCAGGATTTTTATTTTCAGCATATTCGTCGGTTACTATTTCAAAAGTAATCGACAAGGTTTTTATTTTCAACATATTCGTCGGTTACTATTTCAAAAGTAATCGGCAAGACTTTATTTTCAACACATTCGTCGGTTACTATTTCAAAAGTAATCGGCAAGATTTTTATTTTCAGCATATTCGTCGGTTACTATTTCAAAAGTAATCGGCAAGAATTTTATTTTCAACATATTCGTCGGTTACTATTTCAAAAGTAATCGGCAAACCTTTTTTTCAGCACATTCGTCGGTTACTATTTCAAAAGTAATCGGCTAGATTTTTATTTTCAGCATATTCGTCGGTGACTATTTCAAAAGTAATCGGCATTATTTATTTTCAGCACATTCGTCGGTTACTATTTCAAAAGTAATCGGCAAGACTTTATTTTCAGCACATTCGTCGGATACTATTTCAAAAGTAATTGGCAAGACTTTATTTTCAGCACATTCGTCGGATACTATTTCAAAAGTAATCGGCCAGACTTTATTTTCAGCACATTCGTCGGTTACTATTTCAAAAGTAATTGGCAAGATTTTTATTTTCATCATATTCGTCGGATACTTTTTCAAAAGTAATCGGCAAGACTTTATTTTCAACATATTCGTCGGTTACTATTTCAAAAGTAATTGGCAAGATTTTTATTTTCAGCATATTCGTCGGATACTTTTTCAAAAGTAATCGGCAAGACTTTATTTTCAACATATTCGTCGGTTACTATTTCAAAAGTAATCGGCAAGATTTTTATTTTCAACATATTCGTCGGTTACTATTTCAAAAGTAATCGGCAAACCTTTTTTTTCAGCACATTCGTCGGTTACTATTTCAAAAGTAATCGGCTAGATTTTTATTTTCAGCATATTCGTCGGTGACTATTTCAAAAGTAATCGGCATTATTTATTTTCAGCACATTCGTCGGTTACGATTTCAAAAGTAATCGGCAAGACTTTATTTTCAGCACATTCGTCGGATACTATTTCAAAAGTAATGGGCAAGACTTTATTTTCAGCACATTCGTCGGATACTATTTCAAAAGTAATCGGCAAGACTTTATTTTCAGCACATTCGTCGGTTACTATTTCAAAAGTAATTGGCAAGATTTTTATTTTCAGCATATTCGTCGGATACTTTTTCAAAAGTAATCGGCAAGACTTTATTTTCAACATATTCGTCGGTTACTATTTCAAAAGTAATCGGCAAGACTTTATTTTTAGCACATTCGTCGGTTACTATTTCAAAAGTAATCGGCAGGATTTTTATTTTCAGCATATTCGTCGGTTACTATTTCAAAAGTAATCGACAAGGTTTTTATTTTCAACATATTCGTCGGTTACTATTTCAAAAGTAATCGGCAAGACTTTATTTTCAACACATTCGTCGGTTACTATTTCAAAAGTAATCGGCAAGATTTTTATTTTCAGCATATTCGTCGGTTACTATTTCAAAAGTAATCGGCAAGAATTTTATTTTCAACATATTCGTCGGTTACTATTTCAAAAGTAATCGGCAAACCTTTTTTTCAGCACATTCGTCGGTTACTATTTCAAAAGTAATCGGCTAGATTTTTATTTTCAGCATATTCGTCGGTGACTATTTCAAAAGTAATCGGGGGCATTATTTATTTTCAGCACATTCGTCGGTTACTATTTCAAAAGTAATCGGCAAGATTTTTATTTTCAGCATATTTGTCGGTTACTATTTTAAAAGTAATCGGCAAGACTTTATTTTCAGCACATTCGTCGGATACTCTTTCAAAAGTAATTGGCAAGACTTTATTTTCAGCACATTCGTGGGATACTATTTCAAAAGTAATCGGCAAGACTTTATTTTCAGCACATTCGTCGGTTCCAATTTCAAAAGTATTTGGCAAGATTGTTATTTTCAGCATATTCGTCGGATACTTTTTCAAAAGTAATCGGCAAGACTTTATTTTCAACATATTTGTCGGTTACTATTTCAAAAGTAATCGGCAAGACTTTATTTTCAGCACATTCGTCGGTTACTATTTCAAAAGTAATCGGCAGGATTTTTATTTTCAGCATATTCGTCGGTTACTATTTCAAAAGTAATCGACAAGGTTTTTATTTTCAACATATTCGTCGGTTACTATTTCAAAAGTAATCGGCAAGACTTTATTTTCAACACATTCGTCGGTTACTATTTCAAAAGTAATCGGCAAGATTTTTATTTTCAGCATATTCGTCGGTTACTATTTCAAAAGTAATCGGCAAGAATTTTATTTTCAACATATTCGTCGGTTACTATTTCAAAAGTAATCGGCAAACCTTTTTTTCAGCACATTCGTCGGTTACTATTTCAAAAGTAATCGGCTAGATTTTTATTTTCAGCATATTCGTCGGTGACTATTTCAAAAGTAATCGGCATTATTTATTTTCAGCACATTCGTCGGTTACTATTTCAAAAGTAATCGGCAAGACTTTATTTTCAGCACATTCGTCGGATACTATTTCAAAAGTAATTGGCAAGACTTTATTTTCAGCACATTCGTCGGATACTATTTCAAAAGTAATCGGCAAGACTTTATTTTCAGCACATTCGTCGGTTACTATTTCAAAAGTAATGGGCAAGATTTTTATTTTCAGCATATTCGTCGGATACTTTTTCAAAAGTAATCGGCAAGACTTTATTTTCAACATATTCGTCGGTTACTATTTCAAAAGTAATCGGCAAGATTTTTATTTTCAACATATTCGTCGGTTACTATTTCAAAAGTAATCGGCAAACCTTTTTTTTCAGCACATTCGTCGGTTACTATTTCAAAAGTAATCGGCTAGATTTTTATTTTCAGCATATTCGTCGGTGACTATTTCAAAAGTAATCGGCATTATTTATTTTCAGCACATTCGTCGGTTACTATTTCAAAAGTAATCGGCAAGACTTTATTTTCAGCACATTCGTCGGATACTATTTCAAAAGTAATTGGCAAGACTTTATTTTCAGCACATTCGTCGGATACTATTTCAAAAGTAATCGGCCAGACTTTATTTTCAGCACATTCGTCGGTTACTATTTCAAAAGTAATTGGCAAGATTTTTATTTTCATCATATTCGTCGGATACTTTTTCAAAAGTAATCGGCAAGACTTTATTTTCAACATATTCGTCGGTTACTATTTCAAAAGTAATTGGCAAGATTTTTATTTTCAGCATATTCGTCGGATACTTTTTCAAAAGTAATCGGCAAGACTTTATTTTCAACATATTCGTCGGTTACTATTTCAAAAGTAATCGGCAAGATTTTTATTTTCAACATATTCGTCGGTTACTATTTCAAAAGTAATCGGCAAACCTTTTTTTTCAGCACATTCGTCGGTTACTATTTCAAAAGTAATCGGCTAGATTTTTATTTTCAGCATATTCGTCGGTGACTATTTCAAAAGTAATCGGCATTATTTATTTTCAGCACATTCGTCGGTTACTATTTCAAAAGTAATCGGCAAGACTTTATTTTCAGCACATTCGTCGGATACTATTTCAAAAGTAATGGGCAAGACTTTATTTTCAGCACATTCGTCGGATACTATTTCAAAAGTAATCGGCAAGACTTTATTTTCAGCACATTCGTCGGTTACTATTTCAAAAGTAATTGGCAAGATTTTTATTTTCAGCATATTCGTCGGATACTTTTTCAAAAGTAATCGGCAAGACTTTATTTTCAACATATTCGTCGGTTACTATTTCAAAAGTAATCGGCAAGACTTTATTTTTAGCACATTCGTCGGTTACTATTTCAAAAGTAATCGGCAAGATTTTTATTGTCAGCATATTCGTCGGTTACTATTTCAAAAGTAATCGACAAGGTTTTTATTTTCAACATATTCGTCGGTTACTATTTCAAAAGTAATCGGCAAGACTTTATTTTCAACACATTCGTCGGTTACTATTTCAAAAGTAATCGGCAAGCTTTTTATTTTCAGCATATTCGTCGGTGACTATTTCAAATGTAATCGGCAAAATTTTTATTTTCAACATATTCGTCGGTTACTATTTCAAATGTAATCGGCAAGACTTTATTTTTAGCACATTTGTCGGTTACTATTTCAAAAGTAATCGGCCAGATTTTTATTTTCAGCATATTCGTCGGTTACTATTTTAAAAGTAATCGGGGGCATTATTTATTTTCAGCACATTCGTCGGTTACTATTTCAAAAGTAATCGGCAAGATTTTTATTTTCAGCATATTTGTCGGTTACTATTTTAAAAGTAATCGGCAAGACTTTATTTTCAGCACATTCGTCGGATACTCTTTCAAAAGTAATTGGCAAGACTTTATTTTCAGCACATTCGTGGGATACTATTTCAAAAGTAATCGGCAAGACTTTATTTTCAGCACATTCGTCGGTTCCAATTTCAAAAGTATTTGGCAAGATTGTTATTTTCAGCATATTCGTCGGATACTTTTTCAAAAGTAATCGGCAAGACTTTATTTTCAACATATTCGTCGGTTACTATTTCAAAAGTAATCGGCAAGACTTTATTTTCAGCACATTCGTCGGTTACTATTTCAAAAGTAATCGGCAGGATTTTTATTTTCAGCATATTCGTCGGTTACTATTTCAAAAGTAATCGACAAGGTTTTTATTTTCAACATATTCGTCGGTTACTATTTCAAAAGTAATCGGCAAGACTTTATTTTCAACACATTCGTCGGATACTATTTCAAAAGTAATGGGCAAGATTTTTATTTTCAGCATATTCGTCGGATACTTTTTCAAAAGTAATCGGCAAGACTTTATTTTCAACATATTCGTCGGTTACTATTTCAAAAGTAATCGGCAAGATTTTTATTTTCAACATATTCGTCGGTTACTATTTCAAAAGTAATCGGCAAACCTTTTTTTTCAGCACATTCGTCGGTTACTATTTCAAAAGTAATCGGCTAGATTTTTATTTTCAGCATATTCGTCGGTGACTATTTCAAAAGTAATCGGCATTATTTATTTTCAGCACATTCGTCGGTTACTATTTCAAAAGTAATCGGCAAGACTTTATTTTCAGCACATTCGTCGGATACTATTTCAAAAGTAATGGGCAAGACTTTATTTTCAGCACATTCGTCGGATACTATTTCAAAAGTAATCGGCAAGACTTTATTTTCAGCACATTTGTCGGTTACTATTTCAAAAGTAATTGGCAAGATTTTTATTTTCAGCATATTCGTCGGATACTTTTTCAAAAGTAATCGGCAAGACTTTATTTTCAACATATTCGTCGGTTACTATTTCAAAAGTAATCGGCAAGACTTTATTTTTAGCACATTCGTCGGTTACTATTTCAAAAGTAATCGGCAAGATTTTTATTTTCAGCATATTCGTCGGTTACTATTTCAAAAGTAATCGACAAGGTTTTTATTTTCAACATATTCGTCGGTTTCTATTTCAAAAGTAATCGGCAAGACTTTATTTTCAACACATTCGTCGGTTACTATTTCAAAAGTAATCGGCCACATTTTTATTTTCAGCATATTCGTGGGTTACTATTTCAAAAGTAATCGGCAAGATTTTTATTTTAAGCATATTTGTCGGCTACTATTATAAAAGTAATCGGCAAGACTTTATTTTTAGCACATTCCTCGGTTACTATTTCAAAAGTAATCGGGAAGATTTTTATTTTCAGTATATTCGTCGGTTACTATTTCAAAAGTAATCGGCAAAATTTTTATTTTCAACATATTCGTTGGTTACTATTTCAAATGTAATCGGCAAGACATTATTTTTAGCACACTTGTCGGTTACTATTTCAAAAGTAATCGGCAAGATTTTTATTTTCAGCATATTCGTCGGTTACTATTTTAAAAGTAATCGGGGGCATTATTTATTTTCAGCACATTCGTCGGTTACTATTTCAAAAGTAATCGGCAAGATTTTTATTTTCAGCATATTTGTCGGTTACTATTTTAAAAGTAATCGGCAAGACTTTATTTTCAGCACATTCGTCGGATACTATTTCAAAAGTAATTGGCAAGACTTTATTTTCAGCACATTCGTCGGATACTATTTCAAAAGTAATCGGCAAGACTTTATTTTCAGCACATTCGTCGGTTACTATTTCAAAAGTAGTTGGCAAGATTTTTATTTTCAGCATATTCGTCGGATTCTTTTTCAAAAGTAATCGGCAAGACTTTATTTTCAACATATTCGTCGGTTACTATTTCAAAAGTAATCGGCAAACCTTTTTTTCAGCACATTCGTCGGTTACTATTTCAAAAGTAATCGGCTAGATTTTTATTTTCAGCATATTCGTCGGTGACTATTTCAAAAGTAATCGGCATTATTTATTTTCAGCACATTCGTCGGTTACTATTTCAAAAGTAATCGGCAAGACTTTATTTTCAGCACATTCGTCGGATACTATTTCAAAAGTAATTGGCAAGACTTTATTTTCAGCACATTCGTCGGATACTATTTCAAAAGTAATCGGCAAGACTTTATTTTCAGCACATTCGTCGGTTACTATTTCAAAAGTAATGGGCAAGATTTTTATTTTCAGCATATTCGTCGGATACTTTTTCAAAAGTAATCGGCAAGACTTTATTTTCAACATATTCGTCGGTTACTATTTCAAAAGTAATCGGCAAGATTTTTATTTTCAACATATTCGTCGGTTACTATTTCAAAAGTAATCGGCAAACCTTTTTTTTCAGCACATTCGTCGGTTACTATTTCAAAAGTAATCGGCTAGATTTTTATTTTCAGCATATTCGTCGGTGACTATTTCAAAAGTAATCGGCATTATTTATTTTCAGCACATTCGTCGGTTACTATTTCAAAAGTAATCGGCAAGACTTTATTTTCAACACATTCGTCGGTTACTATTTCAAAAGTAATCGGCCACATTTTTATTTTCAGCATATTCGTGGGTTACTATTTCAAAAGTAATCGGCAAGATTTTTATTTTAAGCATATTTGTCGGCTACTATTATAAAAGTAATCGGCAAGACTTTATTTTTAGCACATTCCTCGGTTACTATTTCAAAAGTAATCGGGAAGATTTTTATTTTCAGTATATTCGTCGGTTACTATTTCAAAAGTAATCGGCAAAATTTTTATTTTCAACATATTCGTTGGTTACTATTTCAAATGTAATCGGCAAGACATTATTTTTAGCACACTTGTCGGTTACTATTTCAAAAGTAATCGGCAAGATTTTTATTTTCAGCATATTCGTCGGTTACTATTTTAAAAGTAATCGGGGGCATTATTTATTTTCAGCACATTCGTCGGTTACTATTTCAAAAGTAATCGGCAAGATTTTTATTTTCAGCATATTTGTCGGTTACTATTTTAAAAGTAATCGGCAAGACTTTATTTTCTGCACATTCGTCGGATACTATTTCAAAAGTAATTGGCAAGACTTTATTTTCAGCACATTCGTCGGATACTATTTCAAAAGTAATCGGCAAGACTTTATTTTCAGCACATTCGTCGGTTACTATTTCAAAAGTAGTTGGCAAGATTTTTATTTTCAGCATATTCGTCGGATTCTTTTTCAAAAGTAATCGGCAAGACTTTATTTTCAACATATTCGTCGGTTACTATTTCAAAAGTAATCGGCAAACCTTTTTTTCAGCACATTCGTCGGTTACTATTTCAAAAGTAATCGGCTAGATTTTTATTTTCAGCATATTCGTCGGTGACTATTTCAAAAGTAATCGGCATTATTTATTTTCAGCACATTCGTCGGTTACTATTTCAAAAGTAATCGGCAAGACTTTATTTTCAGCACATTCGTCGGATACTATTTCAAAAGTAATTGGCAAGACTTTATTTTCAGCACATTCGTCGGATACTATTTCAAAAGTAATCGGCAAGACTTTATTTTCAGCACATTCGTCGGTTACTATTTCAAAAGTAATGGGCAAGATTTTTATTTTCAGCATATTCGTCGGATACTTTTTCAAAAGTAATCGGCAAGACTTTATTTTCAACATATTCGTCGGTTACTATTTCAAAAGTAATCGGCAAGATTTTTATTTTCAACATATTCGTCGGTTACTATTTCAAAAGTAATCGGCAAACCTTTTTTTTCAGCACATTCGTCGGTTACTATTTCAAAAGTAATCGGCTAGATTTTTATTTTCAGCATATTCGTCGGTGACTATTTCAAAAGTAATCGGCATTATTTATTTTCAGCACATTCGTCGGTTACTATTTCAAAAGTAATCGGCAAGACTTTATTTTCAGCACATTCGTCGGATACTATTTCAAAAGTAATGGGCAAGACTTTATTTTCAGCACATTCGTCGGATACTATTTCAAAAGTAATCGGCAAGACTTTATTTTCAGCACATTTGTCGGTTACTATTTCAAAAGTAATTGGCAAGATTTTTATTTTCAGCATATTCGTCGGATACTTTTTCAAAAGTAATCGGCAAGACTTTATTTTCAACATATTCGTCGGTTACTATTTCAAAAGTAATCGGCAAGACTTTATTTTTAGCACATTCGTCGGTTACTATTTCAAAAGTAATCGGCAAGATTTTTATTTTCAGCATATTCGTCGGTTACTATTTCAAAAGTAATCGACAAGGTTTTTATTTTCAACATATTCGTTGGTTACTATTTCAAATGTAATCGGCAAGACATTATTTTTAGCACACTTGTCGGTTACTATTTCAAAAGTAATCGGCAAGATTTTTATTTTCAGCATATTCGTCGGTTACTATTTTAAAAGTAATCGGGGGCATTATTTATTTTCAGCACATTCGTCGGTTACTATTTCAAAAGTAATCGGCTAGATTTTTATTTTCAGCATATTCGTCGGTGACTATTTCAAAAGTAATCGGCATTATTTATTTTCAGCACATTCGTCGGTTACTATTTCAAAAGTAATCGGCAAGACTTTATTTTCAACACATTCGTCGGTTACTATTTCAAAAGTAATCGGCCACATTTTTATTTTCAGCATATTCGTGGGTTACTATTTCAAAAGTAATCGGCAAGATTTTTATTTTAAGCATATTTGTCGGCTACTATTATAAAAGTAATCGGCAAGACTTTATTTTTAGCACATTCCTCGGTTACTATTTCAAAAGTAATCGGGAAGATTTTTATTTTCAGTATATTCCTCGGTTACTATTTCAAAAGTAATCGGCAAGATTTTTATTTTCAACATATTCGTCGGTTACTATTTCAAAAGTAATCGGCAAACCTTTTTTTTCAGCACATTCGTCGGTTACTATTTCAAAAGTAATCGGCTAGATTTTTATTTTCAGCATATTCGTCGGTGACTATTTCAAAAGTAATCGGCATTATTTATTTTCAGCACATTCGTCGGTTACTATTTCAAAAGTAATCGGCAAGACTTTATTTTCAGCACATTCGTCGGATACTATTTCAAAAGTAATGGGCAAGACTTTATTTTCAGCACATTCGTCGGATACTATTTCAAAAGTAATCGGCAAGACTTTATTTTCAGCACATTTGTCGGTTACTATTTCAAAAGTAATTGGCAAGATTTTTATTTTCAGCATATTCGTCGGATACTTTTTCAAAAGTAATCGGCAAGACTTTATTTTCAACATATTCGTCGGTTACTATTTCAAAAGTAATCGGCAAGACTTTATTTTTAGCACATTCGTCGGTTACTATTTCAAAAGTAATCGGCAAGATTTTTATTTTCAGCATATTCGTCGGTTACTATTTCAAAAGTAATCGACAAGGTTTTTATTTTCAACATATTCGTTGGTTACTATTTCAAATGTAATCGGCAAGACATTATTTTTAGCACACTTGTCGGTTACTATTTCAAAAGTAATCGGCAAGATTTTTATTTTCAGCATATTCGTCGGTTACTATTTTAAAAGTAATCGGGGGCATTATTTATTTTCAGCACATTCGTCGGTTACTATTTCAAAAGTAATCGGCTAGATTTTTATTTTCAGCATATTCGTCGGTGACTATTTCAAAAGTAATCGGCATTATTTATTTTCAGCACATTCGTCGGTTACTATTTCAAAAGTAATCGGCAAGACTTTATTTTCAACACATTCGTCGGTTACTATTTCAAAAGTAATCGGCCACATTTTTATTTTCAGCATATTCGTGGGTTACTATTTCAAAAGTAATCGGCAAGATTTTTATTTTAAGCATATTTGTCGGCTACTATTATAAAAGTAATCGGCAAGACTTTATTTTTAGCACATTCCTCGGTTACTATTTCAAAAGTAATCGGGAAGATTTTTATTTTCAGTATATTCCTCGGTTACTATTTCAAAAGTAATCGGCAAAATTTTTATTTTCAACATATTCGTTGGTTACTATTTCAAATGTAATCGGCAAGACATTATTTTTAGCACACTTGTCGGTTACTATTTCAAAAGTAATCGGCAAGATTTTTATTTTCAGCATATTCGTCGGTTACTATTTTAAAAGTAATCGGGGGCATTATTTATTTTCAGCACATTCGTCGGTTACTATTTCAAAAGTAATCGGCAAGATTTTTATTTTCAGCATATTTGTCGGTTACTATTTTAAAAGTAATCGGCAAGACTTTATTTTCAGCACATTCGTCGGATACTATTTCAAAAGTAATTGGCAAGACTTTATTTTCAGCACATTCGTCGGATACTATTTCAAAAGTAATCGGCAAGACTTTATTTTCAGCACATTCGTCGGTTACTATTTCAAAAGTAGTTGGCAAGATTTTTATTTTCAGCATATTCGTCGGATTCTTTTTCAAAAGTAATCGGCAAGACTTTATTTTCAACATATTCGTCGGTTACTATTTCAAAAGTAATCGGCAAACCTTTTTTTCAGCACATTCGTCGGTTACTATTTCAAAAGTAATCGGCTAGATTTTTATTTTCAGCATATTCGTCGGTGACTATTTCAAAAGTAATCGGCATTATTTATTTTCAGCACATTCGTCGGTTACTATTTCAAAAGTAATCGGCAAGACTTTATTTTCAGCACATTCGTCGGATACTATTTCAAAAGTAATTGGCAAGACTTTATTTTCAGCACATTCGTCGGATACTATTTCAAAAGTAATCGGCAAGACTTTATTTTCAGCACGATCGTCGGTTACTATTTCAAAAGTAATGGGCAAGATTTTTATTTTCAGCATATTCGTCGGATACTTTTTCAAAAGTAATCGGCAAGACTTTATTTTCAACATATTCGTCGGTTACTATTTCAAAAGTAATCGGCAAGATTTTTATTTTCAACATATTCGTCGGTTACTATTTCAAAAGTAATCGGCAAACCTTTTTTTTCAGCACATTCGTCGGTTACTATTTCAAAAGTAATCGGCTAGATTTTTATTTTCAGCATATTCGTCGGTGACTATTTCAAAAGTAATCGGCATTATTTATTTTCAGCACATTCGTCGGTTACTATTTCAAAAGTAATCGGCAAGACTTTATTTTCAGCACATTCGTCGGATACTATTTCAAAAGTAATGGGCAAGACTTTATTTTCAGCACATTCGTCGGATACTATTTCAAAAGTAATGGGCAAGACTTTATTTTCAGCACATTCGTCGGTTACTATTTCAAAAGTAATCGGCAAGACTTTATTTTCAGCACATTCGTCGGATACTATTTCAAAAGTAATGGGCAAGACTTTATTTTCAGCACATTCGTCGGATACTATTTCAAAAGTAATCGGCAAGACTTTATTTTCAGCACATTCGTCGGTTACTATTTCAAAAGTAATTGGCAAGATTTTTATTTTCAGCATATTCGTCGGATACTTTTTCAAAAGTAATCGGCAAGACTTTATTTTCAACATATTCGTCTGTTACTATTTCAAAAGTAATCGGCAAGACTTTATTTTTAGCACATTCGTCGGTTACTATTTCAAAAGTAATCGGCAAGCTTTTTATTTTCAGCATATTCGTCGGTTACTATTTCAAAAGTAATCGGCAAGATTTTTATTTTCAACATATTCGTCGGTTACTATTTCAAAAGTAATCGGGAAACCTTTTTTTTCAGCACATTCGTCGGTTACTATTTCAAAAGTAATCGGCTAGATTTTTATTTTCAGCATATTCGTCGGTGACTATTTCAAATGTAATCGGCAAAATTTTTATTTTCAACATATTCGTCGGTTACTATTTCAAATGTAATCGGCAAGACTTTATTTTTAGCACATTTGTCGGTTACTATTTCAAAAGTAATCGGCCAGATTTTTATTTTCAGCATATTCGTCGGTTACTATTTTAAAAGTAATCGGGGGCATTATTTATTTTCAGCACATTCGTCGGTTACTATTTCAAAAGTAATCGGCAAGATTTTTATTTTCAGCATATTTGTCGGTTACTATTTTAAAAGTAATCGGCAAGACTTTATTTTCAGCACATTCGTCGGATACTCTTTCAAAAGTAATTGGCAAGACTTTATTTTCAGCACATTCGTGGGATACTATTTCAAAAGTAATCGGCAAGACTTTATTTTCAGCACATTCGTCGGTTCCAATTTCAAAAGTATTTGGCAAGATTGTTATTTTCAGCATATTCGTCGGTTACTATTTCAAAAGTAATCGACAAGGTTTTTATTTTCAACATATTCGTCGGTTACTATTTCAAAAGTAATCGGCAAGACTTTATTTTCAACACATTCGTCGGTTACTATTTCAAAAGTAATCGGCAAGATTTTTATTTTCAGCATATTCGTCGGTTACTATTTCAAAAGTAATCGGCAAGAATTTTATTTTCAACATATTCGTCGGTTACTATTTCAAAAGTAATCGGCAAACCTTTTTTTCAGCACATTCGTCGGTTACTATTTCAAAAGTAATCGGCTAGATTTTTATTTTCAGCATATTCGTCGGTGACTATTTCAAAAGTAATCGGCATTATTTATTTTCAGCACATTCGTCGGTTACTATTTCAAAAGTAATCGGCAAGACTTTATTTTCAGCACATTCGTCGGATACTATTTCAAAAGTAATTGGCAAGACTTTATTTTCAGCACATTCGTCGGATACTATTTCAAAAGTAATCGGCAAGACTTTATTTTCAGCACATTCGTCGGTTACTATTTCAAAAGTAATGGGCAAGATTTTTATTTTCAGCATATTCGTCGGATACTTTTTCAAAAGTAATCGGCAAGACTTTATTTTCAACATATTCGTCGGTTACTATTTCAAAAGTAATCGGCAAGATTTTTATTTTCAACATATTCGTCGGTTACTATTTCAAAAGTAATCGGCAAACCTTTTTTTTCAGCACATTCGTCGGTTACTATTTCAAAAGTAATCGGCTAGATTTTTATTTTCAGCATATTCGTCGGTGACTATTTCAAAAGTAATCGGCATTATTTATTTTCAACACATTCGTCGGTTACTATTTCAAAAGTAATCGGCAAGACTTTATTTTCAGCACATTCGTCGGATACTATTTCAAAAGTAATTGGCAAGACTTTATTTTCAGCACATTCGTCGGATACTATTTCAAAAGTAATCGGCCAGACTTTATTTTCAGCACATTCGTCGGTTACTATTTCAAAAGTAATTGGCAAGATTTTTATTTTCATCATATTCGTCGGATACTTTTTCAAAAGTAATCGGCAAGACTTTATTTTCAACATATTCGTCGGTTACTATTTCAAAAGTAATTGGCAAGATTTTTATTTTCAGCATATTCGTCGGATACTTTTTCAAAAGTAATCGGCAAGACTTTATTTTCAACATATTCGTCGGTTACTATTTCAAAAGTAATCGGCAAGATTTTTATTTTCAACATATTCGTCGGTTACTATTTCAAAAGTAATCGGCAAACCTTTTTTTTCAGCACATTCGTCGGTTACTATTTCAAAAGTAATCGGCTAGATTTTTATTTTCAGCATATTCGTCGGTGACTATTTCAAAAGTAATCGGCATTATTTATTTTCAGCACATTCGTCGGTTACTATTTCAAAAGTAATCGGCAAGACTTTATTTTCAGCACATTCGTCGGATACTATTTCAAAAGTAATGGGCAAGACTTTATTTTCAGCACATTCGTCGGATACTATTTCAAAAGTAATCGGCAAGACTTTATTTTCAGCACATTCGTCGGTTACTATTTCAAAAGTAATTGGCAAGATTTTTATTTTCAGCATATTCGTCGGATACTTTTTCAAAAGTAATCGGCAAGACTTTATTTTCAACATATTCGTCGGTTACTATTTCAAAAGTAATCGGCAAGACTTTATTTTTAGCACATTCGTCGGTTACTATTTCAAAAGTAATCGGCAAGATTTTTATTTTCAGCATATTCGTCGGTTACTATTTCAAAAGTAATCGACAAGGTTTTTATTTTCAACATATTCGTCGGTTACTATTTCAAAAGTAATCGGCAAGACTTTATTTTCAACACATTCGTCGGTTACTATTTCAAAAGTAATCGGCAAGCTTTTTATTTTCAGCATATTCGTCGGTGACTATTTCAAATGTAATCGGCAAAATTTTTATTTTCAACATATTCGTCGGTTACTATTTCAAAAGTAATCGGCAAGATTTTTATTTTCAACATATTCGTCGGTTACTATTTCAAAAGTAATCGGGAAACCTTTTTTTTCAGCACATTCGTCGGTTACTATTTCAAAAGTAATCGGCTAGATTTTTATTTTCAGCATATTCATCGGTGACTATTTCAAATGTAATCGGCAAAATTTTTATTTTCAACATATTCGTCGGTTACTATTTCAAATGTAATCGGCAAGACTTTATTTTTAGCACATTTGTCGGTTACTATTTCAAAAGTAATCGGCCAGATTTTTATTTTCAGCATATTCGTCGGTTACTATTTTAAAAGTAATCGGGGGCATTATTTATTTTCAGCACATTCGTCGGTTACTATTTCAAAAGTAATCGGCAAGATTTTTATTTTCAGCATATTTGTCGGTTACTATTTTAAAAGTAATCGGCAAGACTTTATTTTCAGCACATTCGTCGGATACTCTTTCAAAAGTAATTGGCAAGACTTTATTTTCAGCACATTCGTGGGATACTATTTCAAAAGTAATCGGCAAGACTTTATTTTCAGCACATTCGTCGGTTCCAATTTCAAAAGTATTTGGCAAGATTGTTATTTTCAGCATATTCGTCGGATACTTTTTCAAAAGTAATCGGCAAGACTTTATTTTCAACATATTTGTCGGTTACTATTTCAAAAGTAATCGGCAAGACTTTATTTTCAGCACATTCGTCGGTTACTATTTCAAAAGTAATCGGCAGGATTTTTATTTTCAGCATATTCGTCGGTTACTATTTCAAAAGTAATCGACAAGGTTTTTATTTTCAACATATTCGTCGGTTACTATTTCAAAAGTAATCGGCAAGATTTTTATTTTCAGCACATTCGTCGGTTACTATTTCAAAAGTAATCGGCTAGATTTTTATTTTCAGCATATTCGTCGGTGACTATTTCAAAAGTAATCGGCATTATTTATTTTCAGCACATTCGTCAAGACTTTATTTTCAGCACATTCGTCGGTTACTATTTCAAAACTAATGGGCAAGATTTTTATTTTCAGCATATTCGTCGGATACTTTTTCAAAAGTAATCGGCAAGACTTTATTTTCAACATATTCGTCGGTTACTATTTCAAAAGTAATCGGCAAGATTTTTATTTTCAACATATTCGTCGGTTACTATTTCAAAAGTAATCGGCAAACCTTTTTTTTCAGCACATTCGTCGGTTACTATTTCAAAAGTAATCGGCTAGATTTTTATTTTCAGCATATTCGTCGGTGACTATTTCAAAAGTAATCGGCATTATTTATTTTCAGCACATTCGTCGGTTACTATTTCAAAAGTAATCGGCAAGACTTTATTTTCAGCACATTCGTCGGATACTATTTCAAAAGTAATGGGCAAGACTTTATTTTCAGCACATTCGTCGGATACTATTTCAAAAGTAATCGGCAAGACTTTATTTTCAGCACATTTGTCGGTTACTATTTCAAAAGTAATTGGCAAGATTTTTATTTTCAGCATATTCGTCGGATACTTTTTCAAAAGTAATCGGCAAGACTTTATTTTCAACATATTCGTCGGTTACTATTTCAAAAGTAATCGGCAAGACTTTATTTTTAGCACATTCGTCGGTTACTATTTCAAAAGTAATCGGCAAGATTTTTATTTTCAGCATATTCGTCGGTTACTATTTCAAAAGTAATCGACAAGGTTTTTATTTTCAACATATTCGTCGGTTTCTATTTCAAAAGTAATCGGCAAGACTTTATTTTCAACACATTCGTCGGTTACTATTTCAAAAGTAATCGGCCACATTTTTATTTTCAGCATATTCGTGGGTTACTATTTCAAAAGTAATCGGCAAGATTTTTATTTTAAGCATATTTGTCGGCTACTATTATAAAAGTAATCGGCAAGACTTTATTTTTAGCACATTCCTCGGTTACTATTTCAAAAGTAATCGGGAAGATTTTTATTTTCAGTATATTCGTCGGTTACTATTTCAAAATTAATCGGCAAAATTTTTATTTTCAACATATTCGTTGGTTACTATTTCAAATGTAATCGGCAAGACATTATTTTTAGCACACTTGTCGGTTACTATTTCAAAAGTAATCGGCAAGATTTTTATTTTCAGCATATTCGTCGGTTACTATTTTAAAAGTAATCGGGGGCATTATTTATTTTCAGCACATTCGTCGGTTACTATTTCAAAAGTAATCGGGAAACCTTTTTTTTCAGCACATTCGTCGGTTACTATTTCAAAAGTAATCGGCTAGATTTTTATTTTCAGCATATTCATCGGTGACTATTTCAAATGTAATCGGCAAAATTTTTATTTTCAACATATTCGTCGGTTACTATTTCAAATGTAATCGGCAAGACTTTATTTTTAGCACATTTGTCGGTTACTATTTCAAAAGTAATCGGCCAGATTTTTATTTTCAGCATATTCGTCGGTTACTATTTTAAAAGTAATCGGGGGCATTATTTATTTTCAGCACATTCGTCGGTTACTATTTCAAAAGTAATCGGCAAGATTTTTATTTTCAGCATATTTGTCGGTTACTATTTTAAAAGTAATCGGCAAGACTTTATTTTCAGCACATTCGTCGGATACTCTTTCAAAAGTAATTGGCAAGACTTTATTTTCAGCACATTCGTGGGATACTATTTCAAAAGTAATCGGCAAGACTTTATTTTCAGCACATTCGTCGGTTCCAATTTCAAAAGTATTTGGCAAGATTGTTATTTTCAGCATATTCGTCGGATACTTTTTCAAAAGTAATCGGCAAGACTTTATTTTCAACATATTTGTCGGTTACTATTTCAAAAGTAATCGGCAAGACTTTATTTTCAGCACATTCGTCGGTTACTATTTCAAAAGTAATCGGCAGGATTTTTATTTTCAGCATATTCGTCGGTTACTATTTCAAAAGTAATCGACAAGGTTTTTATTTTCAACATATTCGTCGGTTACTATTTCAAAAGTAATCGGCAAGACTTTATTTTCAACACATTCGTCGGTTACTATTTCAAAAGTAATCGGCAAGATTTTTATTTTCAGCATATTCGTCGGTTACTATTTCAAAAGTAATCGGCAAGAATTTTATTTTCAACATATTCGTCGGTTACTATTTCAAAAGTAATCGGCAAACCTTTTTTTCAGCACATTCGTCGGTTACTATTTCAAAAGTAATCGGCTAGATTTTTATTTTCAGCATATTCGTCGGTGACTATTTCAAAAGTAATCGGCATTATTTATTTTCAGCACATTCGTCAAGACTTTATTTTCAGCACATTCGTCGGTTACTATTTCAAAACTAATGGGCAAGATTTTTATTTTCAGCATATTCGTCGGATACTTTTTCAAAAGTAATCGGCAAGACTTTATTTTCAACATATTCGTCGGTTACTATTTCAAAAGTAATCGGCAAGATTTTTATTTTCAACATATTCGTCGGTTACTATTTCAAAAGTAATCGGCAAACCTTTTTTTTCAGCACATTCGTCGGTTACTATTTCAAAAGTAATCGGCTAGATTTTTATTTTCAGCATATTCGTCGGTGACTATTTCAAAAGTAATCGGCATTATTTATTTTCAGCACATTCGTCGGTTACTATTTCAAAAGTAATCGGCAAGACTTTATTTTCAGCACATTCGTCGGATACTATTTCAAAAGTAATGGGCAAGACTTTATTTTCAGCACATTCGTCGGATACTATTTCAAAAGTAATCGGCAAGACTTTATTTTCAGCACATTTGTCGGTTACTATTTCAAAAGTAATTGGCAAGATTTTTATTTTCAGCATATTCGTCGGATACTTTTTCAAAAGTAATCGGCAAGACTTTATTTTCAACATATTCGTCGGTTACTATTTCAAAAGTAATCGGCAAGACTTTATTTTTAGCACATTCGTCGGTTACTATTTCAAAAGTAATCGGCAAGATTTTTATTTTCAGCATATTCGTCGGTTACTATTTCAAAAGTAATCGACAAGGTTTTTATTTTCAACATATTCGTTGGTTACTATTTCAAATGTAATCGGCAAGACATTATTTTTAGCACACTTGTCGGTTACTATTTCAAAAGTAATCGGCAAGATTTTTATTTTCAGCATATTCGTCGGTTACTATTTTAAAAGTAATCGGGGGCATTATTTATTTTCAGCACATTCGTCGGTTACTATTTCAAAAGTAATCGGGAAACCTTTTTTTTCAGCACATTCGTCGGTTACTATTTCAAAAGTAATCGGCTAGATTTTTATTTTCAGCATATTCATCGGTGACTATTTCAAATGTAATCGGCAAAATTTTTATTTTCAACATATTCGTCGGTTACTATTTCAAATGTAATCGGCAAGACTTTATTTTCAGCACATTCGTCGGATACTATTTCAAAAGTAATGGGCAAGACTTTATTTTCAGCACATTCGTCGGATACTATTTCAAAAGTAATCGGCAAGACTTTATTTTCAGCACATTTGTCGGTTACTATTTCAAAAGTAATTGGCAAGATTTTTATTTTCAGCATATTCGTCGGATACTTTTTCAAAAGTAATCGGCAAGACTTTATTTTCAACATATTCGTCGGTTACTATTTCAAAAGTAATCGGCAAGACTTTATTTTTAGCACATTCGTCGGTTACTATTTCAAAAGTAATCGGCAAGATTTTTATTTTCAGCATATTCGTCGGTTACTATTTCAAAAGTAATCGACAAGGTTTTTATTTTCAACATATTCGTTGGTTACTATTTCAAATGTAATCGGCAAGACATTATTTTTAGCACACTTGTCGGTTACTATTTCAAAAGTAATCGGCAAGATTTTTATTTTCAGCATATTCGTCGGTTACTATTTTAAAAGTAATCGGGGGCATTATTTATTTTCAGCACATTCGTCGGTTACTATTTCAAAAGTAATCGGGAAACCTTTTTTTTCAGCACATTCGTCGGTTACTATTTCAAAAGTAATCGGCTAGATTTTTATTTTCAGCATATTCATCGGTGACTATTTCAAATGTAATCGGCAAAATTTTTATTTTCAACATATTCGTCGGTTACTATTTCAAATGTAATCGGCAAGACTTTATTTTTAGCACATTTGTCGGTTACTATTTCAAAAGTAATCGGCCAGATTTTTATTTTCAGCATATTCGTCGGTTACTATTTTAAAAGTAATCGGGGGCATTATTTATTTTCAGCACATTCGTCGGTTACTATTTCAAAAGTAATCGGCAAGATTTTTATTTTCAGCATATTTGTCGGTTACTATTTTAAAAGTAATCGGCAAGACTTTATTTTCAGCACATTCGTCGGATACTCTTTCAAAAGTAATTGGCAAGACTTTATTTTCAGCACATTCGTGGGATACTATTTCAAAAGTAATCGGCAAGACTTTATTTTCAGCACATTCGTCGGTTCCAATTTCAAAAGTATTTGGCAAGATTGTTATTTTCAGCATATTCGTCGGATACTTTTTCAAAAGTAATCGGCAAGACTTTATTTTCAACATATTTGTCGGTTACTATTTCAAAAGTAATCGGCAAGACTTTATTTTCAGCACATTCGTCGGTTACTATTTCAAAAGTAATCGGCAGGATTTTTATTTTCAGCATATTCGTCGGTTACTATTTCAAAAGTAATCGACAAGGTTTTTATTTTCAACATATTCGTCGGTTACTATTTCAAAAGTAATCGGCAAGACTTTATTTTCAACACATTCGTCGGTTACTATTTCAAAAGTAATCGGCAAGATTTTTATTTTCAGCATATTCGTCGGTTACTATTTCAAAAGTAATCGGCAAGAATTTTATTTTCAACATATTCGTCGGTTACTATTTCAAAAGTAATCGGCAAACCTTTTTTTCAGCACATTCGTCGGTTACTATTTCAAAAGTAATCGGCTAGATTTTTATTTTCAGCATATTCGTCGGTGACTATTTCAAAAGTAATCGGCATTATTTATTTTCAGCACATTCGTCAAGACTTTATTTTCAGCACATTCGTCGGTTACTATTTCAAAACTAATGGGCAAGATTTTTATTTTCAGCATATTCGTCGGATACTTTTTCAAAAGTAATCGGCAAGACTTTATTTTCAACATATTCGTCGGTTACTATTTCAAAAGTAATCGGCAAGATTTTTATTTTCAACATATTCGTCGGTTACTATTTCAAAAGTAATCGGCAAACCTTTTTTTTCAGCACATTCGTCGGTTACTATTTCAAAAGTAATCGGCTAGATTTTTATTTTCAGCATATTCGTCGGTGACTATTTCAAAAGTAATCGGCATTATTTATTTTCAGCACATTCGTCGGTTACTATTTCAAAAGTAATCGGCAAGACTTTATTTTCAGCACATTCGTCGGATACTATTTCAAAAGTAATGGGCAAGACTTTATTTTCAGCATATTCGTCGGTTACTATTTTAAAAGTAATCGGGGGCATTATTTATTTTCAGCACATTCGTCGGTTACTATTTCAAAAGTAATCGGGAAACCTTTTTTTTCAGCACATTCGTCGGTTACTATTTCAAAAGTAATCGGCTAGATTTTTATTTTCAGCATATTCATCGGTGACTATTTCAAATGTAATCGGCAAAATTTTTATTTTCAACATATTCGTCGGTTACTATTTCAAATGTAATCGGCAAGACTTTATTTTTAGCACATTTGTCGGTTACTATTTCAAAAGTAATCGGCCAGATTTTTATTTTCAGCATATTCGTCGGTTACTATTTTAAAAGTAATCGGGGGCATTATTTATTTTCAGCACATTCGTCGGTTACTATTTCAAAAGTAATCGGCAAGATTTTTATTTTCAGCATATTTGTCGGTTACTATTTTAAAAGTAATCGGCAAGACTTTATTTTCAGCACATTCGTCGGATACTCTTTCAAAAGTAATTGGCAAGACTTTATTTTCAGCACATTCGTGGGATACTATTTCAAAAGTAATCGGCAAGACTTTATTTTCAGCACATTCGTCGGTTCCAATTTCAAAAGTATTTGGCAAGATTGTTATTTTCAGCATATTCGTCGGATACTTTTTCAAAAGTAATCGGCAAGACTTTATTTTCAACATATTTGTCGGTTACTATTTCAAAAGTAATCGGCAAGACTTTATTTTCAGCACATTCGTCGGTTACTATTTCAAAAGTAATCGGCAGGATTTTTATTTTCAGCATATTCGTCGGTTACTATTTCAAAAGTAATCGACAAGGTTTTTATTTTCAACATATTCGTCGGTTACTATTTCAAAAGTAATCGGCAAGACTTTATTTTCAACACATTCGTCGGTTACTATTTCAAAAGTAATCGGCAAGATTTTTATTTTCAGCATATTCGTCGGTTACTATTTCAAAAGTAATCGGCAAGAATTTTATTTTCAACATATTCGTCGGTTACTATTTCAAAAGTAATCGGCAAACCTTTTTTTCAGCACATTCGTCGGTTACTATTTCAAAAGTAATCGGCTAGATTTTTATTTTCAGCATATTCGTCGGTGACTATTTCAAAAGTAATCGGCATTATTTATTTTCAGCACATTCGTCAAGACTTTATTTTCAGCACATTCGTCGGTTACTATTTCAAAACTAATGGGCAAGATTTTTATTTTCAGCATATTCGTCGGATACTTTTTCAAAAGTAATCGGCAAGACTTTATTTTCAACATATTCGTCGGTTACTATTTCAAAAGTAATCGGCAAACCTTTTTTTTCAGCACATTCGTCGGTTACTATTTCAAAAGTAATCGGCTAGATTTTTATTTTCAGCATATTCGTCGGTGACTATTTCAAAAGTAATCGGCATTATTTATTTTCAGCACATTCGTCGGTTACTATTTCAAAAGTAATCGGCAAGACTTTATTTTCAGCACATTCGTCGGATACTATTTCAAAAGTAATGGGCAAGACTTTATTTTCAGCACATTCGTCGGATACTATTTCAAAAGTAATCGGCAAGACTTTATTTTCAGCACATTTGTCGGTTACTATTTCAAAAGTAATTGGCAAGATTTTTATTTTCAGCATATTCGTCGGATACTTTTTCAAAAGTAATCGGCAAGACTTTATTTTCAACATATTCGTCGGTTACTATTTCAAAAGTAATCGGCAAGACTTTATTTTTAGCACATTCGTCGGTTACTATTTCAAAAGTAATCGGCAAGATTTTTATTTTCAGCATATTCGTCGGTTACTATTTCAAAAGTAATCGACAAGGTTTTTATTTTCAACATATTCGTCGGTTTCTATTTCAAAAGTAATCGGCAAGACTTTATTTTCAACACATTCGTCGGTTACTATTTCAAAAGTAATCGGCCACATTTTTATTTTCAGCATATTCGTGGGTTACTATTTCAAAAGTAATCGGCAAGATTTTTATTTTAAGCATATTTGTCGGCTACTATTATAAAAGTAATCGGCAAGACTTTATTTTTAGCACATTCCTCGGTTACTATTTCAAAAGTAATCGGGAAGATTTTTATTTTCAGTATATTCGTCGGTTACTATTTCAAAAGTAATCGGCAAAATTTTTATTTTCAACATATTCGTTGGTTACTATTTCAAATGTAATCGGCAAGACATTATTTTTAGCACACTTGTCGGTTACTATTTCAAAAGTAATCGGCAAGATTTTTATTTTCAGCATATTCGTCGGTTACTATTTTAAAAGTAATCGGGGGCATTATTTATTTTCAGCACATTCGTCGGTTACTATTTCAAAAGTAATCGGCAAGATTTTTATTTTCAGCATATTTGTCGGTTACTATTTTAAAAGTAATCGGCAAGACTTTATTTTCAGCACATTCGTCGGATACTATTTCAAAAGTAATTGGCAAGACTTTATTTTCAGCACATTCGTCGGATACTATTTCAAAAGTAATCGGCAAGACTTTATTTTCAGCACATTCGTCGGTTACTATTTCAAAAGTAGTTGGCAAGATTTTTATTTTCAGCATATTCGTCGGATTCTTTTTCAAAAGTAATCGGCAAGACTTTATTTTCAACATATTCGTCGGTTACTATTTCAAAAGTAATCGGCAAGCCTTTTTTTCAGCACATTCGTCGGTTACTATTTCAAAAGTAATCGGCTAGATTTTTATTTTCAGCATATTCGTCGGTGACTATTTCAAAAGTAATCGGCATTATTTATTTTCAGCACATTCGTCGGTTACTATTTCAAAAGTAATCGGCAAGACTTTATTTTCAGCACATTCGTCGGATACTATTTCAAAAGTAATTGGCAAGACTTTATTTTCAGCACATTCGTCGGATACTATTTCAAAAGTAATCGGCAAGACTTTATTTTCAGCACATTCGTCGGTTACTATTTCAAAAGTAATGGGCAAGATTTTTATTTTCAGCACATTCGTCGGTTACTATTTCAAAAGTAATCGGCAAGACTTTATTTTCAGCACATTCGTCGGATACTATTTCAAAAGTAATGGGCAAGACTTTATTTTCAGCACATTCGTCGGATACTATTTCAAAAGTAATCGGCAAGACTTTATTTTCAGCACATTTGTCGGTTACTATTTCAAAAGTAATTGGCAAGATTTTTATTTTCAGCATATTCGTCGGATACTTTTTCAAAAGTAATCGGCAAGACTTTATTTTCAACATATTCGTCGGTTACTATTTCAAAAGTAATCGGCAAGACTTTATTTTGAGCACATTCGTCGGTTACTATTTCAAAAGTAATCGGCAAGATTTTTATTTTCAGCATATTCGTCGGTTACTATTTCAAAAGTAATCGACAAGGTTTTTATTTTCAACATATTCGTTGGTTACTATTTCAAATGTAATCGGCAAGACATTATTTTTAGCACACTTGTCGGTTACTATTTCAAAAGTAATCGGCAAGATTTTTATTTTCAGCATATTCGTCGGTTACTATTTTAAAAGTAATCGGGGGCATTATTTATTTTCAGCACATTCGTCGGTTACTATTTCAAAAGTAATCGGCAAGATTTTTATTTTCAGCATATTTGTCGGTTACTATTTTAAAAGTAATCGGCAAGACTTTATTTTCAGCACATTCGTCGGATACTATTTCAAAAGTAATTGGCAAGACTTTATTTTCAGCACATTCGTCGGATACTATTTCAAAAGTAATCGGCAAGACTTTATTTTCAGCACATTCGTCGGTTACTATTTCAAAAGTAGTTGGCAAGATTTTTATTTTCAGCATATTCGTCGGATTCTTTTTCAAAAGTAATCGGCAAGACTTTATTTTCAACATATTCGTCGGTTACTATTTCAAAAGTAATCGGCAAACCTTTTTTTCAGCACATTCGTCGGTTACTATTTCAAAAGTAATCGGCTAGATTTTTATTTTCAGCATATTCGTCGGTGACTATTTCAAAAGTAATCGGCATTATTTATTTTCAGCACATTCGTCGGTTACTATTTCAAAAGTAATCGGCAAGACTTTATTTTCAGCACATTCGTCGGATACTATTTCAAAAGTAATTGGCAAGACTTTATTTTCAGCACATTCGTCGGATACTATTTCAAAAGTAATCGGCAAGACTTTATTTTCAGCACATTCGTCGGTTACTATTTCAAAAGTAATGGGCAAGATTTTTATTTTCAGCATATTCGTCGGATACTTTTTCAAAAGTAATCGGCAAGACTTTATTTTCAACATATTCGTCGGTTACTATTTCAAAAGTAATCGGCAAGATTTTTATTTTCAACATATTCGTCGGTTACTATTTCAAAAGTAATCGGCAAACCTTTTTTTTCAGCACATTCGTCGGTTACTATTTCAAAAGTAATCGGCTAGATTTTTATTTTCAGCATATTCGTCGGTGACTATTTCAAAAGTAATCGGCATTATTTATTTTCAGCACATTCGTCGGTTACTATTTCAAAAGTAATCGGCAAGACTTTATTTTCAGCACATTCGTCGGATACTATTTCAAAAGTAATGGGCAAGACTTTATTTTCAGCACATTCGTCGGATACTATTTCAAAAGTAATCGGCAAGACTTTATTTTCAGCACATTTGTCGGTTACTATTTCAAAAGTAATTGGCAAGATTTTTATTTTCAGCATATTCGTCGGATACTTTTTCAAAAGTAATCGGCAAGACTTTATTTTCAACATATTCGTCGGTTACTATTTCAAAAGTAATCGGCAAGACTTTATTTTTAGCACATTCGTCGGTTACTATTTCAAAAGTAATCGGCAAGATTTTTATTTTCAGCATATTCGTCGGTTACTATTTCAAAAGTAATCGACAAGGTTTTTATTTTCAACATATTCGTCGGTTACTATTTCAAAAGTAATCGGCAAGACTTTATTTTCAACACATTCGTCGGTTACTATTTCAAAAGTAATCGGCCACATTTTTATTTTCAGCATATTCGTGGGTTACTATTTCAAAAGTAATCGGCAAGATTTTTATTTTAAGCATATTTGTCGGCTACTATTATAAAAGTAATCGGAAAGACTTTATTTTTAGCACATTCCTCGGTTACTATTTCAAAAGTAATCGGGAAGATTTTTATTTTCAGTATATTCGTCGGTTACTATTTCAAAAGTAATCGGCAAAATTTTTATTTTCAACATATTCGTTGGTTACTATTTCAAATGTAATCGGCAAGACATTATTTTTAGCACACTTGTCGGTTACTATTTCAAAAGTAATCGGCAAGATTTTTATTTTCAGCATATTCGTCGGTTACTATTTTAAAAGTAATCGGGGGCATTATTTATTTTCAGCACATTCGTCGGTTACTATTTCAAAAGTAATCGGCAAGATTTTTATTTTCAGCATATTTGTCGGTTACTATTTTAAAAGTAATCGGCAAGACTTTATTTTCAGCACATTCGTCGGATACTATTTCAAAAGTAATTGGCAAGACTTTATTTTCAGCACATTCGTCGGATACTATTTCAAAAGTAATCGGCAAGACTTTATTTTCAGCACATTCGTCGGTTACTATTTCAAAAGTAATTGGCAAGATTTTTATTTTCAGCATATTCGTCGGATTCTTTTTCAAAAGTAATCGGCAAGACTTTATTTTCAACGTATTCGTCGGTTACTATTTCAAAAGTAATCGGCAAGACTTTATTTTCAGCACATTCGTTGGTTACTATTTCAAAAGTAATCGGCAAGATTTTTATTTTCAGCATATTCGTCGATTACTATTTCAAAAGTAATCGACAAGGTTTTTATTTTCAACATATTCGTTGGTTACTATTTCAAACGTAATCGGCAAGACTTTATTTTCAACACATTCGTCGGTTACTATTTCAAAAGTAATCGGCCACATTTTTATTTTCAGCATATTCGTGGGTTACTATTTCAAAAGTAATCGGCAAGATTTTTATTTTCAACATATTCGTCGGTTACTATTTCAAAAGTAATCGGCAAACCTTTTTTTTCAGCACATTCGTCGGTTACTATTTCAAAAGTAATCGGCTAGATTTTTATTTTCAGCATATTCGTCGGTTACTATTTCAAAAGTAATCGACAAGGTTTTTATTTTCAACATATTCGTCGGTTACTATTTCAAAAGTAATCGGCAAGACTTTATTTTCAACACATTCGTCGGTTACTATTTCAAAAGTAATCGGCAAGATTTTTATTTTCAGCATATTCGTCGGTTACTATTTCAAAAGTAATCGGCAAGATTTTTATTTTCAACATATTCGTCGGTTACTATTTCAAAAGTAATCGGGAAACCTTTTTTTTCAGCACATTCGTCGGTTACTATTTCAAAAGTAATCGGCTAGATTTTTATTTTCAGCATATTCGTCGGTGACTATTTCAAAAGTAATCGGCATTAATTATTTTCAGCACATTCGTCGGTTACTATTTCAAAAGTAATCGGCAAGACTTTATTTTCAACACATTCGTCGGATACTATTTCAAAAGTAATCGGCAAGACTTTATTTTCAGCACATTCGTCGGTTACTATTTCAAAAGTAATTGGCAAGATTTTTATTTTCAGCATATTCGTCGGATACTTTTTCAAAAGTAATCGGCAAGACTTTATTTTCAACATATTCGTCGGTTACTATTTCAAAAGTAATCGGCAAGATTTTTATTTTCAACATATTCGTCGGTTACTATTTCAAAAGTAATCGGCAAACCTTTTTTTTCAGCACATTCGTCGGATACTATTTCAAAAGTAATCGGCAAGACTTTATTTTCAGCACATTCGTCGGTTACTATTTCAAAAGTAATGGGCAAGATTTTTATTTTCAGCATATTCGTCGGATACTTTTTCAAAAGTAATCGGCAAGACTTTATTTTCAACATATTCGTCGGTTACTATTTCAAAAGTAATCGGCAAGATTTTTATTTTCAACATATTCGTCGGTTACTATTTCAAAAGTAATCGGCAAACCTTTTTTTTCAGCACATTCGTCGGTTACTATTTCAAAAGTAATCGGCTAGATTTTTATTTTCAGCATATTCGTCGGTGACTATTTCAAAAGTAATCGGCATTATTTATTTTCAGCACATTCGTCGGTTACTATTTCAAAAGTAATCGGCAAGACTTTATTTTCAGCACATTCGTCGGATACTATTTCAAAAGTAATGGGCAAGACTTTATTTTCAGCACATTCGTCGGATACTATTTCAAAAGTAATCGGCAAGACTTTATTTTCAGCACATTTGTCGGTTACTATTTCAAAAGTAATTGGCAAGATTTTTATTTTCAGCATATTCGTCGGATACTTTTTCAAAAGTAATCGGCAAGACTTTATTTTCAACATATTCGTCGGTTACTATTTCAAAAGTAATCGGCAAGACTTTATTTTTAGCACATTCGTCGGTTACTATTTCAAAAGTAATCGGCAAGATTTTTATTTTCAGCATATTCGTCGGTTACTATTTCAAAAGTAATCGACAAGGTTTTTATTTTCAACATATTCGTCGGTTACTATTTCAAAAGTAATCGGCAAGACTTTATTTTCAACACATTCGTCGGTTACTATTTCAAAAGTAATCGGCCACATTTTTATTTTCAGCATATTCGTGGGTTACTATTTCAAAAGTAATCGGCCAGATTTTTATTTTAAGCATATTTGTCGGCTACTATTATAAAAGTAATCGGCAAGACTTTATTTTTAGCACATTCCTCGGTTACTATTTCAAAAGTAATCGGGAAGATTTTTATTTTCAGTATATTCGTCGGTTACTATTTCAAATGTAATCGGCAAGACATTATTTTTTGCACACTTGTCGGTTACTATTTCAAAAGTAATCGGCAAGATTTTTATTTTCAGCATATTTGTCGGTTACTATTTTAAAAGTAATCGGCAAGACTTTATTTTCAGCACATTCGTCGGATACTATTTCAAAAGTAATTGGCAAGACTTTATTTTCAGCACATTCGTCGGATACTATTTCAAAAGTAATCGGCAAGACTTTATTTTCAGCACATTCGTCGGTTACTATTTCAAAAGTAATCGGCAAGATTTTTATTTTCAGCATATTCGTCGGTTACTATTTCAAAAGTAATCGACAAGGTTTTTATTTTCAACATATTCGTCGGTTACTATTTCAAAAGTAATCGGCAAAACTTTATTTTCAACATATTCGTCGGTTACTATTTCAAAAGTAATCGGCAAACCTTTTTTTTCAGCACATTCGTCGGTTACTATTTCAAAAGTAATCGGCTAGATTTTTATTTTCAGCATATTCGTCGGTTACTATTTCAAAAGTAATCGACAAGGTTTTTATTTTCAACATATTCGTCGGTTACTATTTCAAAAGTAATCGGCAAGACTTTATTTTCAACACATTCGTCGGTTACTATTTCAAAAGTAATCTGCAAGATTTTTATTTTCAGCATATTCGTCGGTTACTATTTCAAAAGTAATCGGCAAGATTTTTATTTTCAACATATTCGTCGGTTACTATTTCAAAAGTAATCGGGAATCCTTTTTTTTCAGCACATTCGTCGGTTACTATTTCAAAAGTAATCGGCTAGATTTTTATTTTCAGCATATTCGTCGGTGACTATTTCAAAAGTAATCGGCATTAATTATTTTCAGCACATTCGTCGGTTACTATTTCAAAAGTAATCGGCAAGACTTTATTTTCAACACATTCGTCGGATACTATTTCAAAAGTAATCGGCAAGACTTTATTTTCAGCACATTCGTCGGTTACTATTTCAAAAGTAATTGGCAAGATTTTTATTTTCAGCATATTCGTCGGATACTTTTTCAAAAGTAATCGGCAAGACTTTATTTTCAACATATTCGTCGGTTACTATTTCAAAAGTAATCGGCAAGACTTTATTTTTAGCACATTCGTCGGTTACTATTTCAAAAGTAATCGGCAAGATTTTTATTTTCAGCATATTCGTCGGTTACTATTTCAAAAGTAATCGACAAGGTTTTTATTTTCAACATATTCGTCGGTTACTATTTCAAAAGTAATCGGCAAGACTTTATTTTCAACACATTCGTCGGTTACTATTTCAAAAGTAATCGGCCACATTTTTATTTTCAGCATATTCGTGGGTTACTATTTCAAAAGTAATCGGCAAGATTTTTATTTTAAGCATATTTGTCGGCTACTATTATAAAAGTAATCGGCAAGACTTTATTTTTAGCACATTCCTCGGTTACTATTTCAAAAGTAATCGGGAAGATTTTTATTTTCAGTATATTCGTCGGTTACTATTTCAAATGTAATCGGCAAGACATTATTTTTTGCACACTTGTCGGTTACTATTTCAAAAGTAATCGGCAAGATTTTTATTTTCAGCATATTTGTCGGTTACTATATTAAAAGTAATCGGCAAGACTTTATTTTCAGCACATTCGTCGGATACTATTTCAAAAGTAATTGGCAAGACTTTATTTTCAGCACATTCGTCGGATACTATTTCAAAAGTAATCGGCAAGACTTTATTTTCAGCACATTCGTCGGTTACTATTTCAAAAGTAATCGGCAAGATTTTTATTTTCAGCATATTCGTCGGTTACTATTTCAAAAGTAATCGACAAGGTTTTTATTTTCAACATATTCGTCGGTTACTATTTCAAAAGTAATCGGCAAAACTTTATTTTCAACACATTCGTCGGTTACTATTTCAAAAGTAATCGGCCACATTTTTATTTTCAGCATATTCGTGGGTTACTATTTCAAAAGTAATCGGCAAGATTTTTATTTTCAACATATTCGTCGGTTACTATTTCAAAAGTAATCGGCAAACCTTTTTTTTCAGCACATTCGTCGGTTACTATTTCAAAAGTAATCGGCTAGATTTTTATTTTCAGCATATTCGTCGGTTACTATTTCAAAAGTAATCGACAAGGTTTTTATTTTCAACATATTCGTCGGTTACTATTTCAAAAGTAATCGGCAAGACTTTATTTTCAACACATTCGTCGGTTACTATTTCAAAAGTAATCGGCAAGATTTTTATTTTCAGCATATTCGTCGGTTACTATTTCAAAAGTAATCGGCAAGATTTTTATTTTCAACATATTCGTCGGTTACTATTTCAAAAGTAATCGGGAAACCTTTTTTTTCAGCACATTCGTCGGTTACTATTTCAAAAGTAATCGGCTAGATTTTTATTTTCAACATATTCGTCGGTGACTATTTCAAAAGTAATCGGCATTAATTATTTTCAGCACATTCGTCGGTTACTATTTCAAAAGTAATCGGCAAGACTTTATTTTTAGCACATTCGTCGGTTACTATTTCAAAAGTAATTGGCAAGGTTTTTATTTTCAACACATTCGTCGGATACTATTTCAAAAGTAATCGGCAAGACTTTATATTCAGCACATTCGTCGGTTACTATTTCAAAAGTAATTGGCAAGATTTTTATTTTCAGCATATTCGTCGAATACTTTTTCAAAAGTAATCGGCAAGACTTTATTTTCAACATATTCGTCGGTTACTATTTCAAAAGTAATCGGCAAGACTTTATTTTTAGCACATTCGTCGGTTACTATTTCAAAAGTAATCGGCAAGATTTTTATTTTCTGCATATTCGTCGGTTACTATTTCAAAAGTAATAGGCAAGATTTTTATTTTCAACATATTCGTCGGTTACTATTTCAAAAGTAATCGGGAAACCTTTTTTTTCAGCACATTCGTCGGTTACTATTTCAAAAGTAATCGGCTAGATTTTTATTTTCAGCATATTCGTCGGTGACTATTTCAAAAGTAATCAGCATTAATTATTTTCAGCACATTCGTCGGTTACTATTTCAAAAGTAATCGGCAAGACTTTATTTTCAACACATTCGTCGGATACTATTTCAAAAGTAATCGGCAAGACTTTATTTTCAGCACATTCGTCGGTTACTATTTCAAAAGTAATTGGCAAGATTTTTATTTTCAGCATATTCGTCGGATACTTTTTCAAAAGTAATCGGCAAGACTTTATTTTCAACATATTCGTCGGTTACTATTTCAAAAGTAATCGGCAAGACTTTATTTTTAGCACATTCGTCGGTTACTATTTCAAAAGTAATCGGCAAGATTTTTATTTTCAGCATATTCGTCGGTTACTATTTCAAAAGTAATCGACAAGGTTTTTATTTTCAACATATTCGTCGGTTACTATTTCAAAAGTAATCGGCAAGACTTTATTTTCAACCCATTCGTCGGTTACTATTTCAAAAGTAATCGGCCACATTTTTATTTTCAGCATATTCGTGGGTTACTATTTCAAAAGTAATCGGCAAGATTTTTATTTTAAGCATATTTGTCGGCTACTATTATAAAAGTAATCGGCAAGACTTTATTTTTAGCACATTCCTCGGTTACTATTTCAAAAGTAATCGGGAAGATTTTTATTTTCAGCATATTCGTCGGATACTTTTTCAAAAGTAATCGGCAAGACTTTATTTTCAACATATTCGTCGGTTACTATTTCAAAAGTAATCGGCAAACCTTTTTTTTCAGCACATTCGTCGGTTACTATTTCAAAAGTAATCGGCTAGATTTTTATTTTCAGCATATTCGTCGGTTACTATTTCAAAAGTAATCGACAAGGTTTTTATTTTCAACATATTCGTCGGTTACTATTTCAAAAGTAATCGGCAAGACTTTATTTTCAACACATTCGTCGGTTACTATTTCAAAAGTAATCGGCAAGATTTTTATTTTCAGCATATTCGTCGGTTACTATTTCAAAAGTAATCGGCAAGATTTTTATTTTCAACATATTCGTCGGTTACTATTTCAAAAGTAATCGGGAAACCTTTTTTTTCAGCACATTCGTCGGTTACTATTTCAAAAGTAATCGGCTAGATTTTTATTTTCAGCATATTCGTCGGTGACTATTTCAAAAGTAATCGGCATTAATTATTTTCAGCACATTCGTCGGTTACTATTTCAAAAGTAATCGGCAAGACTTTATTTTTAGCACATTCGTCGGTTACTATTTCAAAAGTAATTGGCAAGGTTTTTATTTTCAACACATTCGTCGGATACTATTTCAAAAGTAATCGGCAAGACTTTATATTCAGCACATTCGTCGGTTACTATTTCAAAAGTAATTGGCAAGATTTTTATTTTCAGCATATTCGTCGAATACTTTTTCAAAAGTAATCGGCAAGACTTTATTTTCAACATATTCGTCGGTTACTATTTCAAAAGTAATCGGCAAGACTTTATTTTTAGCACATTCGTCGGTTACTATTTCAAAAGTAATCGGCAAGATTTTTATTTTCTGCATATTCGTCGGTTACTATTTCAAAAGTAATCGACAAGGTTTTTATTTTCAACATATTCGTCGGTTACTATTTCAAAAGTAATCGGCAAGACTTTATTTTCAACCCATTCGTCGGTTACTATTTCAAAAGTAATCGGCCACATTTTTATTTTCAGCATATTCGTGGGTTACTATTTCAAAAGTAATCGGCAAGATTTTTATTTTAAGCATATTTGTCGGCTACTATTATAAAAGTAATCGGCAAGACTTTATTTTTAGCACATTCCTCGGTTACTATTTCAAAAGTAATCGGGAAGATTTTTATTTTAAGTATATTCGTCGGTTACTATTTCAAAAGTAATCGGCAAGACATTATTTTTTGCACACTTGTCGGTCACTATTTCAAAAGTAATCGGCAAGATTTTTATTTTCAGCATATTTGTCGGTTACTATTTTAAAAGTAATCGGCAAGACTTTATTTTCAGCACATTCGTCGGATACTATTTCAAAAGTAATTGGCAAGACTTTATTTTAAGCACATTCGTCGGATACTATTTCAAAAGTAATCGGCAAGACTTTATTTTCAGCACATTCGTCGGTGACTATTTCAAAAGTAATTGGCAAGATTTTTATTTTCAGCATATTCGTCGGATACTTTTTCAAAAGTAATCGGCAAGACTTTATTTTCAACATATTTGTCGGTTACTATTTCAAAAGTAAACGGCAAGACTTTATTTTCAGCACATTCGTCGGTTACTATTTCAAAAGTAATCGGCAGGATTTTTATTTTCAGCATATTCGTCGGTTACTATTTCAAAAGTAATCGACAAGGTTTTTATTTTCAACATATTCGTCGGTTACTATTTCAAAAGTAATCGGCAAGACTTTATTTTCAACACATTCATCAGTTACTATTTCAAAAGTAATCGGCAAGATTTTTATTTTCAGCATATTCGTCGGTTACTATTTCAAAAGTAATCGGCAAGATTTTTATTTTCAACATATTCGTCGGTTACTATTTCAAAAGTAATCGGCAAACCTTTTTTTTCAGCACATTCGTCGGTTACTATTTCAAAAGTAATCGGCTAGATTTTTATTTTCAGCATATTCGTCGGTGACTATTTCAAAAGTAATCGGCATTATTTATTTTCAGCACATTCGTCGGTTACTATTTCAAAAGTAATCGGCAAGACTTTATTTTCAGCACATTCGTCGGATACTATTTCAAAAGTAATTGGCAAGACTTTATTTTCAGCACATTCGTCGGATACTATTTCAAAAGTAATCGGCAAGACTTTATTTTCAGCACATTCGTCGGTTACTATTTCAAAAGTAATTGGCAAGATTTTTATTTTCAGCATATTCGTCGGATACTTTTTCAAAAGTAATCGGCAAAACTTTATTTTCAACATATTCGTCGGTAACTATTTCAAAAGTAATCGGCAAGACTTTATTTTTAGCACATTCGTCGGTTACTATTTCAAAAGTAATCGGCAAGATTTTTATTTTTAGCATATTCGTCGGTTACTATTTCAAAATTAATCGACAAGGTTTTTATTTTCAACATATTCGTCGATTACTATTTCAAAAGTAATCGGCAAGACTTTATTTTCAGCACATTTGTCGGTTACTATTTCAAAAGTAATCGACAAGATTTTTATTTTCAGCATATTCGTCGGTTACTATTTTAAAAGTAATCGGCAAGACTTTATTTTCAGCACATTTGTCGGTTACTATTTCAAAAGTAATCGACAAGATTTTTATTTTCAGCATATTCGTCGGTTACTATTTTAAAAGTAATCGGGGGCATTATTTATTTTCATCACATTCGTCGGTTACTATTTCAAAAGTAATCGGCCAGATTTTTATTTTCAGCATATTCGTCGGTTACTATTTCAAAAGTAATCGGCAAGATTTTTATTTTAAGCATATTTGTCGGCTACTATTATAAAAGTAATCGGCAAGACTTTATTTTCAGCACATTCGTCGGTTACTATTTCAAAAGTAATCGGGAAGATTTTTATTTTCAGCATATTCGTCGGTTACTATTTCAAAAGTAATTGGCAAGATTTTTATTTTCAACATATTCGTCGGTTACTATTTCAAAGGTAATCGACAAGACTTTATTTTCAGCACATTTGTCGGTTACTATTTCAAAAGTAATCGGCAAGATTTTTATTTTCAGCATATTCGTCGGTTACTATTTTAAAAGTAATCGGGGGCATTATTTATTTTCAGCACATTCGTCGGTTACTATTTCAAAAGTAATCGGCAAGATTTTTATTTTCAGCATATTTGTCGGTTACTATTTTAAAAGTAATCGGCAAGACTTTATTTTCAGCACATTCGTCGGATTCTATTTCAAAAGTAATTGGCAAGACTTTATTTTCAGCACATTCGTCGGATACTATTTCAAAAGTAATCGGCAAGGCTTTATTTTCAGCACATTCGTCGGTTACTATTTCAAAAGTAATTGGCAAGATTTTTATTTTCAGCATATTTGTCGTTTACTATTTTAAAAGTAATCGGCAAGACTTTATTTTCAGCACATTCGTCGGATACTATTTCAAAAGTAATGGGCAAGACTTTATTTTCAGCACATTCGTCGGATACTATTTCAAAAGTAATCGGCAAGACTTTATTTTCAACACATTCGTCGGTTACTATTTCAAAAGTAATCGGCAAGATTTTTATTTTCAGCATATTCGTCGGTTACTATTTCAAAAGTAATCGGCAAGATTTTTATTTTCAACATATTCGTCGGTTACTATTTCAAAAGTAATCGGCAAACCTTTTTTTTCAGCACATTCGTCGGTTACTATTTCAAAAGTAATCGGCTAGATTTTTATTTTTAGCATATTCGTCGGTGACTATTTCAAAAGTAATCGGCATTATTTATTTTCAGCACATTCGTCGGTTACTATTTCAAAAGTAATCGGCAAGACTTTATTTTCAGCACATTCGTCGGATACTATTTCAAAAGTAATCGGCAAGACTTTATTTTCATCACATTCGTCGGTTACTATTTCAAAAGTAATCGGCCAGATTTTTATTTTCAGCATATTCGTCGGTTACTATTTCAAAAGTAATCGGCAAGATTTTTATTTTCAGCATATTCGTCGGTTACTATTTCAAAAGTAATCGACAAGGTTTTTATTTTCAACATATTCGTCGGTTACTATTTCAAAAGTAATCGGCAAGACTTTATTTTTAGCACATTCGTCGGTTACTATTTCAAAAGTAATCGGCAAGATTTTATTTTCAGCACATTCGTCGGTTACTATTTCAAAAGTAATTGGCAAGATTTTTATTTTCAGCATATTCGTCGGATACTTTTTCAAAAGTAATCGGCAAAACTTTATTTTCAACATATTCGTCGGTAACTATTTCAAAAGTAATCGGCAAGACTTTATTTTTAGCACATTCGTCGGTTACTATTTCAAAAGTAATTGGCAAGATTTTTATTTTCAGCATATTCGTCGGATACTTTTTCAAAAGTAATCGGCAAAACTTTATTTTCAACATATTCGTCGGTAACTATTTCAAAAGTAATCGGCAAGACTTTATTTTTAGCACATTCGTCGGTTACTATTTCAAAAGTAATCGACAAGATTTTTATTTTCAGCATATTCGTCGGTTACTATTTTAAAAGTAATCGGCAAGACTTTATTTTCTGCACATTTGTCGGTTACTATTTCAAAAGTAATCGACAAGATTTTTATTTTCAGCATATTCGTCGGTTACTATTTTAAAAGTAATCGGGGGCATTATTTATTTTCATCACATTCGTCGGTTACTATTTCAAAAGTAATCGGCCAGATTTTTATTTTCAGCATATTCGTCGGTTACTATTTCAAAAGTAATCGGCAAGATTTTTATTTTAAGCATATTTGTCGGCTACTATTATAAAAGTAATCGGCAAGACTTTATTTTCAGCACATTCGTCGGTTACTATTTCAAAAGTAATCGGGAAGATTTTTATTTTCAGCATATTCGTCGGTTACTATTTCAAAAGTAATCGGCAAGATTTTTATTTTCAACATATTCGTCGGTTACTATTTCAAAGGTAATCGACAAGACTTTATTTTCAGCACATTTGTCGGTTACTATTTCAAAAGTAATCGGCAAGATTTTTATTTTCAGCATATTCGTCGGTTACTATTTTAAAAGTAATCGGGGGCATTATTTATTTTCAGCACATTCGTCGGTTACTATTTCAAAAGTAATCGGCAAGATTTTTATTTTCAGCATATTTGTCGGTTACTATTTTAAAAGTAATCGGCAAGACTTTATTTTCAGCACATTCGTCGGATTCTATTTCAAAAGTAATTGGCAAGACTTTATTTTCAGCACATTCGTCGGATACTATTTCAAAAGTAATCGGCAAGGCTTTATTTTCAGCACATTCGTCGGTTACTATTTCAAAAGTAATTGGCAAGATTTTTATTTTCAGCATATTTGTCGTTTACTATTTTAAAAGTAATCGGCAAGACTTTATTTTCAGCACATTCGTCGGATACTATTTCAAAAGTAATGGGCAAGACTTTATTTTCAGCACATTCGTCGGATACTATTTCAAAAGTAATCGGCAAGACTTTATTTTCAACACATTCGTCGGTTACTATTTCAAAAGTAATCGGCAAGATTTTTATTTTCAGCATATTCGTCGGTTACTATTTCAAAAGTAATCGGCAAGATTTTTATTTTCAACATATTCGTCGGTTACTATTTCAAAAGTAATCGGCAAACCTTTTTTTTCAGCACATTCGTCGGTTACTATTTCAAAAGTAATCGGCTAGATTTTTATTTTTAGCATATTCGTCGGTGACTATTTCAAAAGTAATCGGCATTATTTATTTTCAGCACATTCGTCGGTTACTATTTCAAAAGTAATCGGCAAGACTTTATTTTCAGCACATTCGTCGGATACTATTTCAAAAGTAATCGGCAAGACTTTATTTTCATCACATTCGTCGGTTACTATTTCAAAAGTAATCGGCCAGATTTTTATTTTCAGCATATTCGTCGGTTACTATTTCAAAAGTAATCGGCAAGATTTTTATTTTCAGCATATTCGTCGGTTACTATTTCAAAAGTAATCGACAAGGTTTTTATTTTCAACATATTCGTCGGTTACTATTTCAAAAGTAATCGGCAAGACTTTATTTTTAGCACATTCGTCGGTTACTATTTCAAAAGTAATCGGCAAGATTTTATTTTCAGCACATTCGTCGGTTACTATTTCAAAAGTAATTGGCAAGATTTTTATTTTCAGCATATTCGTCGGATACTTTTTCAAAAGTAATCGGCAAAACTTTATTTTCAACATATTCGTCGGTAACTATTTCAAAAGTAATCGGCAAGACTTTATTTTTAGCACATTCGTCGGTTACTATTTCAAAAGTAATTGGCAAGATTTTTATTTTCAGCATATTCGTCGGATACTTTTTCAAAAGTAATCGGCAAAACTTTATTTTCAACATATTCGTCGGTAACTATTTCAAAAGTAATCGGCAAGACTTTATTTTTAGCACATTCGTCGGTTACTATTTCAAAAGTAATCGGCAAGATTTTTATTTTTAGCATATTCGTCGGTTACTATTTCAAAATTAATCGACAAGGTTTTTATTTTCAACATATTCGTCGATTACTATTTCAAAAGTAATCGGCAAGACTTTATTTTCAGCACATTTGTCGGTTACTATTTCAAAAGTAATCGACAAGATTTTTATTTTCAGCATATTCGTCGGTTACTATTTTAAAAGTAATCGGCAAGACTTTATTTTCAGCACATTTGTCGGTTACTATTTCAAAAGTAATCGACAAGATTTTTATTTTCAGCATATTCGTCGGTTACTATTTTAAAAGTAATCGGGGGCATTATTTATTTTCAGCACATTCGTCGGTTACTATTTCAAAAGTAATCGGCAAGATTTTTATTTTCAGCATATTTGTCGGTTACTATTTTAAAAGTAATCGGCAAGACTTTATTTTCAGCACATTCGTCGGATTCTATTTCAAAAGTAATTGGCAAGACTTTATTTTCAGCACATTCGTCGGATACTATTTCAAAAGTAATCGGCAAGGCTTTATTTTCAGCACATTCGTCGGTTACTATTTCAAAAGTAATTGGCAAGATTTTTATTTTCAGCATATTTGTCGTTTACTATTTTAAAAGTAATCGGCAAGACTTTATTTTCAGCACATTCGTCGGATACTATTTCAAAAGTAATGGGCAAGACTTTATTTTCAGCACATTCGTCGGATACTATTTCAAAAGTAATCGGCAAGACTTTATTTTCAACACATTCGTCGGTTACTATTTCAAAAGTAATCGGCAAGATTTTTATTTTCAGCATATTCGTCGGTTACTATTTCAAAAGTAATCGGCAAGATTTTTATTTTCAACATATTCGTCGGTTACTATTTCAAAAGTAATCGGCAAACCTTTTTTTTCAGCACATTCGTCGGTTACTATTTCAAAAGTAATCGGCTAGATTTTTATTTTTAGCATATTCGTCGGTGACTATTTCAAAAGTAATCGGCATTATTTATTTTCAGCACATTCGTCGGTTACTATTTCAAAAGTAATCGGCAAGACTTTATTTTCAGCACATTCGTCGGATACTATTTCAAAAGTAATCGGCAAGACTTTATTTTCATCACATTCGTCGGTTACTATTTCAAAAGTAATCGGCCAGATTTTTATTTTCAGCATATTCGTCGGTTACTATTTCAAAAGTAATCGGCAAGATTTTTATTTTCAGCATATTCGTCGGTTACTATTTCAAAAGTAATCGACAAGGTTTTTATTTTCAACATATTCGTCGGTTACTATTTCAAAAGTAATCGGCAAGACTTTATTTTTAGCACATTCGTCGGTTACTATTTCAAAAGTAATCGGCAAGATTTTTATTTTTAGCATATTCGTCGGTTACTATTTCAAAATTAATCGACAAGGTTTTTATTTTCAACATATTCGTCGATTACTATTTCAAAAGTAATCGGCAAGACTTTATTTTCAGCACATTTGTCGGTTACTATTTCAAAAGTAATCGACAAGATTTTTATTTTCAGCATATTCGTCGGTTACTATTTTAAAAGTAATCGGCAAGACTTTATTTTCAGCACATTTGTCGGTTACTATTTCAAAAGTAATCGACAAGATTTTTATTTTCAGCATATTCGTCGGTTACTATTTTAAAAGTAATCGGGGGCATTATTTATTTTCATCACATTCGTCGGTTACTATTTCAAAAGTAATCGGCCAGATTTTTATTTTCAGCATATTCGTCGGTTACTATTTCAAAAGTAATCGGCAAGATTTTTATTTTAAGCATATTTGTCGGCTACTATTATAAAAGTAATCGGCAAGACTTTATTTTCAGCACATTCGTCGGTTACTATTTCAAAAGTAATCGGGAAGATTTTTATTTTCAGCATATTCGTCGGTTACTATTTCAAAAGTAATCGGCAAGATTTTTATTTTCAACATATTCGTCGGTTACTATTTCAAAGGTAATCGACAAGACTTTATTTTCAGCACATTTGTCGGTTACTATTTCAAAAGTAATCGGCAAGATTTTTATTTTCAGCATATTCGTCGGTTACTATTTTAAAAGTAATCGGGGGCATTATTTATTTTCAGCACATTCGTCGGTTACTATTTCAAAACTAATCGGCAAGATTTTTATTTTCAGCATATTTGTCGGTTACTATTTTAAAAGTAATCGGCAAGACTTTATTTTCAGCACATTCGTCGGATTCTATTTCAAAAGTAATTGGCAAGACTTTATTTTCAGCACATTCGTCGGATACTATTTCAAAAGTAATCGGCAAGGCTTTATTTTCAGCACATTCGTCGGTTACTATTTCAAAAGTAATTGGCAAGATTTTTATTTTCAGCATATTTGTCGTTTACTATTTTAAAAGTAATCGGCAAGACTTTATTTTCAGCACATTCGTCGGATACTATTTCAAAAGTAATGGGCAAGACTTTATTTTCAGCACATTCGTCGGATACTATTTCAAAAGTAATCGGCAAGACTTTATTTTCAACACATTCGTCGGTTACTATTTCAAAAGTAATCGGCAAGATTTTTATTTTCAGCATATTCGTCGGTTACTATTTCAAAAGTAATCGGCAAGATTTTTATTTTCAACATATTCGTCGGTTACTATTTCAAAAGTAATCGGCAAACCTTTTTTTTCAGCACATTCGTCGGTTACTATTTCAAAAGTAATCGGCTAGATTTTTATTTTTAGCATATTCGTCGGTGACTATTTCAAAAGTAATCGGCATTATTTATTTTCAGCACATTCGTCGGTTACTATTTCAAAAGTAATCGGCAAGACTTTATTTTCAGCACATTCGTCGGATACTATTTCAAAAGTAATCGGCAAGACTTTATTTTCATCACATTCGTCGGTTACTATTTCAAAAGTAATCGGCCAGATTTTTATTTTCAGCATATTCGTCGGTTACTATTTCAAAAGTAATCGGCAAGATTTTTATTTTCAGCATATTCGTCGGTTACTATTTCAAAAGTAATCGACAAGGTTTTTATTTTCAACATATTCGTCGGTTACTATTTCAAAAGTAATCGGCAAGACTTTATTTTTAGCACATTCGTCGGTTACTATTTCAAAAGTAATCGGCAAGATTTTTATTTTTAGCATATTCGTCGGTTACTATTTCAAAATTAATCGACAAGGTTTTTATTTTCAACATATTCGTCGGTTACTATTTCAAAAGTAATCGGCAAGACTTTATTTTCAGCACATTTGTCGGTTACTATTTCAAAAGTAATCGACAAGATTTTTATTTTCAGCATATTCGTCGGTTACTATTTTAAAAGTAATCGGGGGCATTATTTATTTTCATCACATTCGTCGGTTACTATTTCAAAAGTAATCGGCCAGATTTTTATTTTCAGCATATTCGTCGGTTACTATTTCAAAAGTAATCGGCAAGATTTTTATTTTAAGCATATTTGTCGGCTACTATTATAAAAGTAATCGGCAAGACTTTATTTTCAGCACATTCGTCGGATTCTATTTCAAAAGTAATTGGCAAGACTTTATTTTCAGCACATTCGTCGGATACTATTTCAAAAGTAATCGGCAAGGCTTTATTTTCAGCACATTCGTCGGTTACTATTTCAAAAGTAATTGGCAAGATTTTTATTTTCAGCATATTTGTCGTTTACTATTTTAAAAGTAATCGGCAAGACTTTATTTTCAGCACATTCGTCGGATACTATTTCAAAAGTAATGGGCAAGACTTTATTTTCAGCACATTCGTCGGATACTATTTCAAAAGTAATCGGCAAGACTTTATTTTCAACACATTCGTCGGTTACTATTTCAAAAGTAATCGGCAAGATTTTTATTTTCAGCATATTCGTCGGTTACTATTTCAAAAGTAATCGGCAAGATTTTTATTTTCAACATATTCGTCGGTTACTATTTCAAAAGTAATCGGCAAACCTTTTTTTTCAGCACATTCGTCGGTTACTATTTCAAAAGTAATCGGCTAGATTTTTATTTTTAGCATATTCGTCGGTGACTATTTCAAAAGTAATCGGCATTATTTATTTTCAGCACATTCGTCGGTTACTATTTCAAAAGTAATCGGCAAGACTTTATTTTCAGCACATTCGTCGGATACTATTTCAAAAGTAATCGGCAAGACTTTATTTTCATCACATTCGTCGGTTACTATTTCAAAAGTAATCGGCCAGATTTTTATTTTCAGCATATTCGTCGGTTACTATTTCAAAAGTAATCGGCAAGATTTTTATTTTCAGCATATTCGTCGGTTACTATTTCAAAAGTAATCGACAAGGTTTTTATTTTTAGCATATTCGTCGGTTACTATTTCAAAATTAATCGACAAGGTTTTTATTTTCAACATATTCGTCGGTTACTATTTCAAAAGTAATCGGCAAGACTTTATTTTCAGCACATTTGTCGGTTACTATTTCAAAAGTAATCGACAAGATTTTTATTTTCAGCATATTCGTCGGTTACTATTTTAAAAGTAATCGGGGGCATTATTTATTTTCATCACATTCGTCGGTTACTATTTCAAAAGTAATCGGCCAGATTTTTATTTTCAGCATATTCGTCGGTTACTATTTCAAAAGTAATCGACAAGACTTTATTTTCAGCACATTCGTCGGATACTATTTCAAAAGTAATCGGCAAGACTTTATTTTCATCACATTCGTCGGTTACTATTTCAAAAGTAATCGGCAAGACTTTATTTTCAGCACATTCGTCGGATACTATTTCAAAAGTAATCGGCAAGACTTTATTTTCATCACATTCGTCGGTTACTATTTCAAAAGTAATCGGCCAGATTTTTATTTTCAGCATATTCGTCGGTTACTATTTCAAAAGTAATCGGCAAGATTTTTATTTTCAGCATATTCGTCGGTTACTATTTCAAAAGTAATCGACAAGGTTTTTATTTTCAACATATTCGTCGGTTACTATTTCAAAAGTAATCGGCAAGACTTTATTTTTAGCACATTCGTCGGTTACTATTTCAAAAGTAATCGGCAAGATTTTTATTTTTAGCATATTCGTCGGTTACTATTTCAAAATTAATCGACAAGGTTTTTATTTTCAACATATTCGTCGGTTACTATTTCAAAAGTAATCGGCAAGACTTTATTTTCAGCACATTTGTCGGTTACTATTTCAAAAGTAATCGACAAGATTTTTATTTTCAGCATATTCGTCGGTTACTATTTTAAAAGTAATCGGGGGCATTATTTATTTTCATCACATTCGTCGGTTACTATTTCAAAAGTAATCGGCCAGATTTTTATTTTCAGCATATTCGTCGGTTACTATTTCAAAAGTAATCGGCAAGATTTTTATTTTAAGCATATTTGTCGGCTACTATTATAAAAGTAATCGGCAAGACTTTATTTTCAGCACATTCGTCGGATTCTATTTCAAAAGTAATTGGCAAGACTTTATTTTCAGCACATTCGTCGGATACTATTTCAAAAGTAATCGGCAAGGCTTTATTTTCAGCACATTCGTCGGTTACTATTTCAAAAGTAATTGGCAAGATTTTTATTTTCAGCATATTTGTCGTTTACTATTTTAAAAGTAATCGGCAAGACTTTATTTTCAGCACATTCGTCGGATACTATTTCAAAAGTAATGGGCAAGACTTTATTTTCAGCACATTCGTCGGATACTATTTCAAAAGTAATCGGCAAGACTTTATTTTCAACACATTCGTCGGTTACTATTTCAAAAGTAATCGGCAAGATTTTTATTTTCAGCATATTCGTCGGTTACTATTTCAAAAGTAATCGGCAAGATTTTTATTTTCAACATATTCGTCGGTTACTATTTCAAAAGTAATCGGCAAACCTTTTTTTTCAGCACATTCGTCGGTTACTATTTCAAAAGTAATCGGCTAGATTTTTATTTTTAGCATATTCGTCGGTGACTATTTCAAAAGTAATCGGCATTATTTATTTTCAGCACATTCGTCGGTTACTATTTCAAAAGTAATCGGCAAGACTTTATTTTCAGCACATTCGTCGGATACTATTTCAAAAGTAATCGGCAAGACTTTATTTTCATCACATTCGTCGGTTACTATTTCAAAAGTAATCGGCCAGATTTTTATTTTCAGCATATTCGTCGGTTACTATTTCAAAAGTAATCGGCAAGATTTTTATTTTCAGCATATTCGTCGGTTACTATTTCAAAAGTAATCGACAAGGTTTTTATTTTTAGCATATTCGTCGGTTACTATTTCAAAATTAATCGACAAGGTTTTTATTTTCAACATATTCGTCGGTTACTATTTCAAAAGTAATCGGCAAGACTTTATTTTCAGCACATTTGTCGGTTACTATTTCAAAAGTAATCGACAAGATTTTTATTTTCAGCATATTCGTCGGTTACTATTTTAAAAGTAATCGGGGGCATTATTTATTTTCATCACATTCGTCGGTTACTATTTCAAAAGTAATCGGCCAGATTTTTATTTTCAGCATATTCGTCGGTTACTATTTCAAAAGTAATCGACAAGATTTTTATTTTAAGCATATTTGTCGGCTACTATTATAAAAGTAATCGGCAAGACTTTATTTTCAGCACATTCGTCGGATTCTATTTCAAAAGTAATTGGCAAGACTTTATTTTCAGCACATTCGTCGGATACTATTTCAAAAGTAATCGGCAAGGCTTTATTTTCAGCACATTCGTCGGTTACTATTTCAAAAGTAATTGGCAAGATTTTTATTTTCAGCATATTTCTCGTTTACTATTTTAAAAGTAATCGGCAAGACTTTATTTTCAGCACATTCGTCGGATACTATTTCAAAAGTAATCGGCAAGACTTTATTTTCATCACATTCGTCGGTTACTATTTCAAAAGTAATCGGCCAGATTTTTATTTTTAGCATATTCGTCGGTGACTATTTCAAAAGTAATCGGCATTATTTATTTTCAGCACATTCGTCGGTTACTATTTCAAAAGTAATCGGCAAGACTTTATTTTCAGCACATTCGTCGGATACTATTTCAAAAGTAATCGGCAAGACTTTATTTTCAGCACATTCGTCGGTTACTATTTCAAAAGTAATCGGCCAGATTTTTATTTTCAGCATATTCGTCGGTTACTATTTCAAAAGTAATCGGCAAGATTTTTATTTTCAGCATATTCGTCGGTTACTATTTCAAAAGTAATCGACAAGGTTTTTATTTTCAACATATTCGTCGGTTACTATTTCAAAAGTAATCGGCAAGACTTTATTTTTAGCACATTCGTCGGTTACTATTTCAAAAGTAATCGGCAAGATTTTTATTTTTAGCATATTCGTCGGTTACTATTTCAAAATTAATCGACAAGGTTTTTATTTTCAACATATTCGTCGGTTACTATTTCAAAAGTAATCGGCAAGACTTTATTTTCAGCACATTTGTCGGTTACTATTTCAAAAGTAATCGACAAGATTTTTATTTTCAGCATATTCGTCGGTTACTATTTTAAAAGTAATCGGGGGCATTATTTATTTTCATCACATTCGTCGGTTACTATTTCAAAAGTAATCGGCCAGATTTTTATTTTCAGCATATTCGTCGGTTACTATTTCAAAAGTAATCGGCAAGATTTTTATTTTAAGCATATTTGTCGGCTACTATTATAAAAGTAATCGGCAAGACTTTATTTTCAGCACATTCGTCGGATTCTATTTCAAAAGTAATTGGCAAGACTTTATTTTCAGCACATTCGTCGGATACTATTTCAAAAGTAACCGGCAAGGCTTTATTTTCAGCACATTCGTCGGTTACTATTTCAAAAGTAATTGGCAAGATTTTTATTTTCAGCATATTTGTCGTTTACTATTTTAAAAGTAATCGGCAAGACGTTATTTTCAGCACATTCGTCGGATACTATTTCAAAAGTAATCGGCAAGATTTTTATTTTCAACATATTCGTCGGTTACTATTTCAAAAGTAATCGGCAAACCTTTTTTTTCAGCACATTCGTCGGTTACTATTTCAAAAGTAATCGGCTAGATTTTTATTTTTAGCATATTCGTCGGTGACTATTTCAAAAGTAATCGGCATTATTTATTTTCAGCACATTCGTCGGTTACTATTTCAAAAGTAATCGGCAAGACTTTATTTTCAGCACATTCGTCGGATACTATTTCAAAAGTAATCGGCAAGACTTTATTTTCATCACATTCGTCGGTTACTATTTCAAAAGTAATCGGCCAGATTTTTATTTTCAGCATATTCGTCGGTTACTATTTCAAAAGTAATCGGCAAGATTTTTATTTTCAGCATATTCGTCGGTTACTATTTCAAAAGTAATCGACAAGGTTTTTATTTTCAACATATTCGTCGGTTACTATTTCAAAAGTAATCGGCAAGACTTTATTTTTAGCACATTCGTCGGTTACTATTTCAAAAGTAATCGGCAAGATTTTTATTTTTAGCATATTCGTCGGTTACTATTTCAAAATTAATCGACAAGGTTTTTATTTTCAACATATTCGTCGGTTACTATTTCAAAAGTAATCGGCAAGACTTTATTTTCAGCACATTTGTCGGTTACTATTTCAAAAGTAATCGACAAGATTTTTATTTTCAGCATATTCGTCGGTTACTATTTTAAAAGTAATCGGGGGCATTATTTATTTTCATCACATTCGTCGGTTACTATTTCAAAAGTAATCGGCCAGATTTTTATTTTCAGCATATTCGTCGGTTACTATTTCAAAAGTAATCGGCAAGATTTTTATTTTAAGCATATTTGTCGGCTACTATTATAAAAGTAATCGGCAAGACTTTATTTTCAGCACATTCGTCGGATTCTATTTCAAAAGTAATTGGCAAGACTTTATTTTCAGCACATTCGTCGGATACTATTTCAAAAGTAACCGGCAAGGCTTTATTTTCAGCACATTCGTCGGTTACTATTTCAAAAGTAATTGGCAAGATTTTTATTTTCAGCATATTTGTCGTTTACTATTTTAAAAGTAATCGGCAAGACTTTATTTTCAGCACATTCGTCGGATACTATTTCAAAAGTAATGGGCAAGACTTTATTTTCAGCACATTCGTCGGATCCTATTTCAAAAGTAATCGGCCAGATTTTTATTTTCAGCATATTCGTCGGTTACTATTTCAAAAGTAATCGGCAAGATTTTTATTTTAAGCATATTTGTCAGCTACTATTATAAAAGTAATCGGCAAGACTTTATTTTCAGCACATTCGTCGGATTCTATTTCAAAAGTAATTGGCAAGACTTTATTTTCAGCACATTCGTCGGATACTATTTCAAAAGTAATCGGCAAGGCTTTATTTTCAGCACATTCGTCGGTTACTATTTCAAAAGTAATTGGCAAGATTTTTATTTTCAGCATATTTGTCGTTTACTATTTTAAAAGTAATCGGCAAGACTTTATTTTCAGCACATTCGTCGGATACTATTTCAAAAGTAATGGGCAAGACTTTATTTTCAGCACATTCGTCGGATACTATTTCAAAAGTAATCGGCAAGACTTTATTTTCAACACATTCGTCGGTTACTATTTCAAAAGTAATCGGCAAGATTTTTATTTTCAGCATATTCGTCGGTTACTATTTCAAAAGTAATCGGCAAGATTTTTATTTTCAACATATTCGTCGGTTACTATTTCAAAAGTAATCGGCAAACCTTTTTTTTCAGCACATTCGTCGGTTACTATTTCAAAAGTAATCGGCTAGATTTTTATTTTTAGCATATTCGTCGGTGACTATTTCAAAAGTAATCGGCATTATTTATTTTCAGCACATTCGTCGGTTACTATTTCAAAAGTAATCGGCAAGACTTTATTTTCAGCACATTCGTCGGATACTATTTCAAAAGTAATCGGCAAGACTTTATTTTCATCACATTCGTCGGTTACTATTTCAAAAGTAATCGGCCAGATTTTTATTTTCAGCATATTCGTCGGTTACTATTTCAAAAGTAATCGGCAAGATTTTTATTTTCAGCATATTCGTCGGTTACTATTTCAAAAGTAATCGACAAGGTTTTTATTTTCAACATATTCGTCGGTTACTATTTCAAAAGTAATCGGCAAGACTTTATTTTTAGCACATTCGTCGGTTACTATTTCAAAAGTAATCGGCAAGACTTTATTTTCATCACATTCGTCGGTTACTATTTCAAAAGTAATTGGCAAGATTTTTATTTTCAGCATATTTGTCGTTTACTATTTTAAAAGTAATCGGCAAGACTTTATTTTCAGCACATTCGTCGGATACTATTTCAAAAGTAATGGGCAAGACTTTATTTTCAGCACATTCGTCGGATACTATTTCAAAAGTAATCGGCCAGATTTTTATTTTCAGCATATTCGTCGGTTACTATTTCAAAAGTAATCGGCAAGATTTTTATTTTAAGCATATTTGTCAGCTACTATTATAAAAGTAATCGGCAAGACTTTATTTTCAGCACATTCGTCGGATTCTATTTCAAAAGTAATTGGCAAGACTTTATTTTCAGCACATTCGTCGGATACTATTTCAAAAGTAATCGGCAAGGCTTTATTTTCAGCACATTCGTCGGTTACTATTTCAAAAGTAATTGGCAAGATTTTTATTTTCAGCATATTTGTCGTTTACTATTTTAAAAGTAATCGGCAAGACTTTATTTTCAGCACATTCGTCGGATACTATTTCAAAAGTAATGGGCAAGACTTTATTTTCAGCACATTCGTCGGATACTATTTCAAAAGTAATCGGCAAGACTTTATTTTCAACACATTCGTCGGTTACTATTTCAAAAGTAATCGGCAAGATTTTTATTTTCAGCATATTCGTCGGTTACTATTTCAAAAGTAATCGGCAAGATTTTTATTTTCAACATATTCGTCGGTTACTATTTCAAAAGTAATCGGCAAACCTTTTTTTTCAGCACATTCGTCGGTTACTATTTCAAAAGTAATCGGCTAGATTTTTATTTTTAGCATATTCGTCGGTGACTATTTCAAAAGTAATCGGCATTATTTATTTTCAGCACATTCGTCGGTTACTATTTCAAAAGTAATCGGCAAGACTTTATTTTCAGCACATTCGTCGGATACTATTTCAAAAGTAATCGGCAAGACTTTATTTTCATCACATTCGTCGGTTACTATTTCAAAAGTAATCGGCCAGATTTTTATTTTCAGCATATTCGTCGGTTACTATTTCAAAAGTAATCGGCAAGATTTTTATTTTCAGCATATTCGTCGGTTACTATTTCAAAAGTAATCGACAAGGTTTTTATTTTCAACATATTCGTCGGTTACTATTTCAAAAGTAATCGGCAAGACTTTATTTTTAGCACATTCGTCGGTTACTATTTCAAAAGTAATCGGCAAGATTTTTATTTTTAGCATATTCGTCGGTTACTATTTCAAAATTAATCGACAAGGTTTTTATTTTCAACATATTCGTCGGTTACTATTTCAAAAGTAATCGGCAAGACTTTATTTTCAGCACATTTGTCGGTTACTATTTCAAAAGTAATCGACAAGATTTTTATTTTCAGCATATTCGTCGGTTACTATTTTAAAAGTAATCGGGGGCATTATTTATTTTCATCACATTCGTCGGTTACTATTTCAAAAGTAATCGGCCAGATTTTTATTTTCAGCATATTCGTCGGTTACTATTTCAAAAGTAATCGGCAAGATTTTTATTTTAAGCATATTTGTCGGCTACTATTATAAAAGTAATCGGCAAGACTTTATTTTCAGCACATTCGTCGGATTCTATTTCAAAAGTAATTGGCAAGACTTTATTTTCAGCACATTCGTCGGATACTATTTCAAAAGTAACCGGCAAGGCTTTATTTTCAGCACATTCGTCGGTTACTATTTCAAAAGTAATTGGCAAGATTTTTATTTTCAGCATATTTGTCGTTTACTATTTTAAAAGTAATCGGCAAGACGTTATTTTCAGCACATTCGTCGGATACTATTTCAAAAGTAATCGGCAAGATTTTTATTTTCAACATATTCGTCGGTTACAATTTCAAAAGTAATCGGCAAACCTTTTTTTTCAGCACATTCGTCGGTTACTATTTCAAAAGTAATCGGCTAGATTTTTATTTTTAGCATATTCGTCGGTGACTATTTCAAAAGTAATCGGCATTATTTATTTTCAGCACATTCGTCGGTTACTATTTCAAAAGTAATCGGCAAGACTTTATTTTCAGCACATTCGTCGGATACTATTTCAAAAGTAATCGGCAAGACTTTATTTTCATCACATTCGTCGGTTACTATTTCAAAAGTAATCGGCCAGATTTTTATTTTCAGCATATTCGTCGGTTACTATTTCAAAAGTAATCGGCAAGATTTTTATTTTCAGCATATTCGTCGGTTACTATTTCAAAAGTAATCGACAAGGTTTTTATTTTCAACATATTCGTCGGTTACTATTTCAAAAGTAATCGGCAAGACTTTATTTTTAGCACATTCGTCGGTTACTATTTCAAAAGTAATCGGCAAGATTTTTATTTTTAGCATATTCGTCGGTTACTATTTCAAAATTAATCGACAAGGTTTTTATTTTCAACATATTCGTCGGTTACTATTTCAAAAGTAATCGGCAAGACTTTATTTTCAGCACATTTGTCGGTTACTATTTCAAAAGTAATCAACAAGATTTTTATTTTCAGCATATTCGTCGGTTACTATTTTAAAAGTAATCGGGGGCATTATTTATTTTCATCACATTCGTCGGTTACTATTTCAAAAGTAATCGGCCAGATTTTTATTTTCAGCATATTCGTCGGTTACTATTTCAAAAGTAATCGGCAAGATTTTTATTTTAAGCATATTTGTCGGCTACTATTATAAAAGTAATCGGCAAGACTTTATTTTCAGCACATTCGTCGGATTCTATTTCAAAAGTAATTGGCAAGACTTTATTTTCAGCACATTCGTCGGATACTATTTCAAAAGTAACCGGCAAGGCTTTATTTTCAGCACATTCGTCGGTTACTATTTCAAAAGTAATTGGCAAGATTTTTATTTTCAGCATATTTGTCGTTTACTATTTTAAAAGTAATCGGCAAGACTTTATTTTCAGCACATTCGTCGGATACTATTTCAAAAGTAATGGGCAAGACTTTATTTTCAGCACATTCGTCGGATCCTATTTCAAAAGTAATCGGCCAGATTTTTATTTTCAGCATATTCGTCGGTTACTATTTCAAAAGTAATCGGCAAGATTTTTATTTTAAGCATATTTGTCAGCTACTATTATAAAAGTAATCGGCAAGACTTTATTTTCAGCACATTCGTCGGATTCTATTTCAAAAGTAATTGGCAAGACTTTATTTTCAGCACATTCGTCGGATACTATTTCAAAAGTAATCGGCAAGGCTTTATTTTCAGCACATTCGTCGGTTACTATTTCAAAAGTAATTGGCAAGATTTTTATTTTCAGCATATTTGTCGTTTACTATTTTAAAAGTAATCGGCAAGACTTTATTTTCAGCACATTCGTCGGATACTATTTCAAAAGTAATGGGCAAGACTTTATTTTCAGCACATTCGTCGGATACTATTTCAAAAGTAATCGGCAAGACTTTATTTTCAACACATTCGTCGGTTACTATTTCAAAAGTAATCGGCAAGATTTTTATTTTCAGCATATTCGTCGGTTACTATTTCAAAAGTAATCGGCAAGATTTTTATTTTCAACATATTCGTCGGTTACTATTTCAAAAGTAATCGGCAAACCTTTTTTTTCAGCACATTCGTCGGTTACTATTTCAAAAGTAATCGGCTAGATTTTTATTTTTAGCATATTCGTCGGTGACTATTTCAAAAGTAATCGGCATTATTTATTTTCAGCACATTCGTCGGTTACTATTTCAAAAGTAATCGGCAAGACTTTATTTTCAGCACATTCGTCGGATACTATTTCAAAAGTAATCGGCAAGACTTTATTTTCATCACATTCGTCGGTTACTATTTCAAAAGTAATCGGCCAGATTTTTATTTTCAGCATATTCGTCGGTTACTATTTCAAAAGTAATCGGCAAGATTTTTATTTTCAGCATATTCGTCGGTTACTATTTCAAAAGTAATCGACAAGGTTTTTATTTTCAACATATTCGTCGGTTACTATTTCAAAAGTAATCGGCAAGACTTTATTTTTAGCACATTCGTCGGTTACTATTTCAAAAGTAATCGGCAAGACTTTATTTTCATCACATTCGTCGGTTACTATTTCAAAAGTAATTGGCAAGATTTTTATTTTCAGCATATTTGTCGTTTACTATTTTAAAAGTAATCGGCAAGACTTTATTTTCAGCACATTCGTCGGATACTATTTCAAAAGTAATGGGCAAGACTTTATTTTCAGCACATTCGTCGGATACTATTTCAAAAGTAATCGGCCAGATTTTTATTTTCAGCATATTCGTCGGTTACTATTTCAAAAGTAATCGGCAAGATTTTTATTTTAAGCATATTTGTCAGCTACTATTATAAAAGTAATCGGCAAGACTTTATTTTCAGCACATTCGTCGGATTCTATTTCAAAAGTAATTGGCAAGACTTTATTTTCAGCACATTCGTCGGATACTATTTCAAAAGTAATCGGCAAGGCTTTATTTTCAGCACATTCGTCGGTTACTATTTCAAAAGTAATTGGCAAGATTTTTATTTTCAGCATATTTGTCGTTTACTATTTTAAAAGTAATCGGCAAGACTTTATTTTCAGCACATTCGTCGGATACTATTTCAAAAGTAATGGGCAAGACTTTATTTTCAGCACATTCGTCGGATACTATTTCAAAAGTAATCGGCAAGACTTTATTTTCAACACATTCGTCGGTTACTATTTCAAAAGTAATCGGCAAGATTTTTATTTTCAGCATATTCGTCGGTTACTATTTCAAAAGTAATCGGCAAGATTTTTATTTTCAACATATTCGTCGGTTACTATTTCAAAAGTAATCGGCAAACCTTTTTTTTCAGCACATTCGTCGGTTACTATTTCAAAAGTAATCGGCTAGACTTTATTTTCAGCACATTCGTCGGATACTATTTCAAAAGTAATCGGCAAGACTTTATTTTCATCACATTCGTCGGATACTATTTCAAAAGTAATCGGCAAGACTTTATTTTCATCACATTCGTCGGTTACTATTTCAAAAGTAATCGGCCAGATTTTTATTTTCAGCATATTCGTCGGTTACTATTTCAAAAGTAATCGGCAAGATTTTTATTTTCAGCATATTCGTCGGTTACTATTTCAAAAGTAATCGACAAGGTTTTTATTTTCAACATATTCGTCGGTTACTATTTCAAAAGTAATCGGCAAGACTTTATTTTTAGCACATTCGTCGGTTACTATTTCAAAAGTAATCGGCAAGATTTTTATTTTTAGCATATTCGTCGGTTACTATTTCAAAATTAATCGACAAGGTTTTTATTTTCAACATATTCGTCGGTTACTATTTCAAAAGTAATCGGCAAGACTTTATTTTCAGCACATTTGTCGGTTACTATTTCAAAAGTAATCGACAAGATTTTTATTTTCAGCATATTCGTCGGTTACTATTTTAAAAGTAATCGGGGGCATTATTTATTTTCATCACCTTCGTCGGTTACTATTTCAAAAGTAATCGGCCAGATTTTTATTTTCAGCATATTCGTCGGTTACTATTTCAAAAGTAATCGGCAAGATTTTTATTTTCAGCATATTTGTCGGTTACTATTTTAAAAGTAATCGGCAAGACTTTATTTTCAGCACATTCGTCGGATTCTATTTCAAAAGTAATTGGCAAGACTTTATTTTCAGCACATTCGTCGGATACTATTTCAAAAGTAATCGGCAAGACTTTATTTTCAGCACATTCGTCGGTTACTGTTTCAAAAGTAATTGGCAAGATTTTTATTTTCAGCATATTTGTCGTTTACTATTTTAAAAGTAATCGGCAAGACGTTATTTTCAGCACATTCGTCGGATACTATTTCAAAAGTAATCGGCAAGATTTTTATTTTCAACATATTCGTCGGTTACTATTTTAAAAGTAATCGGCAAACCTTTTTTTTCAGCACATTCGTCGGTTACTATTTCAAAAGTAATCGGCTAGATTTTTATTTTTAGCATATTCGTCGGTGACTATTTCAAAAGTAATCGGCATTATTTATTTTCAGCACATTCGTCGGTTACTATTTCAAAAGTAATCGGCAAGACTTTATTTTCAGCACATTCGTCGGATACTATTTCAAAAGTAATCGGCAAGACTTTATTTTCATCACATTCGTCGGTTACTATTTCAAAAGTAATCGGCCAGATTTTTATTTTCAGCATATTCGTCGGTTACTATTTCAAAAGTAATCGGCAAGATTTTTATTTTCAGCATATTCGTCGGTTACTATTTCAAAAGTAATCGACAAGGTTTTTATTTTCAACATATTCGTCGGTTACTATTTCAAAAGTAATCGGCAAGACTTTATTTTTAGCACATTCGTCGGTTACTATTTCAAAAGTAATCGGCAAGACTTTATTTTCATCACATTCGTCGGTTACTATTTCAAAAGTAATTGGCAAGATTTTTATTTTCAGCATATTTGTCGTTTACTATTTTAAAAGTAATCGGCAAGACTTTATTTTCAGCACATTCGTCGGATACTATTTCAAAAGTAATGGGCAAGACTTTATTTTCAGCACATTCGTCGGATACTATTTCAAAAGTAATCGGCCAGATTTTTATTTTCAGCATATTCGTCGGTTACTATTTCAAAAGTAATCGGCAAGATTTTTATTTTAAGCATATTTGTCAGCTACTATTATAAAAGTAATCGGCAAGACTTTATTTTCAGCACATTCGTCGGATTCTATTTCAAAAGTAATTGGCAAGACTTTATTTTCAGCACATTCGTCGGATACTATTTCAAAAGTAATCGGCAAGGCTTTATTTTCAGCACATTCGTCGGTTACTATTTCAAAAGTAATTGGCAAGATTTTTATTTTCAGCATATTTGTCGTTTACTATTTTAAAAGTAATCGGCAAGACTTTATTTTCAGCACATTCGTCGGATACTATTTCAAAAGTAATGGGCAAGACTTTATTTTCAGCACATTCGTCGGATACTATTTCAAAAGTAATCGGCAAGACTTTATTTTCAACACATTCGTCGGTTACTATTTCAAAAGTAATCGGCAAGATTTTTATTTTCAGCATATTCGTCGGTTACTATTTCAAAAGTAATCGGCAAGATTTTTATTTTCAACATATTCGTCGGTTACTATTTCAAAAGTAATCGGCAAACCTTTTTTTTCAGCACATTCGTCGGTTACTATTTCAAAAGTAATCGGCTAGATTTTTATTTTTAGCATATTCGTCGGTGACTATTTCAAAAGTAATCGGCATTATTTATTTTCAGCACATTCGTCGGTTACTATTTCAAAAGTAATCGGCAAGACTTTATTTTCAGCACATTCGTCGGATACTATTTCAAAAGTAATCGGCAAGACTTTATTTTCATCACATTCGTCGGTTACTATTTCAAAAGTAATCGGCCAGATTTTTATTTTCAGCATATTCGTCGGTTACTATTTCAAAAGTAATCGGCAAGATTTTTATTTTCAGCATATTCGTCGGTTACTATTTCAAAAGTAATCGACAAGGTTTTTATTTTCAACATATTCGTCGGTTACTATTTCAAAAGTAATCGGCAAGACTTTATTTTTAGCACATTTGTCGGTTACTATTTCAAAAGTAATCGGCAAGATTTTTATTTTTAGCATATTCGTCGGTTACTATTTCAAAATTAATCGACAAGGTTTTTATTTTCAACATATTCGTCGGTTACTATTTCAAAAGTAATCGGCAAGACTTTATTTTCAGCACATTTGTCGGTTACTATTTCAAAAGTAATCGACAAGATTTTTATTTTCAGCATATTCGTCGGTTACTATTTTAAAAGTAATCGGGGGCATTATTTATTTTCATCACATTCGTCGGTTACTATTTCAAAAGTAATCGGCCAGATTTTTATTTTCAGCATATTCGTCGGTTACTATTTCAAAAGTAATCGGCAAGATTTTTATTTTCAGCATATTTGTCGGTTACTATTTTAAAAGTAATCGGCAAGACTTTATTTTCAGCACATTCGTCGGATTCTATTTCAAAAGTAATTGGCAAGACTTTATTTTCAGCACATTCGTCGGATACTATTTCAAAAGTAATCGGCAAGACTTTATTTTCAGCACATTCGTCGGTTACTGTTTCAAAAGTAATTGGCAAGATTTTTATTTTCAGCATATTTGTCGTTTACTATTTTAAAAGTAATCGGCAAGACGTTATTTTCAGCACATTCGTCGGATACTATTTCAAAAGTAATGGGCAAGACTTTATTTTCAGCACATTCGTCGGATACTATTTCAAAAGTAATCGGCAAGACTTTATTTTCAACACATTCGTCGGTTACTATTTCAAAAGTAATCGGCCAGATTTTTATTTTCAGCATATTCGTCGGTTACTATTTCAAAAGTAATCGGCAAGATTTTTATTTTCAGCATATTCGTCGATTACTATTTCAAAAGTAATCGACAAGGTTTTTATTTTCAACATATTCGTCGGTTACAATTTCAAAAGTAATCGGCAAGACTTTATTTTTAGCACATTCGTCGGTTACTATTTCAAAAGTAATCGGCAAGATTTTTATTTTTAGCATATTCGTCGGTTACTATTTCAAAATTAATCGACAAGGTTTTTATTTTCAACATATTCGTCGGTTACTATTTCAAAAGTAATCGGCAAGACTTTATTTTCAGCACATTTGTCGGTTACTATTTCAAAAGTAATCGACAAGATTTTTATTTTCAGCATATTCGTCGGTTACTATTTTAAAAGTAATCGGGGGCATTATTTATTTTCATCACATTCGTCAGTTACTATTTCAAAAGTAATCGGCCAGATTTTTATTTTCAGCATATTCGTCGGTTACTATTTCAAAAGTAATCGGCAAGATTTTTATTTTAAGCATATTTGTCGGCTACTTTTATAAAAGTAATCGGCAAGACTTTATTTTCAGCACATTCGTCGGTTACTATTTCAAAAGTAATCGGGAAGATTTTTATTTTCAGCATATTCGTCGGTTACTATTTCAAAAGTAATCGGCAAGACTTTATTTTCAACACATTCGTCGGTTACTATTTCAAAAGTAATCGGCAAGATTTTTATTTTCAGCATATTCGTCGGTTACTATTTCAAAAGTAATCGGCAAGATTTTTATTTTCAACATATTCGTCGGTTACTATTTCAAAAGTAATCGGCAAACCTTTTTTTTCAGCACATTCGTCGGTTACTATTTCAAAAGTAATCGGCTAGATTTTTATTTTTAGCATATTCGTCGGTGACTATTTCAAAAGTAATCGGCATTATTTATTTTCAGCACATTCGTCGGTTACTATTTCAAAAGTAATCGGCAAGACTTTATTTTCAGCACATTCGTCGGATACTATTTCAAAAGTAATCGGCAAGACTTTATTTTCATCACATTCGTCGGTTACTATTTCAAAAGTAATCGGCCAGATTTTTATTTTCAGCATATTCGTCGGTTACTATTTCAAAAGTAATCGGCAAGATTTTTATTTTCAGCATATTCGTCGGTTACTATTTCAAAAGTAATCGACAAGGTTTTTATTTTCAACATATTCGTCGGTTACTATTTCAAAAGTAATCGGCAAGACTTTATTTTTAGCACATTCGTCGGTTACTATTTCAAAAGTAATCGGCAAGATTTTTATTTTTAGCATATTCGTCGGTTACTATTTCAAAATTAATCGACAAGGTTTTTATTTTCAACATATTCGTCGGTTACTATTTCAAAAGTAATCGGCAAGACTTTATTTTCAGCACATTTGTCGGTTACTATTTCAAAAGTAATCGACAAGATTTTTATTTTCAGCATATTCGTCGGTTACTATTTTAAAAGTAATCGGGGGCATTATTTATTTTCATCACATTCGTCGGTTACTATTTCAAAAGTAATCGGCCAGATTTTTATTTTCAGCATATTCGTCGGTTACTATTTCAAAAGTAATCGGCAAGATTTTTATTTTCAGCATATTTGTCGGTTACTATTTTAAAAGTAATCGGCAAGACTTTATTTTCAGCACATTCGTCGGATTCTATTTCAAAAGTAATTGGCAAGACTTTATTTTCAGCACATTCGTCGGATACTATTTCAAAAGTAATCGGCAAGACTTTATTTTCAGCACATTCGTCGGTTACTATTTCAAAAGTAATTGGCAAGATTTTTATTTTCAGCATATTTGTCGTTTACTATTTTAAAAGTAATCGGCAAGACTTTATTTTCAGCACATTCGTCGGATACTATTTCAAAAGTAATGGGCAAGACTTTATTTTCAGCACATTCGTCGGATACTATTTCAAAAGTAATCGGCAAGACTTTATTTTCAACACATTCGTCGTTTACTATTTCAAAAGTAATCGGCCAGATTTTTATTTTCAGCATATTCGTCGGTTACTATTTCAAAAGTAATCGGCAAGATTTTTATTTTCAGCATATTCGTCGATTACTATTTCAAAAGTAATCGACAAGGTTTTTATTTTCAACATATTCGTCGGTTACAATTTCAAAAGTAATCGGCAAGACTTTATTTTTAGCACATTCGTCGGTTACTATTTCAAAAGTAATCGGCAAGATTTTTATTTTTAGCATATTCGTCGGTTACTATTTCAAAATTAATCGACAAGGTTTTTATTTTCAACATATTCGTCGGTTACTATTTCAAAAGTAATCGGCAAGACTTTATTTTCAGCACATTTGTCGGTTACTATTTCAAAAGTAATCGACAAGATTTTTATTTTCAGCATATTCGTCGGTTACTATTTTAAAAGTAATCGGGGGCATTATTTATTTTCATCACATTCGTCGGTTACTATTTCAAAAGTAATCGGCCAGATTTTTATTTTCAGCATATTCGTCGGTTACTATTTCAAAAGTAATCGGCAAGATTTTTATTTTCAGCATATTTGTCGGTTACTATTTTAAAAGTAATCGGCAAGACTTTATTTTCAGCACATTCGTCGGATTCTATTTCAAAAGTAATTGGCAAGACTTTATTTTCAGCACATTCGTCGGATACTATTTCAAAAGTAATCGGCAAGACTTTATTTTCAGCACATTCGTCGGTTACTGTTTCAAAAGTAATTGGCAAGATTTTTATTTTCAGCATATTTGTCGTTTACTATTTTAAAAGTAATCGGCAAGACGTTATTTTCAGCACATTCGTCGGATACTATTTCAAAAGTAATGGGCAAGACTTTATTTTCAGCACATTCGTCGGATACTATTTCAAAAGTAATCGGCAAGACTTTATTTTCAACACATTCGTCGGTTACTATTTCAAAAGTAATCGGCCAGATTTTTATTTTCAGCATATTCGTCGGTTACTATTTCAAAAGTAATCGGCAAGATTTTTATTTTCAGCATATTCGTCGATTACTATTTCAAAAGTAATCGACAAGGTTTTTATTTTCAACATATTCGTCGGTTACAATTTCAAAAGTAATCGGCAAGACTTTATTTTTAGCACATTCGTCGGTTACTATTTCAAAAGTAATCGGCAAGATTTTTATTTTTAGCATATTCGTCGGTTACTATTTCAAAATTAATCGACAAGGTTTTTATTTTCAACATATTCGTCGGTTACTATTTCAAAAGTAATCGGCAAGACTTTATTTTCAGCACATTTGTCGGTTACTATTTCAAAAGTAATCGACAAGATTTTTATTTTCAGCATATTCGTCGGTTACTATTTTAAAAGTAATCGGGGGCATTATTTATTTTCATCACATTCGTCAGTTACTATTTCAAAAGTAATCGGCCAGATTTTTATTTTCAGCATATTCGTCGGTTACTATTTCAAAAGTAATCGGCAAGATTTTTATTTTAAGCATATTTGTCGGCTACTATTATAAAAGTAATCGGCAAGACTTTATTTTCAGCACATTCGTCGGTTACTATTTCAAAAGTAATCGGGAAGATTTTTATTTTCAGCATATTCGTCGGTTACTATTTCAAAAGTAATCGGCAAGACTTTATTTTCAACACATTCGTCGGTTACTATTTCAAAAGTAATCGGCAAGATTTTTATTTTCAGCATATTCGTCGGTTACTATTTCAAAAGTAATCGGCAAGATTTTTATTTTCAACATATTCGTCGGTTACTATTTCAAAAGTAATCGGCAAACCTTTTTTTTCAGCACATTCGTCGGTTACTATTTCAAAAGTAATCGGCTAGATTTTTATTTTTAGCATATTCGTCGGTGACTATTTCAAAAGTAATCGGCATTATTTATTTTCAGCACATTCGTCGGTTACTATTTCAAAAGTAATCGGCAAGACTTTATTTTCAGCACATTCGTCGGATACTATTTCAAAAGTAATCGGCAAGACTTTATTTTCATCACATTCGTCGGTTACTATTTCAAAAGTAATCGGCCAGATTTTTATTTTCAGCATATTCGTCGGTTACTATTTCAAAAGTAATCGGCAAGATTTTTATTTTCAGCATATTCGTCGGTTACTATTTCAAAAGTAATCGACAAGGTTTTTATTTTCAACATATTCGTCGGTTACTATTTCAAAAGTAATCGGCAAGACTTTATTTTTAGCACATTCGTCGGTTACTATTTCAAAAGTAATCGGCAAGATTTTTATTTTTAGCATATTCGTCGGTTACTATTTCAAAATTAATCGACAAGGTTTTTATTTTCAACATATTCGTCGGTTACTATTTCAAAAGTAATCGGCAAGACTTTATTTTCAGCACATTTGTCGGTTACTATTTCAAAAGTAATCGACAAGATTTTTATTTTCAGCATATTCGTCGGTTACTATTTTAAAAGTAATCGGGGGCATTATTTATTTTCATCACATTCGTCGGTTACTATTTCAAAAGTAATCGGCCAGATTTTTATTTTCAGCATATTCGTCGGTTACTATTTCAAAAGTAATCGGCAAGATTTTTATTTTCAGCATATTTGTCGGTTACTATTTTAAAAGTAATCGGCAAGACTTTATTTTCAGCACATTCGTCGGATTCTATTTCAAAAGTAATTGGCAAGACTTTATTTTCAGCACATTCGTCGGATACTATTTCAAAAGTAATCGGCAAGACTTTATTTTCAGCACATTCGTCGGTTACTATTTCAAAAGTAATTGGCAAGATTTTTATTTTCAGCATATTTGTCGTTTACTATTTTAAAAGTAATCGGCAAGACTTTATTTTCAGCACATTCGTCGGATACTATTTCAAAAGTAATGGGCAAGACTTTATTTTCAGCACATTCGTCGGATACTATTTCAAAAGTAATCGGCAAGACTTTATTTTCAACACATTCGTCGTTTACTATTTCAAAAGTAATCGGCCAGATTTTTATTTTCAGCATATTCGTCGGTTACTATTTCAAAAGTAATCGGCAAGATTTTTATTTTCAGCATATTCGTCGATTACTATTTCAAAAGTAATCGACAAGGTTTTTATTTTCAACATATTCGTCGGTTACAATTTCAAAAGTAATCGGCAAGACTTTATTTTTAGCACATTCGTCGGTTACTATTTCAAAAGTAATCGGCAAGATTTTTATTTTTAGCATATTCGTCGGTTACTATTTCAAAATTAATCGACAAGGTTTTTATTTTCAACATATTCGTCGGTTACTATTTCAAAAGTAATCGGCAAGACTTTATTTTCAGCACATTTGTCGGTTACTATTTCAAAAGTAATCGACAAGATTTTTATTTTCAGCATATTCGTCGGTTACTATTTTAAAAGTAATCGGGGGCATTATTTATTTTCATCACATTCGTCGGTTACTATTTCAAAAGTAATCGGCCAGATTTTTATTTTCAGCATATTCGTCGGTTACTATTTCAAAAGTAATCGGCAAGATTTTTATTTTAAGCATATTTGTCGGCTACTATTATAAAAGTAATCGGCAAGACTTTATTTTCAGCACATTCGTCGGTTACTATTTCAAAAGTAATCGGGAAGATTTTTATTTTCAGCATATTCGTCGGTTACTATTTCAAAAGTAATCGGCAAGATTTTTATTTTCAGCATATTCGTCGGTTACTATTTTAAAAGTAATCGGGGGCATTATTTATTTTCAGCACATTCGTCGGTTACTATTTCAAAAGTAATCGGCAAGATTTTTATTTTCAACATATTCGTCGGTTACTATTTCAAAAGTAATCGGCAAACCTTTTTTTTCAGCACATTTGTCGGTTACTATTTCAAAAGTAATCGGCTAGATTTTTATTTTTAGCATATTCGTCGGTGACTATTTCAAAAGTAATCGGCATTATTTATTTTCAGCACATTCGTCGGTTACTATTTCAAAAGTAATCGGCAAGACTTTATTTTCAGCACATTCGTCGGATACTATTTCAAAAGTAATCGGCAAGACTTTATTTTCATCACATTCGTCGGTTACTATTTCAAAAGTAATCGGCCAGATTTTTATTTTCAGCATATTCGTCGGTTACTATTTCAAAAGTAATTGGCAAGATTTTTATTTTCAGCATATTCGTCGGTTACTATTTTAAAAGTAATCGGGGGCATTATTTATTTTCATCACATTCGTCGGTTACTATTTCAAAAGTAATCGGCCAGATTTTTATTTTCAGCATATTCGTCGGTTACTATTTCAAAAGTAATCGGCAAGATTTTTATTTTCAACATATTCGTCGGTTACTATTTCAAAGGTAATCGGCAAGACTTTATTTTCAGCACATTTGTCGGTTACTATTTCAAAAGTAATCGGCAAGATTTTTATTTTCAGCATATTCGTCGGTTACTATTTTAAAAGTAATCGGGGGCATTATTTATTTTCAGCACATTCGTCGGTTACTATTTCAAAAGTAATCGGCAAGATTTTTATTTTCAGCATATTTGTCGGTTACTATTTTAAAAGTAATCGGCAAGACTTTATTTTCAGCACATTCGTCGGATTCTATTTCAAAAGTAATTGGCAAGACTTTATTTTCAGCACATTCGTCGGATACTATTTCAAAAGTAATCGGCAAGACTTTATTTTCAGCACATTCGTCGGTTACTATTTCAAAAGTAATTGGCAAGATTTTTATTTTCAGCATATTTGTCGTTTACTATTTTAAAAGTAATCGGCAAGACTTTATTTTCAGCACATTCGTCGGATACTATTTCAAAAGTAATGGGCAAGACTTTATTTTCAGCACATTCGTCGGATACTATTTCAAAAGTAATCGGCAAGACTTTATTTTCAACACATTCGTCGGTTACTATTTCAAATGTAATCGGCCAGATTTTTATTTTCAGCATATTCGTCGGTTACTATTTCAAAAGTAATCGGCAAGATTTTTATTTTCAGCATATTCGTCGATTACTATTTCAAAAGTAATCGACAAGGTTTTTATTTTCAACATATTCGTCGGTTACAATTTCAAAAGTAATCGGCAAGACTTTATTTTTAGCACATTCGTCGGTTACTATTTCAAAAGTAATCGGCAAGATTTTTATTTTTAGCATATTCGTCGGTTACTATTTCAAAATTAATCGACAAGGTTTTTATTTTCAACATATTCGTCGGTTACTATTTCAAAAGTAATCGGCAAGACTTTATTTTCAGCACATTTGTCGGTTACTATTTCAAAAGTAATCGACAAGATTTTTATTTTCAGCATATTCGTCGGTTACTATTTTAAAAGTAATCGGGGGCATTATTTATTTTCATCACATTCGTCGGTTACTATTTCAAAAGTAATCGGCCAGATTTTTATTTTCAGCATATTCGTCGGTTACTATTTCAAAAGTAATCGGCAAGATTTTTATTTTAAGCATATTTGTCGGCTACTATTATAAAAGTAATCAGCAAGACTTTATTTTCAGCACATTCGTCGGTTACTATTTCAAAAGTAATCGGGAAGATTTTTATTTTCAGCATATTCGTCGGTTACTATTTCAAAAGTAATCGGCAAGATTTTTATTTTCAGCATATTCGTCGGTTACTATTTTAAAAGTAATCGGGGGCATTATTTATTTTCAGCACATTCGTCGGTTACTATTTCAAAAGTAATCGGCAAGATTTTTATTTTCAACATATTCGTCGGTTACTATTTCAAAAGTAATCGGCAAACCTTTTTTTTCAGCACATTTGTCGGTTACTATTTCAAAAGTAATCGGCTAGATTTTTATTTTTAGCATATTCGTCGGTGACTATTTCAAAAGTAATCAGCATTATTTATTTTCAGCACATTCGTCGGTTACTATTTCAAAAGTAATCGGCAAGACTTTATTTTCAGCACATTCGTCGGATACTATTTCAAAAGTAATCGGCAAGACTTTATTTTCATCACATTCGTCGGTTACTATTTCAAAAGTAATCGGCCAGATTTTTATTTTCAGCATATTCGTCGGTTACTATTTCAAAAGTAATCGGCAAGATTTTTATTTTCAGCATATTCGTCGGTTACTATTTCAAAAGTAATCGACAAGGTTTTTATTTTCAACATATTCGTCGGTTACTATTTCAAAAGTAATCGGCAAGACTTTATTTTCAACACATTCGTCGGTTACTATTTCAAAAGTAATCGGCAAGATTTTTATTTTCAGCATATTCGTCGGTTACTATTTCAAAAGTAATCGGGAAGATTTTTATTTTCAACATATTCGTCGGTTACTATTTCAAAAGTAATCGGCAAACCTTTTTTTTCAGCACATTCGTCGGTTACTATTTCAAAAGTAATCGGCTAGATTTTTATTTTCAGCATATTCGTCGGTGACTATTTCAAAAGTAATCGGCATTATTTATTTTCAGCACATTCGTCGGTTACTATTTCAAAAGTAATCGGCAAGACTTTATTTTCAGCACATTCGTCGGATACTATTTCAAAAGTAATTGGCAAGACTTTATTTTCAGCACATTCGTCGGATACTATTTCAAAAGTAATCGACAAGACTTTATTTTCAGCACATTCGTCGGTTACTATTTCAAAAGTAATTGGCAAGATTTTTATTTTCAGCATATTCGTCGGATACTTTTTCAAAAGTAATCGGCAAGACTTTATTTTCAACATATTCGTCGGTTACTATTTCAAAAGTAATCGGCAAGACTTTATTTTCAGCACATTCGTCGGTTACTATTTCAAAAGTAATCGGCAAGATTTTTATTTTTAGCATATTCGTCGGTTACTATTTCAAAACTAATCGACAAGGTTTTTATTTTCAACATATTCGTCGGTTACTATTTCAAAAGTAATCGGCAAGACTTTATTTTCAGCACATTTGTCGGTTACTATTTCAAAAGTAATCGACAAGATTTTTATTTTCAGCATATTCGTCGGTTACTATTTTAAAAGTAATCGGGGGCATTATTTATTTTCATCACATTCGTCGGTTACTATTTCAAAAGTAATCGGCCAGATTTTTATTTTCAGCATATTCGTCGGTTACTATTTCAAAAGTAATCGGCAAGATTTTTATTTTAAGCATATTTGTCGGCTACTATTATAAAAGTAATCGGCAAGACTTTATTTTCAGCACATTCGTCGGATACTATTTCAAAAGTAATCGGCAAGACTTTATTTTCAGCACATTCGTCGGTTACTATTTCAAAAGTAATTGGCAAGATTTTTATTTTCAGCATATTTGTCGTTTACTATTTTAAAAGTAATCGGCAAGACTTTATCTTCAGCACATTCGTCGGATACTATTTCAAAAGTAATGGGCAAGACTTTATTTTCAGCACATTCGTCGGATACTATTTCAAAAGTAATCGGCAAGATTTTTATTTTCAACATATTCGTCGGTTACTATTTCAAAAGTAATCGGCAAACCTTTTTTTTCAGCACATTCGTCGGTTACTATTTCAAAAGTAATCGGCTAGATTTTTATTTTTAGCATATTCGTCGGTGACTATTTCAAAAGTAATCGGCATTATTTATTTTCAGCACATTCGTCGGTTACTATTTCAAAAGTAATCGGCAAGACTTTATTTTCAGCACATTCGTCGGATACTATTTCAAAAGTAATTGGCAAGACTTTATTTTCAGCACATTCGTCGGATACTATTTCAAAAGTAATCGGCAAGACTTTATTTTCAGCACATTCGTCGGTTACTATTTCAAGAGTAATTGGCAAGATTTTTATTTTCAGCATATTCGTCGGATACTTTTTCAAAAGTAATCGGCAAGACTTTATTTTCAACATATTCGTCGGTTACTATTTCAAAAGTAATCGGCAAGACTTTATTTTCAGCACATTTGTCGGTTACTATTTCAAAAGTAATCGACAAGATTTTTATTTTCAGCATATTCGTCGGTTACTATTTTAAAAGTAATCGGGGGCATTATTTATTTTCAGCACATTCGTCGGTTACTATTTCAAAAGTAATCGGCAAGACTTTATTTTCAGCACATTCGTCGGATACTATTTCAAAAGTAATTGGCAAGACTTTATTTTCAGCACATTCGTCGGATACTATTTCAAAAGTAATCGGCAAGACTTTATTTTCAGCACATTCGTCGGTTACTATTTCAAAAGTAATTGGCAAGATTTTTATTTTCAGCATATTCGTCGGATACTTTTTCAAAAGTAATCGGCAAGACTTTATTTTCAACATATTCGTCGGTTACTATTTCAAAAGTAATCGGCAAGACTTTATTTTCAGCACATTCGTCGGTTACTATTTCAAAAGTAATCGGCAAGATTTTTATTTTTAGCATATTCGTCGGTTACTATTTCAAAACTAATCGACAAGGTTTTTATTTTCAACATATTCGTCGGTTACTATTTCAAAAGTAATGGGCAAGACTTTATTTTCAGCACATTTGTCGGTTACTATTTCAAAAGTAATCGACAAGATTTTTATTTTCAGCATATTCGTCGGTTACTATTTTAAAAGTAATCGGGGGCATTATTTATTTTCATCACATTCGTCGGTTACTATTTCAAAAGTAATCGGCCAGATTTTTATTTTCAGCATATTCGTCGGTTACTATTTCAAAAGTAATCGGCAAGATTTTTATTTTAAGCATATTTGTCGGCTACTATTATAAAAGTAATCGGCAAGACTTTATTTTCAGCACATTCGTCGGATACTATTTCAAAAGTAATCGGCAAGACTTTATTTTCAGCACATTCGTCGGTTACTATTTCAAAAGTAATTGGCAAGATTTTTATTTTCAGCATATTTGTCGTTTACTATTTTAAAAGTAATCGGCAAGACTTTATCTTCAGCACATTCGTCGGATACTATTTCAAAAGTAATGGGCAAGACTTTATTTTCAGCACATTCGTCGGATACTATTTCAAAAGTAATCGGCAAGATTTTTATTTTCAACATATTCGTCGGTTACTATTTCAAAAGTAATCGGCAAACCTTTTTTTTCAGCACATTCGTCGGTTACTATTTCAAAAGTAATCGGCTAGATTTTTATTTTTAGCATATTCGTCGGTGACTATTTCAAAAGTAATCGGCATTATTTATTTTCAGCACATTCGTCGGTTACTATTTCAAAAGTAATCGGCAAGACTTTATTTTCAGCACATTCGTCGGATACTATTTCAAAAGTAATTGGCAAGACTTTATTTTCAGCACATTCGTCGGATACTATTTCAAAAGTAATCGGCAAGACTTTATTTTCAGCACATTCGTCGGTTACTATTTCAAGAGTAATTGGCAAGATTTTTATTTTCAGCATATTCGTCGGATACTTTTTCAAAAGTAATCGGCAAGACTTTATTTTCAACATATTCGTCGGTTACTATTTCAAAAGTAATCGGCAAGACTTTATTTTCAGCACATTTGTCGGTTACTATTTCAAAAGTAATCGACAAGATTTTTATTTTCAGCATATTCGTCGGTTACTATTTTAAAAGTAATCGGGGGCATTATTTATTTTCATCACATTCGTCGGTTACTATTTCAAAAGTAATCGGCCAGATTTTTATTTTCAGCATATTCGTCGGTTACTATTTCAAAAGTAATCGGCAAGATTTTTATTTTCAACATATTCGTCGGTTACTATTTCAAAGGTAATCGGCAAGACTTTATTTTCAGCACATTTGTCGGTTACTATTTCAAAAGTAATCGGCAAGATTTTTATTTTCAGCATATTCGTCGGTTACTATTTTAAAAGTAATCGGGGGCATTATTTATTTTCAGCACATTCGTCGGTTACTATTTCAAAAGTAATCGGCAAGATTTTTATTTTCAGCATATTTGTCGGTTACTATTTTAAAAGTAATCGGCAAGACTTTATTTTCAGCACATTCGTCGGATTCTATTTCAAAAGTAATTGGCAAGACTTTATTTTCAGCACATTCGTCGGATACTATTTCAAAAGTAATCGGCAAGACTTTATTTTCAGCACATTCGTCGGTTACTATTTCAAAAGTAATTGGCAAGATTTTTATTTTCAGCATATTTGTCGTTTACTATTTTAAAAGTAATCGGCAAGACTTTATTTTCAGCACATTCGTCGGATACTATTTCAAAAGTAATGGGCAAGACTTTATTTTCAGCACATTCGTCGGATACTATTTCAAAAGTAATCGGCAAGACTTTATTTTCAACACATTCGTCGGTTACTATTTCAAAAGTAATCGGCCAGATTTTTATTTTCAGCATATTCGTCGGTTACAATTTCAAAAGTAATCGGCAAGATTTTTATTTTCAGCATATTCGTCGATTACTATTTCAAAAGTAATCGACAAGGTTTTTATTTTCAACATATTCGTCGGTTACAATTTCAAAAGTAATCGGCAAGACTTTATTTTTAGCACATTCGTCGGTTACTATTTCAAAAGTAATCGGCAAGATTTTTATTTTTAGCATATTCGTCGGTTACTATTTCAAAATTAATCGACAAGGTTTTTATTTTCAACATATTCGTCGGTTACTATTTCAAAAGTAATCGGCAAGACTTTATTTTCAGCACATTTGTCGGTTACTATTTCAAAAGTAATCGACAAGATTTTTATTTTCAGCATATTCGTCGGTTACTATTTTAAAAGTAATCGGGGGCATTATTTATTTTCATCACATTCGTCGGTTACTATTTCAAAAGTAATCGGCCAGATTTTTATTTTCAGCATATTCGTCGGTTACTATTTCAAAAGTAATCGGCAAGATTTTTATTTTAAGCATATTTGTCGGCTACTATTATAAAAGTAATCGGCAAGACTTTATTTTCAGCACATTCGTCGGTTACTATTTCAAAAGTAATCGGGAAGATTTTTATTTTCAGCATATTCGTCGGTTACTATTTCAAAAGTAATCGGCAAGATTTTTATTTTCAGCATATTCGTCGGTTACTATTTTAAAAGTAATCGGCGGCATTATTTATTTTCAGCACATTCGTCGGTTACTATTTCAAAAGTAATCGGCAAGATTTTTATTTTCAGCATATTTGTTGGTTACTATTTTAAAAGTAATCGGCAAGACTTTATTTTCAGCACATTCGTCGGATTCTATTTCAAAAGTAATTGGCAAGACTTTATTTTCAGCACATTCGTCGGATACTATTTCAAAAGTAATCGGCAAGACTTTATTTTCAGCACATTCGTCGGTTACTATTTCAAAAGTAATTGGCAAGATTTTTATTTTCAGCATATTTGTCGTTTACTATTTTAAAAGTAATCGGCAAGACTTTATTTTCAGCACATTCGTCGGATACTATTTCAAAAGTAATGGGCAAGACTTTATTTTCAGCACATTCGTCGGATACTATTTCAAAAGTAATCGGCAAGACTTTATTTTCAACACATTCGTCGGTTACTATTTCAAAAGTAATCGGCAAGATTTTTATTTTCAGCATATTCGTCGGTTACTATTTCAAAAGTAATCGGCAAGATTTTTATTTTCAACATATTCGTCGGTTACTATTTCAAAAGTAATCGGCAAACCTTTTTTTTCAGCACATTTGTCGGTTACTATTTCAAAAGTAATCGGCTAGATTTTTATTTTTAGCATATTCGTCGGTGACTATTTCAAAAGTAATCGGCATTATTTATTTTCAGCACATTCGTCGGTTACCATTTCAAAAGTAATCGGCAAGACTTTATTTTCAGCACATTCGTCGGATACTATTTCAAAAGTAATCGGCAAGACTTTATTTTCATCACATTCGTCGGTTACTATTTCAAAAGTAATCGGCCAGATTTTTATTTTCAGCATATTCGTCGGTTACTATTTCAAAAGTAATCGGCAAGATTTTTATTTTCAGCATATTCGTCGGTTACTATTTCAAAAGTAATCGACAAGGTTTTTATTTTCAACATATTCGTCGGTTACTATTTCAAAAGTAATCGGCAAGACTTTATTTTCAACACATTCGTCGGTTACTATTTCAAAAGTAATCGGCAAGATTTTTATTTTCAGCATATTCGTCGGTTACTATTTCAAAAGTAATCGGGAAGATTTTTATTTTCAACATATTCGTCGGTTACTATTTCAAAAGTAATCGGCAAACCTTTTTTTTCAGCACATTCGTCGGTTACTATTTCAAAAGTAATCGGCTAGATTTTTATTTTCAGCATATTCGTCGGTAACTATTTCAAAAGTAATCGGCATTATTTATTTTCAGCACATTCGTCGGTTACTATTTCAAAAGTAATCGGCAAGACTTTATTTTCAGCACATTCGTCGGATACTATTTCAAAAGTAATTGGCAAGACTTTATTTTCAGCACATTCGTCGGATACTATTTCAAAAGTAATCGGCAAGACTTTATTTTCAGCACATTCGTCGGTTACTATTTCAAAAGTAATTGGCAAGATTTTTATTTTCAGCATATTCGTCGGATACTTTTTCAAAAGTAATCGGCAAGACTTTATTTTCAACATATTCGTCGGTTACTATTTCAAAAGTAATCGGCAAGACTTTATTTTCAGCACATTCGTCGGTTACTATTTCAAAAGTAATCGGCAAGATTTTTATTTTTAGCATATTCGTCAGTTACTATTTCAAAACTAATCGACAAGGTTTTTATTTTCAACATATTCGTCGGTTACTATTTCAAAAGTAATCGGCAAGACTTTATTTTCAGCACATTTGTCGGTTACTATTTCAAAAGTAATCGACAAGATTTTTATTTTCAGCATATTCGTCGGTTACTATTTTAAAAGTAATCGAGGGCATTATTTATTTTCATCACATTCGTCGGTTACTATTTCAAAAGTAATCGGCCAGATTTTTATTTTCAGCATATTCGTCGGTTACTATTTCAAAAGTAATCGGGGGCATTATTTATTTTCAGCACATTCGTCGGTTACTATTTCAAAAGTAATCGGCAAGATTTTTATTTTCAGCATATTTGTTGGTTACTATTTTAAAAGTAATCGGCAAGACTTTATTTTCAGCACATTCGTCGGATTCTATTTCAAAAGTAATTGGCAAGACTTTATTTTCAGCACATTCGTCGGATACTATTTCAAAAGTAATCGGCAAGACTTTATTTTCAGCACATTCGTCGGTTACTATTTCAAAAGTAATTGGCAAGATTTTTATTTTCAGCATATTTGTCGTTTACTATTTTAAAAGTAATCGGCAAGACTTTATTTTCAGCACATTCGTCGGATACTATTTCAAAAGTAATGGGCAAGACTTTATTTTCAGCACATTCGTCGGATACTATTTCAAAAGTAATCGGCAAGACTTTATTTTCAACACATTCGTCGGTTACTATTTCAAAAGTAATCGGCAAGATTTTTATTTTCAGCATATTCGTCGGTTACTATTTCAAAAGTAATCGGCAAGATTTTTATTTTCAACATATTCGTCGGTTACTATTTCAAAAGTAATCGGCAAACCTTTTTTTTCAGCACATTTGTCGGTTACTATTTCAAAAGTAATCGGCTAGATTTTTATTTTTAGCATATTCGTCGGTGACTATTTCAAAAGTAATCGGCATTATTTATTTTCAGCACATTCGTCGGTTACCATTTCAAAAGTAATCGGCAAGACTTTATTTTCAGCACATTCGTCGGATACTATTTCAAAAGTAATCGGCAAGACTTTATTTTCATCACATTCGTCGGTTACTATTTCAAAAGTAATCGGCCAGATTTTTATTTTCAGCATATTCGTCGGTTACTATTTCAAAAGTAATCGGCAAGATTTTTATTTTCAGCATATTCGTCGGTTACTATTTCAAAAGTAATCGACAAGGTTTTTATTTTCAACATATTCGTCGGTTACTATTTCAAAAGTAATCGGCAAGACTTTATTTTCAACACATTCGTCGGTTACTATTTCAAAAGTAATCGGCAAGATTTTTATTTTCAGCATATTCGTCGGTTACTATTTCAAAAGTAATCGGGAAGATTTTTATTTTCAACATATTCGTCGGTTACTATTTCAAAAGTAATCGGCAAACCTTTTTTTTCAGCACATTCGTCGGTTACTATTTCAAAAGTAATCGGCTAGATTTTTATTTTCAGCATATTCGTCGGTAACTATTTCAAAAGTAATCGGCATTATTTATTTTCAGCACATTCGTCGGTTACTATTTCAAAAGTAATCGGCAAGACTTTATTTTCAGCACATTCGTCGGATACTATTTCAAAAGTAATTGGCAAGACTTTATTTTCAGCACATTCGTCGGATACTATTTCAAAAGTAATCGGCAAGACTTTATTTTCAGCACATTCGTCGGTTACTATTTCAAAAGTAATTGGCAAGATTTTTATTTTCAGCATATTCGTCGGATACTTTTTCAAAAGTAATCGGCAAGACTTTATTTTCAACATATTCGTCGGTTACTATTTCAAAAGTAATCGGCAAGACTTTATTTTCAGCACATTCGTCGGTTACTATTTCAAAAGTAATCGGCAAGATTTTTATTTTTAGCATATTCGTCAGTTACTATTTCAAAACTAATCGACAAGGTTTTTATTTTCAACATATTCGTCGGTTACTATTTCAAAAGTAATCGGCAAGACTTTATTTTCAGCACATTTGTCGGTTACTATTTCAAAAGTAATCGACAAGATTTTTATTTTCAGCATATTCGTCGGTTACTATTTTAAAAGTAATCGAGGGCATTATTTATTTTCATCACATTCGTCGGTTACTATTTCAAAAGTAATCGGCCAGATTTTTATTTTCAGCATATTCGTCGGTTACTATTTCAAAAGTAATCGGGGGCATTATTTATTTTCAGCACATTCGTCGGTTACTATTTCAAAAGTAATCGGCAAGATTTTTATTTTCAGCATATTTGTTGGTTACTATTTTAAAAGTAATCGGCAAGACTTTATTTTCAGCACATTCGTCGGATTCTATTTCAAAAGTAATTGGCAAGACTTTATTTTCAGCACATTCGTCGGATACTATTTCAAAAGTAATCGGCAAGACTTTATTTTCAGCACATTCGTCGGTTACTATTTCAAAAGTAATTGGCAAGATTTTTATTTTCAGCATATTTGTCGTTTACTATTTTAAAAGTAATCGGCAAGACTTTATTTTCAGCACATTCGTCGGATACTATTTCAAAAGTAATGGGCAAGACTTTATTTTCAGCACATTCGTCGGATACTATTTCAAAAGTAATCGGCAAGACTTTATTTTCAACACATTCGTCGGTTACTATTTCAAAAGTAATCGGCAAGATTTTTATTTTCAGCATATTCGTCGGTTACTATTTCAAAAGTAATCGGCAAGATTTTTATTTTCAACATATTCGTCGGTTACTATTTCAAAAGTAATCGGCAAACCTTTTTTTTCAGCACATTTGTCGGTTACTATTTCAAAAGTAATCGGCTAGATTTTTATTTTTAGCATATTCGTCGGTGACTATTTCAAAAGTAATCGGCATTATTTATTTTCAGCACATTCGTCGGTTACTATTTCAAAAGTAATCGGCAAGACTTTATTTTCAACACATTCGTCGGATACTATTTCAAAAGTAATCGGCAAGACTTTATTTTCATCACATTCGTCGGTTACTATTTCAAAAGTAATCGGCCAGATTTTTATTTTCAGCATATTCGTCGGTTACTATTTCAAAAGTAATCGGCAAGATTTTTATTTTCAGCATATTCGTCGGTTACTATTTCAAAAGTAATCGACAAGGTTTTTATTTTCAACATATTCGTCGGTTACTATTTCAAAAGTAATCGGCAAGACTTTATTTTCAACACATTCGTCGGTTACTATTTCAAAAGTAATCGGCAAGATTTTTATTTTCAGCATATTCGTCGGTTACTATTTCAAAAGTAATCGGGAAGATTTTTATTTTCAACATATTCGTCGGTTACTATTTCAAAAGTAATCGGCAAACCTTTTTTTTCAGCACATTCGTCGGTTACTATTTCAAAAGTAATCGGCTAGATTTTTATTTTCAGCATATTCGTCGGTAACTATTTCAAAAGTAATCGGCATTATTTATTTTCAGCACATTCGTCGGTTACTATGTCAAAAGTAATCGGCAAGACTTTATTTTCAGCACATTCGTCGGATACTATTTCAAAAGTAATTGGCAAGACTTTATTTTCAGCACATTCGTCGGATACTATTTCAAAAGTAATCGGCAAGACTTTATTTTCAGCACATTCGTCGGTTACTATTTCAAAAGTAATTGGCAAGATTTTTATTTTCAGCATATTCGTCGGATACTTTTTCAAAAGTAATCGGCAAGACTTTATTTTCAACATATTCGTCGGTTACTATTTCAAAAGTAATCGGCAAGACTTTATTTTCAGCACATTCGTCGGTTACTATTTCAAAAGTAATCGGCAAGATTTTTATTTTTAGCATATTCGTCGGTTACTATTTCAAAACTAATCGACAAGGTTTTTATTTTCAACATATTCGTCGGTTACTATTTCAAAAGTAATCGGCAAGACTTTATTTTCAGCACATTTGTCGGTTACTATTTCAAAAGTAATCGACAAGATTTTTATTTTCAGCATATTCGTCGGTTACTATTTTAAAAGTAATCGAGGGCATTATTTATTTTCATCACATTCGTCGGTTACTATTTCAAAAGTAATCGGCCAGATTTTTATTTTCAGCATATTCGTCGGTTACTATTTCAAAAGTAATCGGCAAGATTTTTATTTTCAACATATTCGTCGGTTACTATTTCAAAGGTAATCGGCAAGACTTTATTTTCAGCACATTTGTCGGTTACTATTTCAAAAGTAATCGGCAAGATTTTTATTTTCAGCATATTCGTCGGTTACTATTTTAAAAGTAATCGGGGGCATTATTTATTTTCAGCACATTCGTCGGTTACTATTTCAAAAGTAATCGGCAAGATTTTTATTTTCAGCATATTTGTCGGTTACTATTTTAAAAGTAATCGGCAAGACTTTATTTTCAGCACATTCGTCGGATTCTATTTCAAAAGTAATTGGCAAGACTTTATTTTCAGCACATTCGTCGGATACTATTTCAAAAGTAATCGGCAAGACTTTATTTTCAGCACATTCGTCGGTTACTATTTCAAAAGTAATTGGCAAGATTTTTATTTTCAGCATATTTGTCGTTTACTATTTTAAAAGTAATCGGCAAGACTTTATTTTCAGCACATTCGTCGGATACTATTTCAAAAGTAATGGGCAAGACTTTATTTTCAGCACATTCGTCGGATACTATTTCAAAAGTAATCGGCAAGACTTTATTTTCAACACATTCGTCGGTTACTATTTCAAAAGTAATCGGCCAGATTTTTATTTTTAGCATATTCGTCGGTGACTATTTCAAAAGTAATCGGCATTATTTATTTTCAGCACATTCGTCGGTTACTATTTCAAAAGTAATCGGCAAGACTTTATTTTCAGCACATTCGTCGGATACTATTTCAAAAGTAATCGGCAAGACTTTATTTTCATCACATTCGTCGGTTACTATTTCAAAAGTAATCGGCCAGATTTTTATTTTCAGCATATTCGTCGGTTACTATTTCAAAAGTAATCGGCAAGATTTTTATTTTCAGCATATTCGTCGGTTACTATTTCAAAAGTAATCGACAAGGTTTTTATTTTCAACATATTCGTCGGTTACTATTTCAAAAGTAATCGGCAAGACTTTATTTTCAACACATTCGTCGGTTACTATTTCAAAAGTAATCGGCAAGATTTTTATTTTCAGCATATTCGTCGGTTACTATTTCAAAAGTAATCGGGAAGATTTTTATTTTCAACATATTCGTCGGTTACTATTTCAAAAGTAATCGGCAAACCTTTTTTTCTGCACATTCGTCGGTTACTATTTCAAAAGTAATCGGCTAGATTTTTATTTTCAGCATATTCGTCGGTAACTATTTCAAAAGTAATCGGCATTATTTATTTTCAGCACATTCGTCGGTTACTATTTCAAAAGTAATCGGCAAGACTTTATTTTCAGCACATTCGTCGGATACTATTTCAAAAGTAATTGGCAAGACTTTATTTTCAGCACATTCGTCGGATACTATTTCAAAAGTAATCGGCAAGACTTTATTTTCAGCACATTCGTCGGTTACTATTTCAAAAGTAATTGGCAAGATTTTTATTTTCAGCATATTCGTCGGATACTTTTTCAAAAGTAATCGGCAAGACTTTATTTTCAACATATTCGTCGGTTACTATTTCAAAAGTAATCGGCAAGACTTTATTTTCAGCACATTCGTCGGTTACTATTTCAAAAGTAATCGGCAAGATTTTTATTTTTAGCATATTCGTCGGTTACTATTTCAAAACTAATCGACAAGGTTTTTATTTTCAACATATTCGTCGGTTACTATTTCAAAAGTAATCGGCAAGACTTTATTTTCAGCACATTTGTCGGTTACTATTTCAAAAGTAATCGACAAGATTTTTATTTTCAGCATATTCGTCGGTTACTATTTTAAAAGTAATCGGGGGCATTATTTATTTTCATCACATTCGTCGGTTACTATTTCAAAAGTAATCGGCCAGATTTTTATTTTCAGCATATTCGTCGGTTACTATTTCAAAAGTAATCGGCAAGATTTTTATTTTCAACATATTCATCGGTTACTATTTCAAAGGTAATCGGCAAGACTTTATTTTCAGCACATTTGTCGGTTACTATTTCAAAAGTAATCGGCAAGATTTTTATTTTCAGCATATTCGTCGGTTACTATTTTAAAAGTAATCGGGGGCATTATTTATTTTCAGCACATTCGTCGGTTACTATTTCAAAAGTAATCGGCAAGATTTTTATTTTCAGCATATTTGTCGGTTACTATTTTAAAAGTAATCGGCAAGACTTTATTTTCAGCACATTCGTCGGATTCTATTTCAAAAGTAATTGGCAAGACTTTATTTTCAGCACATTCGTCGGATACTATTTCAAAAGTAATCGGCAAGACTTTATTTTCAGCACATTCGTCGGTTACTATTTCAAAAGTAATTGGCAAGATTTTTATTTTCAGCATATTTGTCGTTTACTATTTTAAAAGTAATCGGCAAGACTTTATTTTCAGCACATTCGTCGGATACTATTTCAAAAGTAATGGGCAAGACTTTATTTTCAGCACATTCGTCGGATACTATTTCAAAAGTAATCGGCAAGACTTTATTTTCAACACATTCGTCGGTTACTATTTCAAAAGTAATCGGCCAGATTTTTATTTTCAGCATATTCGTCGGTTACTATTTCAAAAGTAATCGGCAAGATTTTTATTTTCAGCATATTCGTCGATTACTATTTCAAAAGTAATCGACAAGGTTTTTATTTTCAACATATTCGTCGGTTACAATTTCAAAAGTAATCGGCAAGACTTTATTTTTAGCACATTCGTCGGTTACTATTTCAAAAGTAATCGGCAAGATTTTTATTTTTAGCATATTCGTCGGTTACTATTTCAAAATTAATCGACAAGGTTTTTATTTTCAACATATTCGTCGGTTACTATTTCAAAAGTAATCGGCAAGACTTTATTTTCAGCACATTTGTCGGTTACTATTTCAAAAGTAATCGACAAGATTTTTATTTTCAGCATATTCGTCGGTTACTATTTTAAAAGTAATCGGGGGCATTATTTATTTTCATCACATTCGTCGGTTACTATTTCAAAAGTAATCGGCCAGATTTTTATTTTCAGCATATTCGTCGGTTACTATTTCAAAAGTAATCGGCAAGATTTTTATTTTAAGCATATTTGTCGGCTACTATTATAAAAGTAATCGGCAAGACTTTATTTTCAGCACATTCGTCGGTTACTATTTCAAAAGTAATCGGGAAGATTTTTATTTTCAGCATATTCGTCGGTTACTATTTCAAAAGTAATCGGCAAGATTTTTATTTTCAGCATATTCGTCGGTTACTATTTTAAAAGTAATCGGGGGCATTATTTATTTTCAGCACATTCGTCGGTTACTATTTCAAAAGTAATCGGCAAGATTTTTATTTTCAGCATATTTGTTGGTTACTATTTTAAAAGTAATCGGCAAGACTTTATTTTCATCACATTCGTCGGATTCTATTTCAAAAGTAATTGGCAAGACTTTATTTTCAGCACATTCGTCGGATACTATTTCAAAAGTAATCGGCAAGACTTTATTTTCAGCACATTCGTCGGTTACTATTTCAAAAGTAATTGGCAAGATTTTTATTTTCAGCATATTTGTCGTTTACTATTTTAAAAGTAATCGGCAAGACTTTATTTTCAGCACATTCGTCGGATACTATTTCAAAAGTAATGGGCAAGACTTTATTTTCAGCACATTCGTCGGATACTATTTCAAAAGTAATCGGCAAGACTTTATTTTCAACACATTCGTCGGTTACTATTTCAAAAGTAATCGGCAAGATTTTTATTTTCAGCATATTCGTCGGTTACTATTTCAAAAGTAATCGGCAAGATTTTTATTTTCAACATATTCGTCGGTTACTATTTCAAAAGTAATCGGCAAACCTTTTTTTTCCGCACATTTGTCGGTTACTATTTCAAAAGTAATCGGCTAGATTTTTATTTTTAGCATATTCGTCGGTGACTATTTCAAAAGTAATCGGCATTATTTATTTTCAGCACATTCGTCGGTTACTATTTCAAAAGTAATCGGCAAGACTTTATTTTCAGCACATTCGTCGGATACTATTTCAAAAGTAATCGGCAAGACTTTATTTTCATCACATTCGTCGGTTACTATTTCAAAAGTAATCGGCCAGATTTTTATTTTCAGCATATTCGTCGGTTACTATTTCAAAAGTAATCGGCAAGATTTTTATTTTCAGCATATTCGTCGGTTACTATTTCAAAAGTAATCGACAAGGTTTTTATTTTCAACATATTCGTCGGTTACTATTTCAAAAGTAATCGGCAAGACTTTATTTTCAACACATTCGTCGGTTACTATTTCAAAAGTAATCGGCAAGATTTTTATTTTCAGCATATTCGTCGGTTACTATTTCAAAAGTAATCGGGAAGATTTTTATTTTCAACATATTCGTCGGTTACTATTTCAAAAGTAATCGGCAAACCTTTTTTTTCAGCACATTCGTCGGTTACTATTTCAAAAGTAATCGGCTAGATTTTTATTTTCAGCATATTCGTCGGTAACTATTTCAAAAGTAATCGGCATTATTTATTTTCAGCACATTCGTCGGTTACTATTTCAAAAGTAATCGGCAAGACTTTATTTTCAGCACATTCGTCGGATACTATTTCAAAAGTAATTGGCAAGACTTTATTTTCAGCACATTCGTCGGATACTATTTCAAAAGTAATCGGCAAGACTTTATTTTCAGCACATTCGTCGGTTACTATTTCAAAAGTAATTGGCAAGATTTTTATTTTCAGCATATTCGTCGGATACTTTTTCAAAAGTAATCGGCAAGACTTTATTTTCAACATATTCGTCGGTTACTATTTCAAAAGTAATCGGCAAGACTTTATTTTCAGCACATTCGTCGGTTACTATTTCAAAAGTAATCGGCAAGATTTTTATTTTTAGCATATTCGTCGGTTACTATTTCAAAACTAATCGACAAGGTTTTTATTTTCAACATATTCGTCGGTTACTATTTCAAAAGTAATCGGCAAGACTTTATTTTCAGCACATTTGTCGGTTACTATTTCAAAAGTAATCGACAAGATTTTTATTTTCAGCATATTCGTCGGTTACTATTTTAAAAGTAATCGAGGGCATTATTTATTTTCATCACATTCGTCGGTTACTATTTCAAAAGTAATCGGCCAGATTTTTATTTTCAGCATATTCGTCGGTTACTATTTCAAAAGTAATCGGCAAGATTTTTATTTTCAACATATTCGTCGGTTACTATTTCAAAAGTAATCGGCAAGACTTTATTTTCAGCACATTCGTCGGTTACTATTTCAAAAGTAATCGGCAAGATTTTTATTTTTAGCATATTCGTCGGTTACTATTTCAAAACTAATCGACAAGGTTTTTATTTTCAACATATTCGTCGGTTACTATTTCAAAAGTAATCGGCAAGACTTTATTTTCAGCACATTTGTCGGTTACTATTTCAAAAGTAATCGACAAGATTTTTATTTTCAGCATATTCGTCGGTTACTATTTTAAAAGTAATCGGGGGCATTATTTATTTTCATCACATTCGTCGGTTACTATTTCAAAAGTAATCGGCCAGATTTTTATTTTCAGCATATTCGTCGGTTACTATTTCAAAAGTAATCGGCAAGATTTTTATTTTAAGCATATTTGTCGGCTACTATTATAAAAGTAATCGGCAAGACTTTATTTTCAGCACATTCGTCGGATACTATTTCAAAAGTAATCGGCAAGACTTTATTTTCAGCACATTCGTCGGTTACTATTTCAAAAGTAATTGGCAAGATTTTTATTTTCAGCATATTTGTCGTTTACTATTTTAAAAGTAATCGGCAAGACTTTATCTTCAGCACATTCGTCGGATACTATTTCAAAAGTAATGGGCAAGACTTTATTTTCAGCACATTCGTCGGATACTATTTCAAAAGTAATCGGCAAGATTTTTATTTTCAACATATTCGTCGGTTACTATTTCAAAAGTAATCGGCAAACCTTTTTTTTCAGCACATTCGTCGGTTACTATTTCAAAAGTAATCGGCTAGATTTTTATTTTTAGCATATTCGTCGGTGACTATTTCAAAAGTAATCGGCATTATTTATTTTCAGCACATTCGTCGGTTACTATTTCAAAAGTAATCGGCAAGACTTTATTTTCAGCACATTCGTCGGATACTATTTCAAAAGTAATTGGCAAGACTTTATTTTCAGCACATTCGTCGGATACTATTTCAAAAGTAATCGGCAAGACTTTATTTTCAGCACATTCGTCGGTTACTATTTCAAAAGTAATTGGCAAGATTTTTATTTTCAGCATATTCGTCGGATACTTTTTCAAAAGTAATCGGCAAGACTTTATTTTCAACATATTCGTCGGTTACTATTTCAAAAGTAATCGGCAAGACTTTATTTTCAGCACATTTGTCGGTTACTATTTCAAAAGTAATCGACAAGATTTTTATTTTCAGCATATTCGTCGGTTACTATTTTAAAAGTAATCGGGGGCATTATTTATTTTCATCACATTCGTCGGTTACTATTTCAAAAGTAATCGGCCAGATTTTTATTTTCAGCATATTCGTCGGTTACTATTTCAAAAGTAATCGGCAAGATTTTTATTTTCAACATATTCGTCGGTTACTATTTCAAAGGTAATCGGCAAGACTTTATTTTCAGCACATTTGTCGGTTACTATTTCAAAAGTAATCGGCAAGATTTTTATTTTCAGCATATTCGTCGGTTACTATTTTAAAAGTAATCGGGGGCATTATTTATTTTCAGCACATTCGTCGGTTACTATTTCAAAAGTAATCGGCAAGATTTTTATTTTCAGCATATTTGTCGGTTACTATTTTAAAAGTAATCGGCAAGACTTTATTTTCAGCACATTCGTCGGATTCTATTTCAAAAGTAATTGGCAAGACTTTATTTTCAGCACATTCGTCGGATACTATTTCAAAAGTAATCGGCAAGACTTTATTTTCAGCACATTCGTCGGTTACTATTTCAAAAGTAATTGGCAAGATTTTTATTTTCAGCATATTTGTCGTTTACTATTTTAAAAGTAATCGGCAAGACTTTATTTTCAGCACATTCGTCGGATACTATTTCAAAAGTAATGGGCAAGACTTTATTTTCAGCACATTCGTCGGATACTATTTCAAAAGTAATCGGCAAGACTTTATTTTCAACACATTCGTCGGTTACTATTTCAAAAGTAATCGGCCAGATTTTTATTTTCAGCATATTCGTCGGTTACTATTTCAAAAGTAATCGGCAAGATTTTTATTTTCAGCATATTCGTCGATTACTATTTCAAAAGTAATCGACAAGGTTTTTATTTTCAACATATTCGTCGGTTACAATTTCAAAAGTAATCGGCAAGACTTTATTTTTAGCACATTCGTCGGTTACTATTTCAAAAGTAATCGGCAAGATTTTTATTTTTAGCATATTCGTCGGTTACTATTTCAAAATTAATCGACAAGGTTTTTATTTTCAACATATTCGTCGGTTACTATTTCAAAAGTAATCGGCAAGACTTTATTTTCAGCACATTTGTCGGTTACTATTTCAAAAGTAATCGACAAGATTTTTATTTTCAGCATATTCGTCGGTTACTATTTTAAAAGTAATCGGGGGCATTATTTATTTTCATCACATTCGTCGGTTACTATTTCAAAAGTAATCGGCCAGATTTTTATTTTCAGCATATTCGTCGGTTACTATTTCAAAAGTAATCGGCAAGATTTTTATTTTAAGCATATTTGTCGGCTACTATTATAAAAGTAATCGGCAAGACTTTATTTTCAGCACATTCGTCGGTTACTATTTCAAAAGTAATCGGGAAGATTTTTATTTTCAGCATATTCGTCGGTTACTATTTCAAAAGTAATCGGCAAGATTTTTATTTTCAGCATATTCGTCGGTTACTATTTTAAAAGTAATCGGCAAACCTTTTTTTTCAGCACATTCGTCGGTTACTATTTCAAAAGTAATCGGCTAGATTTTTATTTTTAGCATATTCGTCGGTGACTATTTCAAAAGTAATCGGCATTATTTATTTTCAGCACATTCGTCGGTTACTATTTCAAAAGTAATCGGCAAGACTTTATTTTCAGCACATTCGTCGGATACTATTTCAAAAGTAATTGGCAAGACTTTATTTTCAGCACATTCGTCGGATACTATTTCAAAAGTAATCGGCAAGACTTTATTTTCAGCACATTCGTCGGTTACTATTTCAAAAGTAATTGGCAAGATTTTTATTTTCAGCATATTCGTCGGATACTTTTTCAAAAGTAATCGGCAAGACTTTATTTTCAACATATTCGTCGGTTACTATTTCAAAAGTAATCGGCAAGACTTTATTTTCAGCACATTTGTCGGTTACTATTTCAAAAGTAATCGACAAGATTTTTATTTTCAGCATATTCGTCGGTTACTATTTTAAAAGTAATCGGGGGCATTATTTATTTTCATCACATTCGTCGGTTACTATTTCAAAAGTAATCGGCCAGATTTTTATTTTCAGCATATTCGTCGGTTACTATTTCAAAAGTAATCGGCAAGATTTTTATTTTCAACATATTCGTCGGTTACTATTTCAAAGGTAATCGGCAAGACTTTATTTTCAGCACATTTGTCGGTTACTATTTCAAAAGTAATCGGCAAGATTTTTATTTTCAGCATATTCGTCGGTTACTATTTTAAAAGTAATCGGGGGCATTATTTATTTTCAGCACATTCGTCGGTTACTATTTCAAAAGTAATCGGCAAGATTTTTATTTTCAGCATATTTGTCGGTTACTATTTTAAAAGTAATCGGCAAGACTTTATTTTCAGCACATTCGTCGGATTCTATTTCAAAAGTAATTGGCAAGACTTTATTTTCAGCACATTCGTCGGATACTATTTCAAAAGTAATCGGCAAGACTTTATTTTCAGCACATTCGTCGGTTACTATTTCAAAAGTAATTGGCAAGATTTTTATTTTCAGCATATTTGTCGTTTACTATTTTAAAAGTAATCGGCAAGACTTTATTTTCAGCACATTCGTCGGATACTATTTCAAAAGTAATGGGCAAGACTTTATTTTCAGCACATTCGTCGGATACTATTTCAAAAGTAATCGGCAAGACTTTATTTTCAACACATTCGTCGGTTACTATTTCAAAAGTAATCGGCCAGATTTTTATTTTCAGCATATTCGTCGGTTACTATTTCAAAAGTAATCGGCAAGATTTTTATTTTCAGCATATTCGTCGATTACTATTTCAAAAGTAATCGACAAGGTTTTTATTTTCAACATATTCGTCGGTTACAATTTCAAAAGTAATCGGCAAGACTTTATTTTTAGCACATTCGTCGGTTACTATTTCAAAAGTAATCGGCAAGATTTTTATTTTTAGCATATTCGTCGGTTACTATTTCAAAATTAATCGACAAGGTTTTTATTTTCAACATATTCGTCGGTTACTATTTCAAAAGTAATCGGCAAGACTTTATTTTCAGCACATTTGTCGGTTACTATTTCAAAAGTAATCGACAAGATTTTTATTTTCAGCATATTCGTCGGTTACTATTTTAAAAGTAATCGGGGGCATTATTTATTTTCATCACATTCGTCGGTTACTATTTCAAAAGTAATCGGCCAGATTTTTATTTTCAGCATATTCGTCGGTTACTATTTCAAAAGTAATCGGCAAGATTTTTATTTTAAGCATATTTGTCGGCTACTATTATAAAAGTAATCGGCAAGACTTTATTTTCAGCACATTCGTCGGTTACTATTTCAAAAGTAATCGGGAAGATTTTTATTTTCAGCATATTCGTCGGTTACTATTTCAAAAGTAATCGGCAAGATTTTTATTTTCAGCATATTCGTCGGTTACTATTTTAAAAGTAATCGGGGGCATTATTTATTTTCAGCACATTCGTCGGTTACTATTTCAAAAGTAATCGGCAAGATTTTTATTTTCAGCATATTTGTTGGTTACTATTTTAAAAGTAATCGGCAAGACTTTATTTTCAGCACATTCGTCGGATTCTATTTCAAAAGTAATTGGCAAGACTTTATTTTCAGCACATTCGTCGGATACTATTTCAAAAGTAATCGGCAAGACTTTATTTTCAGCACATTCGTCGGTTACTATTTCAAAAGTAATTGGCAAGATTTTTATTTTCAGCATATTTGTCGTTTACTATTTTAAAAGTAATCGGCAAGACTTTATTTTCAGCACATTCGTCGGATACTATTTCAAAAGTAATGGGCAAGACTTTATTTTCAGCACATTCGTCGGATACTATTTCAAAAGTAATCGGCAAGACTTTATTTTCAACACATTCGTCGGTTACTATTTCAAAAGTAATCGGCAAGATTTTTATTTTCAGCATATTCGTCGGTTACTATTTCAAAAGTAATCGGCAAGATTTTTATTTTCAACATATTCGTCGGTTACTATTTCAAAAGTAATCGGCAAACCTTTTTTTTCAGCACATTTGTCGGTTACTATTTCAAAAGTAATCGGCTAGATTTTTATTTTTAGCATATTCGTCGGTGACTATTTCAAAAGTAATCGGCATTATTTATTTTCAGCACATTCGTCGGTTACTATTTCAAAAGTAATCGGCAAGACTTTATTTTCAGCACATTCGTCGGATACTATTTCAAAAGTAATCGGCAAGACTTTATTTTCATCACATTCGTCGGTTACTATTTCAAAAGTAATCGGCCAGATTTTTATTTTCAGCATATTCGTCGGTTACTATTTCAAAAGTAATCGGCAAGATTTTTATTTTCAGCATATTCGTCGGTTACTATTTCAAAAGTAATCGACAAGGTTTTTATTTTCAACATATTCGTCGGTTACTATTTCAAAAGTAATCGGCAAGACTTTATTTTCAACACATTCGTCGGTTACTATTTCAAAAGTAATCGGCAAGATTTTTATTTTCAGCATATTCGTCGGTTACTATTTCAAAAGTAATCGGGAAGATTTTTATTTTCAACATATTCGTCGGTTACTATTTCAAAAGTAATCGGCAAACCTTTTTTTTCAGCACATTCGTCGGTTACTATTTCAAAAGTAATCGGCTAGATTTTTATTTTCAGCATATTCGTCGGTAACTATTTCAAAAGTAATCGGCATTATTTATTTTCAGCACATTCGTCGGTTACTATTTCAAAAGTAATCGGCAAGACTTTATTTTCAGCACATTCGTCGGATACTATTTCAAAAGTAATTGGCAAGACTTTATTTTCAGCACATTCGTCGGATACTATTTCAAAAGTAATCGGCAAGACTTTATTTTCAGCACATTCGTCGGTTACTATTTCAAAAGTAATTGGCAAGATTTTTATTTTCAGCATATTCGTCGGATACTTTTTCAAAAGTAATCGGCAAGACTTTATTTTCAACATATTCGTCGGTCACTATTTCAAAAGTAATCGGCAAGACTTTATTTTCAGCACATTCGTCGGTTACTATTTCAAAAGTAATCGGCAAGATTTTTATTTTTAGCATATTCGTCGGTTACTATTTCAAAACTAATCGACAAGGTTTTTATTTTCAACATATTCGTCGGTTACTATTTCAAAAGTAATCGGCAAGACTTTATTTTCAGCACATTTGTCGGTTACTATTTCAAAAGTAATCGACAAGATTTTTATTTTCAGCATATTCGTCGGTTACTATTTTAAAAGTAATCGGGGGCATTATTTATTTTCATCACATTCGTCGGTTACTATTTCAAAAGTAATCGGCCAGATTTTTATTTTCAGCATATTCGTCGGTTACTATTTCAAAAGTAATCGGCAAGATTTTTATTTTCAACATATTCGTCGGTTACTATTTCAAAGGTAATCGGCAAGACTTTATTTTCAGCACATTTGTCGGTTACTATTTCAAAAGTAATCGGCAAGATTTTTATTTTCAGCATATTCGTCGGTTACTATTTTAAAAGTAATCGGGGGCATTATTTATTTTCAGCACATTCGTCGGTTACTATTTCAAAAGTAATCGGCAAGATTTTTATTTTCAGCATATTTGTCGGTTACTATTTTAAAAGTAATCGGCAAGACTTTATTTTCAGCACATTCGTCGGATACTATTTCAAAAGTAATCGGCAAGACTTTATTTTCAACACATTCGTCGGTTACTATTTCAAAAGTAATCGGCAAGATTTTTATTTTCAGCATATTCGTCGGTTACTATTTCAAAAGTAATCGGCAAGATTTTTATTTTCAACATATTCGTCGGTTACTATTTCAAAAGTAATCGGCAAACCTTTTTTTTCAGCACATTTGTCGGTTACTATTTCAAAAGTAATCGGCTAGATTTTTATTTTTAGCATATTCGTCGGTGACTATTTCAAAAGTAATCGGCATTATTTATTTTCAGCACATTCGTCGGTTACTATTTCAAAAGTAATCGGCAAGACTTTATTTTCAGCACATTCGTCGGATACTATTTCAAAAGTAATCGGCAAGACTTTATTTTCATCACATTCGTCGGTTACTATTTCAAAAGTAATCGGCCAGATTTTTATTTTCAGCATATTCGTCGGTTACTATTTCAAAAGTAATCGGCAAGATTTTTATTTTCAGCATATTCGTCGGTTACTATTTCAAAAGTAATCGACAAGGTTTTTATTTTCAACATATTCGTCGGTTACTATTTCAAAAGTAATCGGCAAGACTTTATTTTCAACACATTCGTCGGTTACTATTTCAAAAGTAATCGGCAAGATTTTTATTTTCAGCATATTCGTCGGTTACTATTTCAAAAGTAATCGGGAAGATTTTTATTTTCAACATATTCGTCGGTTACTATTTCAAAAGTAATCGGCAAACCTTTTTTTTCAGCACATTCGTCGGTTACTATTTCAAAAGTAATCGGCTAGATTTTTATTTTCAGCATATTCGTCGGTAACTATTTCAAAAGTAATCGGCATTATTTATTTTCAGCACATTCGTCGGTTACTATTTCAAAAGTAATCGGCAAGACTTTATTTTCAGCACATTCGTCGGATACTATTTCAAAAGTAATTGGCAAGACTTTATTTTCAGCACATTCGTCGGATACTATTTCAAAAGTAATCGGCAAGACTTTATTTTCAGCACATTCGTCGGTTACTATTTCAAAAGTAATTGGCAAGATTTTTATTTTCAGCATATTCGTCGGATACTTTTTCAAAAGTAATCGGCAAGACTTTATTTTCAACATATTCGTCGGTCACTATTTCAAAAGTAATCGACAAGGTTTTTATTTTCAACATATTCGTCGGTTACAATTTCAAAAGTAATCGGCAAGACTTTATTTTTAGCACATTCGTCGGTTACTATTTCAAAAGTAATCGGCAAGATTTTTATTTTTAGCATATTCGTCGGTTACTATTTCAAAATTAATCGACAAGGTTTTTATTTTCAGCATATTCGTCGGTTACTATTTCAAAAGTAATCGGCAAGATTTTTATTTTCAGCATATTCGTCGGTTACTATTTCAAAAGTAATCGACAAGGTTTTTATTTTCAACATATTCGTCGGTTACTATTTCAAAAGTAATCGGCAAGACTTTATTTTCAACACATTCGTCGGTTACTATTTCAAAAGTAATCGGCAAGATTTTTATTTTCAGCATATTCGTCGGTTACTATTTCAAAAGTAATCGGGAAGATTTTTATTTTCAACATATTCGTCGGTTACTATTTCAAAAGTAATCGGCAAACCTTTTTTTTCAGCACATTCGTCGGTTACTATTTCAAAAGTAATCGGGAAGATTTTTATTTTCAGCATATTCGTCGGTTACTATTTCAAAAGTAATCGGCAAGATTTTTATTTTCAGCATATTCGTCGGTTACTATTTTAAAAGTAATCGGGGGCATTATTTATTTTCAGCACATTCGTCGGTTACTATTTCAAAAGTAATCGGCAAGATTTTTATTTTCAGCATATTTGTTGGTTACTATTTTAAAAGTAATCGGCAAGACTTTATTTTCAGCACATTCGTCGGATTCTATTTCAAAAGTAATTGGCAAGACTTTATTTTCAGCACATTCGTCGGATACTATTTCAAAAGTAATCGGCAAGACTTTATTTTCAGCACATTCGTCGGTTACTATTTCAAAAGTAATTGGCAAGATTTTTATTTTCAGCATATTTGTCGTTTACTATTTTAAAAGTAATCGGCAAGACTTTATTTTCAGCACATTCGTCGGATACTATTTCAAAAGTAATGGGCAAGACTTTATTTTCAGCACATTCGTCGGATACTATTTCAAAAGTAATCGGCAAGACTTTATTTTCAACACATTCGTCGGTTACTATTTCAAAAGTAATCGGCAAGATTTTTATTTTCAGCATATTCGTCGGTTACTATTTCAAAAGTAATCGGCAAGATTTTTATTTTCAACATATTCGTCGGTTACTATTTCAAAAGTAATCGGCAAACCTTTTTTTTCAGCACATTTGTCGGTTACTATTTCAAAAGTAATCGGCTAGATTTTTATTTTTAGCATATTCGTCGGTGACTATTTCAAAAGTAATCGGCATTATTTATTTTCAGCACATTCGTCGGTTACTATTTCAAAAGTAATCGGCAAGACTTTATTTTCAGCACATTCGTCGGATACTATTTCAAAAGTAATCGGCAAGACTTTATTTTCATCACATTCGTCGGTTACTATTTCAAAAGTAATCGGCCAGATTTTTATTTTCAGCATATTCGTCGGTTACTATTTCAAAAGTAATCGGCAAGATTTTTATTTTCAGCATATTCGTCGGTTACTATTTCAAAAGTAATCGACAAGGTTTTTATTTTCAACATATTCGTCGGTTACTATTTCAAAAGTAATCGGCAAGACTTTATTTTCAACACATTCGTCGGTTACTATTTCAAAAGTAATCGGCAAGATTTTTATTTTCAGCATATTCGTCGGTTACTATTTCAAAAGTAATCGGGAAGATTTTTATTTTCAACATATTCGTCGGTTACTATTTCAAAAGTAATCGGCAAACCTTTTTTTTCAGCACATTCGTCGGTTACTATTTCAAAAGTAATCGGCTAGATTTTTATTTTCAGCATATTCGTCGGTAACTATTTCAAAAGTAATCGGCATTATTTATTTTCAGCACATTCGTCGGTTACTATTTCAAAAGTAATCGGCAAGACTTTATTTTCAGCACATTCGTCGGATACTATTTCAAAAGTAATTGGCAAGACTTTATTTTCAGCACATTCGTCGGATACTATTTCAAAAGTAATCGGCAAGACTTTATTTTCAGCACATTCGTCGGTTACTATTTCAAAAGTAATTGGCAAGATTTTTATTTTCAGCATATTCGTCGGATACTTTTTCAAAAGTAATCGGCAAGACTTTATTTTCAACATATTCGTCGGTTACTATTTCAAAAGTAATCGGCAAGACTTTATTTTCAGCACATTCGTCGGTTACTATTTCAAAAGTAATCGGCAAGATTTTTATTTTTAGCATATTCGTCGGTTACTATTTCAAAACTAATCGACAAGGTTTTTATTTTCAACATATTCGTCGGTTACTATTTCAAAAGTAATCGGCAAGACTTTATTTTCAGCACATTTGTCGGTTACTATTTCAAAAGTAATCGACAAGATTTTTATTTTCAGCATATTCGTCGGTTACTATTTTAAAAGTAATCGGGGGCATTATTTATTTTCATCACATTCGTCGGTTACTATTTCAAAAGTAATCGGCCAGATTTTTATTTTCAGCATATTCGTCGGTTACTATTTCAAAAGTAATCGGCAAGATTTTTATTTTAAGCATATTTGTCGGCTACTATTATAAAAGTAATCGGCAAGACTTTATTTTCAGCACATTCGTCGGATACTATTTCAAAAGTAATCGGCAAGACTTTATTTTCAGCACATTCGTCGGTTACTATTTCAAAAGTAATTGGCAAGATTTTTATTTTCAGCATATTTGTCGTTTACTATTTTAAAAGTAATCGGCAAGACTTTATCTTCAGCACATTCGTCGGATACTATTTCAAAAGTAATGGGCAAGACTTTATTTTCAGCACATTCGTCGGATACTATTTCAAAAGTAATCGGCAAGATTTTTATTTTCAACATATTCGTCGGTTACTATTTCAAAAGTAATCGGCAAACCTTTTTTTTCAGCACATTCGTCGGTTACTATTTCAAAAGTAATCGGCTAGATTTTTATTTTTACCATATTCGTCGGTGACTATTTCAAAAGTAATCGGCATTATTTATTTTCAGCACATTCGTCGGTTACTATTTCAAAAGTAATCGGCAAGACTTTATTTTCAGCACATTCGTCGGATACTATTTCAAAAGTAATTGGCAAGACTTTATTTTCAGCACATTCGTCGGATACTATTTCAAAAGTAATCGGCAAGACTTTATTTTCAGCACATTCGTCGGTTACTATTTCAAAAGTAATTGGCAAGATTTTTATTTTCAGCATATTCGTCGGATACTTTTTCAAAAGTAATCGGCAAGACTTTATTTTCAACATATTCGTCGGTTACTATTTCAAAAGTAATCGGCAAGACTTTATTTTCAGCACATTCGTCGGTTACTATTTCAAAAGTAATCGGCAAGATTTTTATTTTTAGCATATTCGTCGGTTACTATTTCAAAACTAATCGACAAGGTTTTTATTTTCAACATATTCGTCGGTTACTATTTCAAAAGTAATCGGCAAGACTTTATTTTCAGCACATTTGTCGGTTACTATTTCAAAAGTAATCGACAAGATTTTTATTTTCAGCATATTCGTCGGTTACTATTTTAAAAGTAATCGGGGGCATTATTTATTTTCATCACATTCGTCGGTTACTATTTCAAAAGTAATCGGCCAGATTTTTATTTTCAGCATATTCGTCGGTTACTATTTCAAAAGTAATCGGCAAGATTTTTATTTTAAGCATATTTGTCGGCTACTATTATAAAAGTAATCGGCAAGACTTTATTTTCAGCACATTCGTCGGATACTATTTCAAAAGTAATCGGCAAGACTTTATTTTCAGCACATTCGTCGGTTACTATTTCAAAAGTAATTGGCAAGATTTTTATTTTCAGCATATTTATCGTTTACTATTTTAAAAGTAATCGGCAAGACTTTATCTTCAGCACATTCGTCGGATACTATTTCAAAAGTAATGGGCAAGACTTTATTTTCAGCACATTCGTCGGATACTATTTCAAAAGTAATCGGCAAGATTTTTATTTTCAACATATTCGTCGGTTACTATTTCAAAAGTAATCGGCAAACCTTTTTTTTCAGCACATTCGTCGGTTACTATTTCAAAAGTAATCGGCTAGATTTTTATTTTTACCATATTCGTCGGTGACTATTTCAAAAGTAATCGGCATTATTTATTTTCAGCACATTCGTCGGTTACTATTTCAAAAGTAATCGGCAAGACTTTATTTTCAGCACATTCGTCGGATACTATTTCAAAAGTAATCGGCAAGACTTTATTTTCATCACATTCGTCGGTTACTATTTCAAAAGTAATCGGCCAGATTTTTATTTTCAGCATATTCGTCGGTTACTATTTCAAAAGTAATCGGCAAGATTTTTATTTTCAGCATATTCGTCGGTTACTATTTCAAAAGTAATCGACAAGGTTTTTATTTTCAACATATTCGTCGGTTACTATTTCAAAAGTAATCGGCAAGACTTTATTTTCAACACATTCGTCGGTTACTATTTCAAAAGTAATCGGCAAGATTTTTATTTTCAGCATATTCGTCGGTTACTATTTCAAAAGTAATCGGGAAGATTTTTATTTTCAACATATTCGTCGGTTACTATTTCAAAAGTAATCGGCAAACCTTTTTTTTCAGCACATTCGTCGGTTACTATTTCAAAAGTAATCGGCTAGATTTTTATTTTCAGCATATTCGTCGGTAACTATTTCAAAAGTAATCGGCATTATTTATTTTCAGCACATTCGTCGGTTACTATTTCAAAAGTAATCGGCAAGACTTTATTTTCAGCACATTCGTCGGATACTATTTCAAAAGTAATTGGCAAGACTTTATTTTCAGCACATTCGTCGGATACTATTTCAAAAGTAATCGGCAAGACTTTATTTTCAGCACATTCGTCGGTTACTATTTCAAAAGTAATTGGCAAGATTTTTATTTTCAGCATATTCGTCGGATACTTTTTCAAAAGTAATCGGCAAGACTTTATTTTCAACATATTCGTCGGTTACTATTTCAAAAGTAATCGGCAAGACTTTATTTTCAGCACATTCGTCGGTTACTATTTCAAAAGTAATCGGCAAGATTTTTATTTTTAGCATATTCGTCGGTTACTATTTCAAAACTAATCGACAAGGTTTTTATTTTCAACATATTCGTCGGTTACTATTTCAAAAGTAATCGGCAAGACTTTATTTTCAGCACATTTGTCGGTTACTATTTCAAAAGTAATCGACAAGATTTTTATTTTCAGCATATTCGTCGGTTACTATTTTAAAAGTAATCGGGGGCATTATTTATTTTCATCACATTCGTCGGTTACTATTTCAAAAGTAATCGGCCAGATTTTTATTTTCAGCATATTCGTCGGTTACTATTTCAAAAGTAATCGGCAAGATTTTTATTTTAAGCATATTTGTCGGCTACTATTATAAAAGTAATCGGCAAGACTTTATTTTCAGCACATTCGTCGGATACTATTTCAAAAGTAATCGGCAAGACTTTATTTTCAGCACATTCGTCGGTTACTATTTCAAAAGTAATTGGCAAGATTTTTATTTTCAGCATATTTGTCGTTTACTATTTTAAAAGTAATCGGCAAGACTTTATCTTCAGCACATTCGTCGGATACTATTTCAAAAGTAATGGGCAAGACTTTATTTTCAGCACATTCGTCGGATACTATTTCAAAAGTAATCGGCAAGATTTTTATTTTCAACATATTCGTCGGTTACTATTTCAAAAGTAATCGGCAAACCTTTTTTTTCAGCACATTCGTCGGTTACTATTTCAAAAGTAATCGGCTAGATTTTTATTTTTACCATATTCGTCGGTGACTATTTCAAAAGTAATCGGCATTATTTATTTTCAGCACATTCGTCGGTTACTATTTCAAAAGTAATCGGCAAGACTTTATTTTCAGCACATTCGTCGGATACTATTTCAAAAGTAATTGGCAAGACTTTATTTTCAGCACATTCGTCGGATACTATTTCAAAAGTAATCGGCAAGACTTTATTTTCAGCACATTCGTCGGTTACTATTTCAAAAGTAATTGGCAAGATTTTTATTTTCAGCATATTCGTCGGATACTTTTTCAAAAGTAATCGGCAAGACTTTATTTTCAACATATTCGTCGGTTACTATTTCAAAAGTAATCGGCAAGACTTTATTTTCAGCACATTCGTCGGTTACTATTTCAAAAGTAATCGGCAAGATTTTTATTTTTAGCATATTCGTCGGTTACTATTTCAAAATTAATCGACAAGGTTTTTATTTTCAACATATTCGTCGGTTACTATTTCAAAAGTAATCGGCAAGACTTTATTTTCAGCACATTTGTCGGTTACTATTTCAAAAGTAATCGACAAGATTTTTATTTTCAGCATATTCGTCGGTTACTATTTTAAAAGTAATCGGGGGCATTATTTATTTTCATCACATTCGTCGGTTACTATTTCAAAAGTAATCGGCCAGATTTTTATTTTCAGCATATTCGTCGGTTACTATTTCAAAAGTAATCGGCAAGATTTTTATTTTAAGCATATTTGTCGGCTACTATTATAAAAGTAATCGGCAAGACTTTATTTTCAGCACATTCGTCGGATACTATTTCAAAAGTAATCGGCAAGACTTTATTTTCAGCACATTCGTCGGTTACTATTTCAAAAGTAATTGGCAAGATTTTTATTTTCAGCATATTTGTCGTTTACTATTTTAAAAGTAATCGGCAAGACTTTATCTTCAGCACATTCGTCGGATACTATTTCAAAAGTAATGGGCAAGACTTTATTTTCAGCACATTCGTCGGATACTATTTCAAAAGTAATCGGCAAGATTTTTATTTTCGACATATTCGTCGGTTACTATTTCAAAAGTAATCGGCAAACCTTTTTTTTCAGCACATTCGTCGGTTACTATTTCAAAAGTAATCGGCTAGATTTTTATTTTTAGCATATTCGTCGGTGACTATTTCAAAAGTAATCGGCATTATTTATTTTCAGCACATTCGTCGGTTACTATTTCAAAAGTAATCGGCAAGACTTTATTTTCAGCACATTCGTCGGATACTATTTCAAAAGTAATTGGCAAGACTTTATTTTCAGCACATTCGTCGGATACTATTTCAAAAGTAATCGGCAAGACTTTATTTTCAGCACATTCGTCGGTTACTATTTCAAAAGTAATTGGCAAGATTTTTATTTTCAGCATATTCGTCGGATACTTTTTCAAAAGTAATCGGCAAGACTTTATTTTCAACATATTCGTCGGTTACTATTTCAAAAGTAATCGGCAAGACTTTATTTTCAGCACATTCGTCGGTTACTATTTCAAAAGTAATCGGCAAGATTTTTATTTTTAGCATATTCGTCGGTTACTATTTCAAAATTAATCGACAAGGTTTTTATTTTCAACATATTCGTCGGTTACTACTTCAAAAGTAATCGGCAAGACTTTATTTTCAGCACATTTGTCGGTTACTATTTCAAAAGTAATCAACAAGATTTTTATTTTCAGCATATTCGTCGGTTACTATTTTAAAAGTAATCGGGGGCATTATTTATTTTCATCACATTCGTCGGTTACTATTTCAAAAGTAATCGGCCAGATTTTTATTTTCAGCATATTCGTCGGTTACTATTTCAAAAGTAATCGGCAAGATTTTTATTTTAAGCATATTTGTCGGCTACTATTATAAAAGTAATCGGCAAGACTTTATTTTCAGCACATTCGTCGGATACTATTTCAAAAGTAATCGGCAAGACTTTATTTTCAACACATTCGTCGGTTACTATTTCAAAAGTAATTGGCAAGATTTTTATTTTCAGCATATTTGTCGTTTACTATTTTAAAAGTAATCGGCAAGACTTTATCTTCAGCACATTCGTCGGATACTATTTCAAAAGTAATGGGCAAGACTTTATGTTCAGCACATTCGTCGGATACTATTTCAAAAGTAATCGGCAAGATTTTTATTTTCAACATATTCGTCGGTTACTATTTCAAAAGTAATCGGCAAACCTTTTTTTTCAGCACATTCGTCGGTTACTATTTCAAAAGTAATCGGCTAGATTTTTATTTTTAGCATATTCGTCGGTGACTATTTCAAAAGTAATCGGCATTATTTATTTTCAGCACATTCGTCGGTTACTATTTCAAAAGTAATCGGCAAGACTTTATTTTCAGCACATTCGTCGGATACTATTTCAAAAGTAATTGGCAAGACTTTATTTTCAGCACATTCGTCGGATACTATTTCAAAAGTAATCGGCAAGACTTTATTTTCAGCACATTCGTCGGTTACTATTTCAAAAGTAATTGGCAAGATTTTTATTTTCAGCATATTCGTCGGATACTTTTTCAAAAGTAATCGGCAAGACTTTATTTTCAACATATTCGTCGGTTACTATTTCAAAAGTAATCGGCAAGACTTTATTTTCAGCACATTCGTCGGTTACTATTTCAAAAGTAATCGGCAAGATTTTTATTTTTAGCATATTCGTCGGTTACTATTTCAAAATTAATCGACAAGGTTTTTATTTTCAACATATTCGTCGGTTACTACTTCAAAAGTAATCGGCAAGACTTTATTTTCAGCACATTTGTCGGTTACTATTTCAAAAGTAATCGACAAGATTTTTATTTTCAGCATATTCGTCGGTTACTATTTTAAAAGTAATCGGGGGCATTATTTATTTTCATCACATTCGTCGGTTACTATTTCAAAAGTAATCGGCCAGATTTTTATTTTCAGCATATTCGTCGGTTACTATTTCAAAAGTAATCGGCAGGATTTTTATTTTAAGCATATTTGTCGGCTACTATTATAAAAGTAATCGGCAAGACTTTATTTTCAGCACATTCGTCGGATACTATTTCAAAAGTAATCGGCAAGACTTTATTTTCAGCACATTCGTCGGTTACTATTTCAAAAGTAATTGGCAAGATTTTTATTTTCAGCATATTTGTCGTTTACTATTTTAAAAGTAATCGGCAAGACTTTATCTTCAGCACATTCGTCGGATACTATTTCAAAAGTAATGGGCAAGACTTTATTTTCAGCACATTCGTCGGATACTATTTCAAAAGTAATCGGCAAGATTTTTATTTTCAGCATATTCGCCGGTTACTATTTCAAAAGTAATCGGGAAGATTTTTATTTTCAACATATTCGTCGGTTACTATTTCAAAAGTAATCGGCAAACCTTTTTTTTCAGCACATTCGTCGGTTACTATTTCAAAAGTAATCGGCTGGATTTTTATTTTCAGCATATTCGTCGGTGACTATTTTAAAAGTAATCGGCAAGACTTTATTTTCAGCACATTCGTCGGATACTATTTCAAAAGTAATTGGCAAGACTTTATTTTCAGCACATTCGTCGGATACTATTTCAAAAGTAATCGGCAAGACTTTATTTTCAGCACATTCGTCGGTTACTATTTCAAAAGTAATTGGCAAGATTTTTATTTTCAGCATATTCGTCGGATACTTTTTCAAAAGTAATCGGCAAGACTTTATTTTCAACATATTCGTCGGTTACTATTTCAAAAGTAATCGGCAAGACTTTATTTTCAGCACATTCGTCGATTACTATTTCAAAAGTAATCGGCAAGATTTTTATTTTTAGCATATTCGTCGGTTACTATTTCAAAATTAATCAACAAGGTTTTTATTTTCAACATATTCGTCGGTTACTATTTCAAAAGTAATCGGCAAGACTTTATTTTCAGCACATTTGTCGGTTACTATTTCAAAAGTAATCGACAAGATTTTTATTTTCAGCATATTCGTCGGTTACTATTTTAAAAGTAATCGGGGGCATTATTTATTTTCATCACATTCGTCGGTTACTATTTCAAAAGTAATCGGCCAGATTTTTATTTTCAGCACATTCGTCGGATACTATTTCAAAAGTAATCGGCAAGACTTTATTTTCAACACATTCGTCGGTTACTATTTCAAAAGTAATCGGCAAGATTTTTATTTTCAGCATATTCGTCGGTTACTATTTCAAAAGTAATCGGGAAGATTTTTATTTTCAACATATTCGTCGGTTACTATTTCAAAAGTAATCGGCAAACCTTTTTTTTCAGCATATTCGTCGGTTACTATTTCAAAAGTAATCGGCTAGATTTTTATTTTCAGCACATTCGTCGGTTACTATTTCAAAAGTAATCGGCTAGATTTTTATTTTCAGCATATTCGTCGGTAACTATTTCAAAAGTAATCGGCATTATTTATTTTCAGCACATTCGTCGGTTACTATTTCAAAAGTAATCGGCAAGACTTTATTTTCAGCACATTCGTCGGATACTATTTCAAAAGTAATTGGCAAGACTTTATTTTCAGCACATTCGTCGGATACTATTTCAAAAGTAATCGGCAAGACTTTATTTTCAGCACATTCGTCGGTTACTATTTCAAAAGTAATTGGCAAGATTTTTATTTTCAGCATATTCGTCGGATACTTTTTCAAAAGTAATCGGCAAGACTTTATTTTCAACATATTCGTCGGTTACTATTTCAAAAGTAATCGGCAAGACTTTATTTTCAGCACATTCGTCGGTTACTATTTCAAAAGTAATCGGCAAGATTTTTATTTTTAGCATATTCGTCGGTTACTATTTCAAAACTAATCGACAAGGTTTTTATTTTCAACATATTCGTCGGTTACTATTTTCAAAAGTAATCGGCAAGACTTTATTTTCAGCACATTTGTCGGTTACTATTTCAAAAGTAATCGACAAGATTTTTATTTTCAGCATATTCGTCGGTTACTATTTTAAAAGTAATCGGGGGCATTATTTATTTTCAGCACATTCGTCGGTTACTATTTCAAAAGTAATCGGCAAGATTTTTATTTTCAGCATATTTGTCGGTTACTATTTTAAAAGTAATCGGCAAGACTTTATTTTCAGCACATTCGTCGGATTCTATTTCAAAAGTAATTGGCAAGACTTTATTTTCAGCACATTCGTCGGATACTATTTCAAAAGTAATCGGCAAGACTTTATTTTCAGCACATTCGTCGGTTACTATTTCAAAAGTAATTGGCAAGATTTTTATTTTCAGCATATTTGTCGTTTACTATTTTAAAAGTAATCGGCAAGACTTTATTTTCAGCACATTCGTCGGATACTATTTCAAAAGTAATGGGCAAGACTTTATTTTCAGCACATTCGTCGGATACTATTTCAAAAGTAATCGGCAAGACTTTATTTTCAACACATTCGTCGGTTACTATTTCAAAAGTAATCGGCCAGATTTTTATTTTCAGCATATTCGTCGGTTACTATTTCAAAAGTAATCGGCAAGATTTTTATTTTCAGCATATTCGTCGATTACTATTTCAAAAGTAATCGACAAGGTTTTTATTTTCAACATATTCGTCGGTTACAATTTCAAAAGTAATCGGCAAGACTTTATTTTTAGCACATTCGTCGGTTACTATTTCAAAAGTAATCGGCAAGATTTTTATTTTTAGCATATTCGTCGGTTACTATTTCAAAATTAATCGACAAGGTTTTTATTTTCAACATATTCGTCGGTTACTATTTCAAAAGTAATCGGCAAGACTTTATTTTCAGCACATTTGTCGGTTACTATTTCAAAAGTAATCGACAAGATTTTTATTTTCAGCATATTCGTCGGTTACTATTTTAAAAGTAATCGGGGGCATTATTTATTTTCATCACATTCGTCGGTTACTATTTCAAAAGTAATCGGCCAGATTTTTATTTTCAGCATATTCGTCGGTTACTATTTCAAAAGTAATCGGCAAGATTTTTATTTTAAGCATATTTGTCGGCTACTATTATAAAAGTAATCGGCAAGACTTTATTTTCAGCACATTCGTCGGTTACTATTTCAAAAGTAATCGGGAAGATTTTTATTTTCAGCATATTCGTCGGTTACTATTTCAAAAGTAATCGGCAAGATTTTTATTTTCAGCATATTCGTCGGTTACTATTTTAAAAGTAATCGGGGGCATTATTTATTTTCAGCACATTCGTCGGTTACTATTTCAAAAGTAATCGGCAAGATTTTTATTTTCAGCATATTTGTTGGTTACTATTTTAAAAGTAATCGGCAAGACTTTATTTTCAGCACATTCGTCGGTTACTATTTCAAAAGTAATCGGCAAACCTTTTTTTTCAGCATATTCGTCGGTTACTATTTCAAAAGTAATCGGCTAGATTTTTATTTTCAGCACATTCGTCGGTTACTATTTCAAAAGTAATCGGCTAGATTTTTATTTTCAGCATATTCGTCGGTAACTATTTCAAAAGTAATCGGCATTATTTATTTTCAGCACATTCGTCGGTTACTATTTCAAAAGTAATCGGCAAGACTTTATTTTCAGCACATTCGTCGGATACTATTTCAAAAGTAATTGGCAAGACTTTATTTTCAGCACATTCGTCGGATACTATTTCAAAAGTAATCGGCAAGACTTTATTTTCAGCACATTCGTCGGTTACTATTTCAAAAGTAATTGGCAAGATTTTTATTTTCAGCATATTCGTCGGATACTTTTTCAAAAGTAATCGGCAAGACTTTATTTTCAACATATTCGTCGGTTACTATTTCAAAAGTAATCGGCAAGACTTTATTTTCAGCACATTCGTCGGTTACTATTTCAAAAGTAATCGGCAAGATTTTTATTTTTAGCATATTCGTCGGTTACTATTTCAAAACTAATCGACAAGGTTTTTATTTTCAACATATTCGTCGGTTACTATTTTCAAAAGTAATCGGCAAGACTTTATTTTCAGCACATTTGTCGGTTACTATTTCAAAAGTAATCGACAAGATTTTTATTTTCAGCATATTCGTCGGTTACTATTTTAAAAGTAATCGGGGGCATTATTTATTTTCAGCACATTCGTCGGTTACTATTTCAAAAGTAATCGGCAAGATTTTTATTTTCAGCATATTTGTCGGTTACTATTTTAAAAGTAATCGGCAAGACTTTATTTTCAGCACATTCGTCGGATTCTATTTCAAAAGTAATTGGCAAGACTTTATTTTCAGCACATTCGTCGGATACTATTTCAAAAGTAATCGGCAAGACTTTATTTTCAGCACATTCGTCGGTTACTATTTCAAAAGTAATTGGCAAGATTTTTATTTTCAGCATATTTGTCGTTTACTATTTTAAAAGTAATCGGCAAGACTTTATTTTCAGCACATTCGTCGGATACTATTTCAAAAGTAATGGGCAAGACTTTATTTTCAGCACATTCGTCGGATACTATTTCAAAAGTAATCGGCAAGACTTTATTTTCAACACATTCGTCGGTTACTATTTCAAAAGTAATCGGCCAGATTTTTATTTTCAGCATATTCGTCGGTTACTATTTCAAAAGTAATCGGCAAGATTTTTATTTTCAGCATATTCGTCGATTACTATTTCAAAAGTAATCGACAAGGTTTTTATTTTCAACATATTCGTCGGTTACAATTTCAAAAGTAATCGGCAAGACTTTATTTTTAGCACATTCGTCGGTTACTATTTCAAAAGTAATCGGCAAGATTTTTATTTTTAGCATATTCGTCGGTTACTATTTCAAAATTAATCGACAAGGTTTTTATTTTCAACATATTCGTCGGTTACTATTTCAAAAGTAATCGGCAAGACTTTATTTTCAGCACATTTGTCGGTTACTATTTCAAAAGTAATCGACAAGATTTTTATTTTCAGCATATTCGTCGGTTACTATTTTAAAAGTAATCGGGGGCATTATTTATTTTCATCACATTCGTCGGTTACTATTTCAAAAGTAATCGGCCAGATTTTTATTTTCAGCATATTCGTCGGTTACTATTTCAAAAGTAATCGGCAAGATTTTTATTTTAAGCATATTTGTCGGCTACTATTATAAAAGTAATCGGCAAGACTTTATTTTCAGCACATTCGTCGGTTACTATTTCAAAAGTAATCGGGAAGATTTTTATTTTCAGCATATTCGTCGGTTACTATTTCAAAAGTAATCGGCAAGATTTTTATTTTCAGCATATTCGTCGGTTACTATTTTAAAAGTAATCGGGGGCATTATTTATTTTCAGCACATTCGTCGGTTACTATTTCAAAAGTAATCGGCAAGATTTTTATTTTCAGCATATTTGTTGGTTACTATTTTAAAAGTAATCGGCAAGACTTTATTTTCAGCACATTCGTCGGATTCTATTTCAAAAGTAATTGGCAAGACTTTATTTTCAGCACATTCGTCGGATACTATTTCAAAAGTAATCGGCAAGACTTTATTTTCAGTACATTCGTCGGTTACTATTTCAAAAGTAATTGGCAAGATTTTTATTTTCAGCATATTTGTCGTTTACTATTTTAAAAGTAATCGGCAAGACTTTATTTTCAGCACATTCGTCGGATACTATTTCAAAAGTAATGGGCAAGACTTTATTTTCAGCACATTCGTCGGATACTATTTCAAAAGTAATCGGCAAGACTTTATTTTCAACACATTCGTCGGTTACTATTTCAAAAGTAATCGGCAAGATTTTTATTTTCAGCATATTCGTCGGTTACTATTTCAAAAGTAATCGGCAAGATTTTTATTTTCAACATATTCGTCGGTTACTATTTCAAAAGTAATCGGCAAACCTTTTTTTTCAGCACATTTGTCGGTTACTATTTCAAAAGTAATCGGCTAGATTTTTATTTTTAGCATATTCGTCGGTGACTATTTCAAAAGTAATCGGCATTATTTATTTTCAGCACATTCGTCGGTTACTATTTCAAAAGTAATCGGCAAGACTTTATTTTCAGCACATTCGTCGGATACTATTTCAAAAGTAATCGGCAAGACTTTATTTTCATCACATTCGTCGGTTACTATTTCAAAAGTAATCGGCCAGATTTTTATTTTCAGCATATTCGTCGGTTACTATTTCAAAAGTAATCGGCAAGATTTTTATTTTCAGCATATTCGTCGGTTACTATTTCAAAAGTAATCGACAAGACTTTATTTTCAACACATTCGTCGGTTACTATTTCAAAAGTAATTGGCAAGACTTTATTTTCAGCACATTCGTCGGATACTATTTCAAAAGTAATCGGCAAGACTTTATTTTCAGCACATTCGTCGGTTACTATTTCAAAAGTAATTGGCAAGATTTTTATTTTCAGCATATTCGTCGGATACTTTTTCAAAAGTAATCGGCAAGACTTTATTTTCAACATATTCGTCGGTTACTATTTCAAAAGTAATCGGCAAGACTTTATTTTCAGCACATTCGTCGGTTACTATTTCAAAAGTAATCGGCAAGATTTTTATTTTTAGCATATTCGTCGGTTACTATTTTAAAAGTAATCGGCAAGACTTTATTTTCAGCACATTTGTCGGTTACTATTTCAAAAGTAATCGACAAGATTTTTATTTTCAGCATATTCGTCGGTTACTATTTTAAAAGTAATCGGGGGCATTATTTATTTTCATCACATTCGTCGGTTACTATTTCAAAAGTAATCGGCCAGATTTTTATTTTCAGCATATTCGTCGGTTACTATTTCAAAAGTAATCGGCAAGATTTTTATTTTAAGCATATTTGTCGGCTACTATTATAAAAGTAATCGGCAAGACTTTATTTTCAGCACATTCGTCGGATACTATTTCAAAAGTAATCGGCAAGACTTTATTTTCAGCACATTCGTCGGTTACTATTTCAAAAGTAATTGGCAAGATTTTTATTTTCAGCATATTTGTCGTTTACTATTTTAAAAGTAATCGGCAAGACTTTATCTTCAGCACATTCGTCGGATACTATTTCAAAAGTAATGGGCAAGACTTTATTTTCAGCACATTCGTCGGATACTATTTCAAAAGTAATCGGCAAGATTTTTATTTTCAACATATTCGTCGGTTACTATTTCAAAAGTAATCGGCAAACCTTTTTTTTCAGCACATTCGTCGGTTACTATTTCAAAAGTAATCGGCTAGATTTTTATTTTTAGCATATTCGTCGGTGACTATTTCAAAAGTAATCGGCATTATTTATTTTCAGCACATTCGTCGGTTACTATTTCAAAAGTAATCGGCAAGACTTTATTTTCAGCACATTCGTCGGATACTATTTCAAAAGTAATTGGCAAGACTTTATTTTCAGCACATTCGTCGGATACTATTTCAAAAGTAATCGGCAAGACTTTATTTTCAGCACATTCGTCGGTTACTATTTCAAAAGTAATTGGCAAGATTTTTATTTTCAGCATATTCGTCGGATACTTTTTCAAAAGTAATCGGCAAGACTTTATTTTCAACATATTCGTCGGTTACTATTTCAAAAGTAATCGGCAAGACTTTATTTTCAGCACATTCGTCGGTTACTATTTCAAAAGTAATCGGCAAGATTTTTATTTTTAGCATATTCGTCGGTTACTATTTCAAAATTAATCGACAAGGTTTTTATTTTCAACATATTCGTCGGTTACTACTTCAAAAGTAATCGGCAAGACTTTATTTTCAGCACATTTGTCGGTTACTATTTCAAAAGTAATCAACAAGATTTTTATTTTCAGCATATTCGTCGGTTACTATTTTAAAAGTAATCGGGGGCATTATTTATTTTCATCACATTCGTCGGTTACTATTTCAAAAGTAATCGGCCAGATTTTTATTTTCAGCATATTCGTCGGTTACTATTTCAAAAGTAATCGGCAAGATTTTTATTTTAAGCATATTTGTCGGCTACTATTATAAAAGTAATCGGCAAGACTTTATTTTCAGCACATTCGTCGGATACTATTTCAAAAGTAATCGGCAAGACTTTATTTTCAGCACATTCGTCGGTTACTATTTCAAAAGTAATTGGCAAGATTTTTATTTTCAGCATATTTGTCGTTTACTATTTGAAAAGTAATCGGCAAGACTTTATCTTCAGCACATTCGTCGGATACTATTTCAAAAGTAATGGGCAAGACTTTATTTTCAGCACATTCGTCGGATACTATTTCAAAAGTAATCGGCAAGATTTTTATTTTCAACATATTCGTCGGTTACTATTTCAAAAGTAATCGGCAAACCTTTTTTTTCAGCACATTCGTCGGTTACTATTTCAAAAGTAATCGGCTAGATTTTTATTTTTAGCATATTCGTCGGTGACTATTTCAAAAGTAATCGGCATTATTTATTTTCAGCACATTCGTCGGTTACTATTTCAAAAGTAATCGGCAAGACTTTATTTTCAGCACATTCGTCGGATACTATTTCAAAAGTAATTGGCAAGACTTTATTTTCAGCACATTCGTCGGATACTATTTCAAAAGTAATCGGCAAGACTTTATTTTCAGCACATTCGTCGGTTACTATTTCAAAAGTAATTGGCAAGATTTTTATTTTCAGCATATTCGTCGGATACTTTTTCAAAAGTAATCGGCAAGACTTTATTTTCAACATATTCGTCGGTTACTATTTCAAAAGTAATCGGCAAGACTTTATTTTCAGCACATTCGTCGGTTACTATTTCAAAAGTAATCGGCAAGATTTTTATTTTTAGCATATTCGTCGGTTACTATTTCAAAATTAATCGACAAGGTTTTTATTTTCAACATATTCGTCGGTTACTACTTCAAAAGTAATCGGCAAGACTTTATTTTCAGCACATTTGTCGGTTACTATTTCAAAAGTAATCGACAAGATTTTTATTTTCAGCATATTCGTCGGTTACTATTTTAAAAGTAATCGGGGGCATTATTTATTTTCATCACATTCGTCGGTTACTATTTCAAAAGTAATCGGCCAGATTTTTATTTTCAGCATATTCGTCGGTTACTATTTCAAAAGTAATCGGCAGGATTTTTATTTTAAGCATATTTGTCGGCTACTATTATAAAAGTAATCGGCAAGACTTTATTTTCAGCACATTCGTCGGATACTATTTCAAAAGTAATCGGCAAGACTTTATTTTCAGCACATTCGTCGGTTACTATTTCAAAAGTAATTGGCAAGATTTTTATTTTCAGCATATTTGTCGTTTACTATTTTAAAAGTAATCGGCAAGACTTTATCTTCAGCACATTCGTCGGATACTATTTCAAAAGTAATGGGCAAGACTTTATTTTCAGCACATTCGTCGGATACTATTTCAAAAGTAATCGGCAAGATTTTTATTTTCAGCATATTCGTCGGTTACTATTTCAAAAGTAATCGGGAAGATTTTTATTTTCAACATATTCGTCGGTTACTATTTCAAAAGTAATCGGCAAACCTTTTTTTTCAGCACATTCGTCGGTTACTATTTCAAAAGTAATCGGCTAGATTTTTATTTTCAGCATATTCGTCGGTGACTATTTTAAAAGTAATCGGCAAGACTTTATTTTCAGCACATTCGTCGGATACTATTTCAAAAGTAATTGGCAAGACTTTATTTTCAGCACATTCGTCGGATACTATTTCAAAAGTAATCGGCAAGACTTTATTTTCAGCACATTCGTCGGTTACTATTTCAAAAGTAATTGGCAAGATTTTTATTTTCAGCATATTCGTCGGATACTTTTTCAAAAGTAATCGGCAAGACTTTATTTTCAACATATTCGTCGGTTACTATTTCAAAAGTAATCGGCAAGACTTTATTTTCAGCACATTCGTCGATTACTATTTCAAAAGTAATCGGCAAGATTTTTATTTTTAGCATATTCGTCGGTTACTATTTCAAAATTAATCAACAAGGTTTTTATTTTCAACATATTCGTCGGATACTATTTCAAAAGTAATCGGCAAGACTTTATTTTCAGCACATTTGTCGGTTACTATTTCAAAAGTAATCGACAAGATTTTTATTTTCAGCATATTCGTCGGTTACTATTTTAAAAGTAATCGGGGGCATTATTTATTTTCATCACATTCGTCGGTTACTATTTCAAAAGTAATCGGCCAGATTTTTATTTTCAGCACATTCGTCGGATACTATTTCAAAAGTAATCGGCAAGACTTTATTTTCAACACATTCGTCGGTTACTATTTCAAAAGTAATCGGCAAGATTTTTATTTTCAGCATATTCGTCGGTTACTATTTCAAAAGTAATCGGGAAGATTTTTATTTTCAACATATTCGTCGGTTACTATTTCAAAAGTAATCGGCAAACCTTTTTTTTCAGCATATTCGTCGGTTACTATTTCAAAAGTAATCGGCTAGATTTTTATTTTCAGCACATTCGTCGGTTACTATTTCAAAAGTAATCGGCTAGATTTTTATTTTCAGCATATTCGTCGGTAACTATTTCAAAAGTAATCGGCATTATTTATTTTCAGCACATTCGTCGGTTACTATTTCAAAAGTAATCGGCAAGACTTTATTTTCAGCACATTCGTCGGATACTATTTCAAAAGTAATTGGCAAGACTTTATTTTCAGCACATTCGTCGGATACTATTTCAAAAGTAATCGGCAAGACTTTATTTTCAGCACATTCGTCGGTTACTATTTCAAAAGTAATTGGCAAGATTTTTATTTTCAGCATATTCGTCGGATACTTTTTCAAAAGTAATCGGCAAGACTTTATTTTCAACATATTCGTCGGTTACTATTTCAAAAGTAATCGGCAAGACTTTATTTTCAGCACATTCGTCGGTTACTATTTCAAAAGTAATCGGCAAGATTTTTATTTTTAGCATATTCGTCGGTTACTATTTCAAAACTAATCGACAAGGTTTTTATTTTCAACATATTCGTCGGTTACTATTTTCAAAAGTAATCGGCAAGACTTTATTTTCAGCACATTTGTCGGTTACTATTTCAAAAGTAATCGACAAGATTTTTATTTTCAGCATATTCGTCGGTTACTATTTTAAAAGTAATCGGGGGCATTATTTATTTTCATCACATTCGTCGGTTACTATTTCAAAAGTAATCGGCCAGATTTTTATTTTCAGCATATTCGTCGGTTACTATTTCAAAAGTAATCGGCAAGATTTTTATTTTCAACATATTCGTCGGTTACTATTTCAAAGGTAATCGGCAAGACTTTATTTTCAGCACATTTGTCGGTTACTATTTCAAAAGTAATCGGCAAGATTTTTATTTTCAGCATATTCGTCGGTTACTATTTTAAAAGTAATCGGGGGCATTATTTATTTTCAGCACATTCGTCGGTTACTATTTCAAAAGTAATCGGCAAGATTTTTATTTTCAGCATATTTGTCGGTTACTATTTTAAAAGTAATCGGCAAGACTTTATTTTCAGCACATTCGTCGGATTCTATTTCAAAAGTAATTGGCAAGACTTTATTTTCAGCACATTCGTCGGATACTATTTCAAAAGTAATCGGCAAGACTTTATTTTCAGCACATTCGTCGGTTACTATTTCAAAAGTAATTGGCAAGATTTTTATTTTCAGCATATTTATCGTTTACTATTTTAAAAGTAATCGGCAAGACTTTATTTTCAGCACATTCGTCGGATACTATTTCAAAAGTAATGGGCAAGACTTTATTTTCAGCACATTCGTCGGATACTATTTCAAAAGTAATCGGCAAGACTTTATTTTCAACACATTCGTCGGTTACTATTTCAAAAGTAATCGGCCAGATTTTTATTTTCAGCATATTCGTCGGTTACCATTTCAAAAGTAATCGGCAAGATTTTTATTTTCAGCATATTCGTCGATTACTATTTCAAAAGTAATCGACAAGGTTTTTATTTTCAACATATTCGTCGGTTACAATTTCAAAAGTAATCGGCAAGACTTTATTTTTAGCACATTCGTCGGTTACTATTTCAAAAGTAATCGGCAAGATTTTTATTTTTAGCATATTCGTCGGTTACTATTTCAAAATTAATCGACAAGGTTTTTATTTTCAACATATTCGTCGGTTACTATTTCAAAAGTAATCGGCAAGACTTTATTTTCAGCACATTTGTCGGTTACTATTTCAAAAGTAATCGACAAGATTTTTATTTTCAGCATATTCGTCGGTTACTATTTTAAAAGTAATCGGGGGCATTATTTATTTTCATCACATTCGTCGGTTACTATTTCAAAAGTAATCGGCCAGATTTTTATTTTCAGCATATTCGTCGGTTACTATTTCAAAAGTAATCGGCAAGATTTTTATTTTAAGCATATTTGTCGGCTACTATTATAAAAGTAATCGGCAAGACTTTATTTTCAGCACATTCGTCGGTTACTATTTCAAAAGTAATCGGGAAGATTTTTATTTTCAGCATATTCGTCGGTTACTATTTCAAAAGTAATCGGCAAGATTTTTATTTTCAGCATATTCGTCGGTTACTATTTTAAAAGTAATCGGGGGCATTATTTATTTTCAGCACATTCGTCGGTTACTATTTCAAAAGTAATCGGCAAGATTTTTATTTTCAGCATATTTGTTGGTTACTATTTTAAAAGTAATCGGCAAGACTTTATTTTCAGCACATTCGTCGGATTCTATTTCAAAAGTAATTGGCAAGACTTTATTTTCAGCACATTCGTCGGATACTATTTCAAAAGTAATCGGCAAGACTTTATTTTCAGTACATTCGTCGGTTACTATTTCAAAAGTAATTGGCAAGATTTTTATTTTCAGCATATTTGTCGTTTACTATTTTAAAAGTAATCGGCAAGACTTTATTTTCAGCACATTCGTCGGATACTATTTCAAAAGTAATGGGCAAGACTTTATTTTCAGCACATTCGTCGGATACTATTTCAAAAGTAATCGGCAAGACTTTATTTTCAACACATTCGTCGGTTACTATTTCAAAAGTAATCGGCAAGATTTTTATTTTCAGCATATTCGTCGGTTACTATTTCAAAAGTAATCGGCAAGATTTTTATTTTCAACATATTCGTCGGTTACTATTTCAAAAGTAATCGGCAAACCTTTTTTTTCAGCACATTTGTCGGTTACTATTTCAAAAGTAATCGGCTAGATTTTTATTTTTAGCATATTCGTCGGTGACTATTTCAAAAGTAATCGGCATTATTTATTTTCAGCACATTCGTCGGTTACTATTTCAAAAGTAATCGGCAAGACTTTATTTTCAGCACATTCGTCGGATACTATTTCAAAAGTAATCGGCAAGACTTTATTTTCATCACATTCGTCGGTTACTATTTCAAAAGTAATCGGCCAGATTTTTATTTTCAGCATATTCGTCGGTTACTATTTCAAAAGTAATCGGCAAGATTTTTATTTTCAGCATATTCGTCGGTTACTATTTCAAAAGTAATCGACAAGACTTTATTTTCAACACATTCGTCGGTTACTATTTCAAAAGTAATCGGCAAGATTTTTATTTTCAGCATATTCGTCGGTTACTATTTCAAAAGTAATCGGGAAGATTTTTATTTTCAACATATTCGTCGGTTACTATTTCAAAAGTAATCGGCAAACCTTTTTTTTCAGCACATTCGTCGTTTACTATTTCAAAAGTAATCGGCTAGATTTTTATTTTCAGCATATTCGTCGGTAACTATTTCAAAAGTAATCGGCATTATTTATTTTCAGCACATTCGTCGGTTATTATTTCAAAAGTAATCGGCAAGACTTTATTTTCAGCACATTCGTCGGATACTATTTCAAAAGTAATTGGCAAGACTTTATTTTCAGCACATTCGTCGGATACTATTTCAAAAGTAATCGGCAAGACTTTATTTTCAGCACATTCGTCGGTTACTATTTCAAAAGTAATTGGCAAGATTTTTATTTTCAGCATATTCGTCGGATACTTTTTCAAAAGTAATCGGCAAGACTTTATTTTCAACATATTCGTCGGTTACTATTTCAAAAGTAATCGGCAAGACTTTATTTTCAGCACATTCGTCGGTTACTATTTCAAAAGTAATCGGCAAGATTTTTATTTTTAGCATATTCGTCGGTTACTATTTCAAAACTAATCGACAAGGTTTTTATTTTCAACATATTCGTCGGTTACTATTTCAAAAGTAATCGGCAAGACTTTATTTTCAGCACATTTGTCGGTTACTATTTCAAAAGTAATCGACAAGATTTTTATTTTCAGCATATTCGTCGGTTACTATTTTAAAAGTAATCGGGGGCATTATTTATTTTCATCACATTCGTCGGTTACTATTTCAAAAGTAATCGGCCAGATTTTTATTTTCAGCATATTCGTCGGTTACTATTTCAAAAGTAATCGGCAAGATTTTTATTTTAAGCATATTTGTCGGCTACTATTATAAAAGTAATCGGCAAGACTTTATTTTCAGCACATTCGTCGGATACTATTTCAAAAGTAATCGGCAAGACTTTATTTTCAGCACATTCGTCGGTTACTATTTCAAAAGTAATTGGCAAGATTTTTATTTTCAGCATATTTGTCGTTTACTATTTTAAAAGTAATCGGCAAGACTTTATCTTCAGCACATTCGTCGGATACTATTTCAAAAGTAATGGGCAAGACTTTATTTTCAGCACATTCGTCGGATACTATTTCAAAAGTAATCGGCAAGATTTTTATTTTCAACATATTCGTCGGTTACTATTTCAAAAGTAATCGGCAAACCTTTTTTTTCAGCACATTCGTCGGTTACTATTTCAAAAGTAATCGGCTAGATTTTTATTTTTAGCATATTCGTCGGTGACTATTTCAAAAGTAATCGGCATTATTTATTTTCAGCACATTCGTCGGTTACTATTTCAAAAGTAATCGGCAAGACTTTATTTTCAGCACATTCGTCGGATACTATTTCAAAAGTAATTGGCAAGACTTTATTTTCAGCACATTCGTCGGATACTATTTCAAAAGTAATCGGCAAGACTTTATTTTCAGCACATTCGTCGGTTACTATTTCAAAAGTAATTGGCAAGATTTTTATTTTCAGCATATTCGTCGGATACTTTTTCAAAAGTAATCGGCAAGACTTTATTTTCAACATATTCGTCGGTTACTATTTCAAAAGTAATCGGCAAGACTTTATTTTCAGCACATTCGTCGGTTACTATTTCAAAAGTAATCGGCAAGATTTTTATTTTTAGCATATTCGTCGGTTACTATTTCAAAACTAATCGACAAGGTTTTTATTTTCAACATATTCGTCGGTTACTATTTCAAAAGTAATCGGCAAGACTTTATTTTCAGCACATTTGTCGGTTACTATTTCAAAAGTAATCGACAAGATTTTTATTTTCAGCATATTCGTCGGTTACTATTTTAAAAGTAATCGGGGGCATTATTTATTTTCATCACATTCGTCGGTTACTATTTCAAAAGTAATCGGCCAGATTTTTATTTTCAGCATATTCGTCGGTTACTATTTCAAAAGTAATCGGCAAGATTTTTATTTTAAGCATATTTGTCGGCTACTATTATAAAAGTAATCGGCAAGACTTTATTTTCAGCACATTCGTCGGATACTATTTCAAAAGTAATCGGCAAGACTTTATTTTCAGCACATTCGTCGGTTACTATTTCAAAAGTAATTGGCAAGATTTTTATTTTCAGCATATTTGTCGTTTACTATTTTAAAAGTAATCGGCAAGACTTTATCTTCAGCACATTCGTCGGATACTATTTCAAAAGTAATGGGCAAGACTTTATTTTCAGCACATTCGTCGGATACTATTTCAAAAGTAATCGGCAAGATTTTTATTTTCAACATATTCGTCGGTTACTATTTCAAAAGTAATCGGCAAACCTTTTTTTTCAGCACATTCGTCGGTTACTATTTCAAAAGTAATCGGCTAGATTTTTATTTTTAGCATATTCGTCGGTGACTATTTCAAAAGTAATCGGCATTATTTATTTTCAGCACATTCGTCGGTTACTATTTCAAAAGTAATCGGCAAGACTTTATTTTCAGCACATTCGTCGGATACTATTTCAAAAGTAATTGGCAAGACTTTATTTTCAGCACATTCGTCGGATACTATTTCAAAAGTAATCGGCAAGACTTTATTTTCAGCACATTCGTCGGTTACTATTTCAAAAGTAATTGGCAAGATTTTTATTTTCAGCATATTCGTCGGATACTTTTTCAAAAGTAATCGGCAAGACTTTATTTTCAACATATTCGTCGGTTACTATTTCAAAAGTAATCGGCAAGACTTTATTTTCAGCACATTCGTCGGTTACTATTTCAAAAGTAATCGGCAAGATTTTTATTTTTAGCATATTCGTCGGTTACTATTTCAAAATTAATCGACAAGGTTTTTATTTTCAACATATTCGTCGGTTACTACTTCAAAAGTAATCGGCAAGACTTTATTTTCAGCACATTTGTCGGTTACTATTTCAAAAGTAATCAACAAGATTTTTATTTTCAGCATATTCGTCGGTTACTATTTTAAAAGTAATCGGGGGCATTATTTATTTTCATCACATTCGTCGGTTACTATTTCAAAAGTAATCGGCCAGATTTTTATTTTCAGCATATTCGTCGGTTACTATTTCAAAAGTAATCGGCAAGATTTTTATTTTAAGCATATTTGTCGGCTACTATTATAAAAGTAATCGGCAAGACTTTATTTTCAGCACATTCGTCGGATACTATTTCAAAAGTAATCGGCAAGACTTTATTTTCAGCACATTCGTCGGTTACTATTTCAAAAGTAATTGGCAAGATTTTTATTTTCAGCATATTTGTCGTTTACTATTTTAAAAGTAATCGGCAAGACTTTATCTTCAGCACATTCGTCGGATACTATTTCAAAAGTAATGGGCAAGACTTTATTTTCAGCACATTCGTCGGATACTATTTCAAAAGTAATCGGCAAGATTTTTATTTTCAACATATTCGTCGGTTACTATTTCAAAAGTAATCGGCAAACCTTTTTTTTCAGCACATTCGTCGGTTACTATTTCAAAAGTAATCGGCTAGATTTTTATTTTTAGCATATTCGTCGGTGACTATTTCAAAAGTAATCGGCATTATTTATTTTCAGCACATTCGTCGGTTACTATTTCAAAAGTAATCGGCAAGACTTTATTTTCAGCACATTCGTCGGATACTATTTCAAAAGTAATTGGCAAGACTTTATTTTCAGCACATTCGTCGGATACTATTTCAAAAGTAATCGGCAAGACTTTATTTTCAGCACATTCGTCGGTTACTATTTCAAAAGTAATTGGCAAGATTTTTATTTTCAGCATATTCGTCGGATACTTTTTCAAAAGTAATCGGCAAGACTTTATTTTCAACATATTCGTCGGTTACTATTTCAAAAGTAATCGGCAAGACTTTATTTTCAGCACATTCGTCGGTTACTATTTCAAAAGTAATCGGCAAGATTTTTATTTTTAGCATATTCGTCGGTTACTATTTCAAAATTAATCGACAAGGTTTTTATTTTCAACATATTCGTCGGTTACTACTTCAAAAGTAATCGGCAAGACTTTATTTTCAGCACATTTGTCGGTTACTATTTCAAAAGTAATCGACAAGATTTTTATTTTCAGCATATTCGTCGGTTACTATTTTAAAAGTAATCGGGGGCATTATTTATTTTCATCACATTCGCCGGTTACTATTTCAAAAGTAATCGGCCAGATTTTTATTTTCAGCATATTCGTCGGTTACTATTTCAAAAGTAATCGGCAGGATTTTTATTTTAAGCATATTTGTCGGCTACTATTATAAAAGTAATCGGCAAGACTTTATTTTCAGCACATTCGTCGGATACTATTTCAAAAGTAATCGGCAAGACTTTATTTTCAGCACATTCGTCGGTTACTATTTCAAAAGTAATTGGCAAGATTTTTATTTTCAGCATATTTGTCGTTTACTATTTTAAAAGTAATCGGCAAGACTTTATCTTCAGCACATTCGTCGGATACTATTTCAAAAGTAATGGGCAAGACTTTATTTTCAGCACATTCGTCGGATACTATTTCAAAAGTAATCGGCAAGATTTTTATTTTCAGCATATTCGTCGGTTACTATTTCAAAAGTAATCGGGAAGATTTTTATTTTCAACATATTCGTCGGTTACTATTTCAAAAGTAATCGGCAAACCTTTTTTTTCAGCACATTCGTCGGTTACTATTTCAAAAGTAATCGGCTAGATTTTTATTTTCAGCACATTCGTCGGATACTATTTCAAAAGTAATTGGCAAGACTTTATTTTCAGCACATTCGTCGGATACTATTTCAAAAGTAATCGGCAAGACTTTATTTTCAGCACATTCGTCGGTTACTATTTCAAAAGTAATTGGCAAGATTTTTATTTTCAGCATATTCGTCGGATACTTTTTCAAAAGTAATCGGCAAGACTTTATTTTCAACATATTCGTCGGTTACTATTTCAAAAGTAATCGGCAAGACTTTATTTTCAGCACATTCGTCGATTACTATTTCAAAAGTAATCGGCAAGATTTTTATTTTTAGCATATTCGTCGGTTACTATTTCAAAATTAATCAACAAGGTTTTTATTTTCAACATATTCGTCGGTTACTATTTCAAAAGTAATCGGCAAGACTTTATTTTCAGCACATTTGTCGGTTACTATTTCAAAAGTAATCGACAAGATTTTTATTTTCAGCATATTCGTCGGTTACTATTTTAAAAGTAATCGGGGGCATTATTTATTTTCATCACATTCGTCGGTTACTATTTCAAAAGTAATCGGCCAGATTTTTATTTTCAGCACATTCGTCGGATACTATTTCAAAAGTAATCGGCAAGACTTTATTTTCAACACATTCGTCGGTTACTATTTCAAAAGTAATCGGCAAGATTTTTATTTTCAGCATATTCGTCGGTTACTATTTCAAAAGTAATCGGGAAGATTTTTATTTTCAACATATTCGTCGGTTACTATTTCAAAAGTAATCGGCAAACCTTTTTTTTCAGCACATTCGTCGGTTACTATTTCAAAAGTAATCGGCTAGATTTTTATTTTCAGCATATTCGTCGGTGACTATTTCAAAAGTAATCGGCATTATTTATTTTCAGCACATTCGTCGGTTACTATTTCAAAAGTAATCGGCAAGACTTTATTTTCAGCACATTCGTCGGATACTATTTCAAAAGTAATTGGCAAGACTTTATTTTCAGCATATTCGTGGGATACTATTTCAAAAGTAATCGGCAAGACTTTATTTTCAGCACATTCGTCGGTTACTATTTCAAAAGTAATTGCCAAGATTTTTATTTTCAGCATATTCGTCGGATACTTTTTCAAAAGTAATCGGCAAGACTTTATTTTCAGCACATTTGTCGGTTACTATTTCAAAAGTAATCGACAAGATTTTTATTTTCAGCATATTCGTCGGTTACTATTTCAAAAGTAATCGGCAAGACTTTATTTTCAGCACATTTGTCGGTTACTATTTCAAAAGTAATCGACAGGATTTTTATTTTCAACATATTCGTCGGTTACTATTTCAAAAGTAATCGGCTAGATTTTTATTTTCAGCATATTCGTCGGTGACTATTTTAAAAGTAATCGGCAAGACTTTATTTTCAGCACATTCGTCGGATACTATTTCAAAAGTAATTGGCAAGACTTTATTTTCAGCACATTCGTCGGATACTATTTCAAAAGTAATCGGCAAGACTTTATTTTCAGCACATTCGTCGGTTACTATTTCAAAAGTAATTGGCAAGATTTTTATTTTCAGCATATTCGTCGGATACTTTTTCAAAAGTAATCGGCAAGACTTTATTTTCAACATATTCGTCGGTTACTATTTCAAAAGTAATCGGCAAGACTTTATTTTCAGTTTTATTTTCAGCACATTTGTCGGTTACTATTTCAAAAGTAATCGACAGGATTTTTATTTTCAACATATTCGTCGGTTACTATTTCAAAAGTAATCGGCAAGACTTTATTTTCAGCACATTTGTCGGTTACTATTTCAAAAGTAATCGACAAGATTTTTATTTTCAGCATATTCGTCGGTTACTATTTTAAAAGTAATCGGGGGCATTATTTATTTTCATCACATTCGTCGGTTACTATTTCAAAAGTAATCAACCAGATTTTTATTTTCAGCATATTCGTCGGTTACTATTTCAAAAGTAATCGGCAAGATTTTTATTTTAAGCATATTTGTCGGCTACTATTATAAAAGTAATCGGCAAGACTTTATTTTCAGCACATTCGTCGGTTACTATTTCAAAAGTAATCGGGAAGATTTTTATTTTCAGCATATTCGTCGGTTACTATTTCAAAAGTAATCGGCAAGATTTTTATTTTCAGCATATTCGTCGGTTACTATTTTAAAAGTAATCGGGGGCATTATTTATTTTCAGCACATTCGTCGGTTACTATTTCAAAAGTAATCGGCAAGATTTTTATTTTCAGCATATTTGTTGGTTACTATTTTAAAAGTAATCGGCAAGACTTTATTTTCAGCACATTCGTCGGATTCTATTTCAAAAGTAATTGGCAAGACTTTATTTTCAGCACATTCGTCGGATACTATTTCAAAAGTAATCGGCAAGACTTTATTTTCAGCACATTCGTCGGTTACTATTTCAAAAGTAATTGGCAAGATTTTTATTTTCAGCATATTTGTCGTTTACTATTTTAAAAGTAATCGGCAAGACTTTATTTTCAGCACATTCGTCGGATACTATTTCAAAAGTAATGGGCAAGACTTTATTTTCAGCACATTCGTCGGATACTATTTCAAAAGTAATCGGCAAGACTTTATTTTCAACACATTCGTCGGTTACTATTTCAAAAGTAATCGGCAAGATTTTTATTTTCAGCATATTCGTCGGTTACTATTTCAAAAGTAATCGGCAAGATTTTTATTTTCAACATATTCGTCGGTTACTATTTCAAAAGTAATCGGCAGACCTTTTTTTTCAGCACATTTGTCGGTTACTATTTCAAAAGTAATCGGCTAGATTTTTATTTTTAGCATATTCGTCGGTGACTATTTCAAAAGTAATCGGCATTATTTATTTTCAGCACATTCGTCGGTTACTATTTCAAAAGTAATCGGCAAGACTTTATTTTCAGCACATTCGTCGGATACTATTTCAAAAGTAATCGGCAAGACTTTATTTTCATCACATTCGTCGGTTACTATTTCAAAAGTAATCGGCCAGATTTTTATTTTCAGCATATTCGTCGGTTACTATTTCAAAAGTAATCGGCAAGATTTTTATTTTCAGCATATTCGTCGGTTACTATTTCAAAAGTAATCGACAAGGTTTTTATTTTCAACATATTCGTCGGTTACTATTTCAAAAGTAATCGGCAAGACTTTATTTTCAACACATTCGTCGGTTACTATTTCAAAAGTAATCGGCAAGATTTTTATTTTCAGCATATTCGTCGGTTACTATTTCAAAAGTAATCGGGAAGATTTTTATTTTCAACATATTCGTCGGTTACTATTTCAAAAGTAATCGGCAAACCTTTTTTTTCAGCACATTCGTCGGTTACTATTTCAAAAGTAATCGGCTAGATTTTTATTTTCAGCATATTCGTCGGTAACTATTTCAAAAGTAATCGGCATTATTTATTTTCAGCACATTCGTCGGTTACTATTTCAAAAGTAATCGGCAAGACTTTATTTTCAGCACATTCGTCGGATACTATTTCAAAAGTAATTGGCAAGACTTTATTTTCAGCACATTCGTCGGATACTATTTCAAAAGTAATCGGCCAGATTTTTATTTTCAGCACATTCGTCGGATACTATTTCAAAAGTAATCGGCAAGACTTTATTTTCAACACATTCGTCGGTTACTATTTCAAAAGTAATCGGCAAGATTTTTATTTTCAGCATATTCGTCGGTTACTATTTCAAAAGTAATTGGCAAGACTTTATTTTCAGCACATTCGTCGGATACTATTTCAAAAGTAATCGGCAAGACTTTATTTTCAGCACATTCGTCGGTTACTATTTCAAAAGTAATTGGCAAGATTTTTATTTTCAGCATATTCGTCGGATACTTTTTCAAAAGTAATCGGCAAGACTTTATTTTCAACATATTCGTCGGTTACTATTTCAAAAGTAATCGGCAAGACTTTATTTTCAGCACATTCGTCGATTACTATTTCAAAAGTAATCGGCAAGATTTTTATTTTTAGCATATTCGTCGGTTACTATTTCAAAATTAATCAACAAGGTTTTTATTTTCAACATATTCGTCGGTTACTATTTCAAAAGTAATCGGCAAGACTTTATTTTCAGCACATTTGTCGGTTACTATTTCAAAAGTAATCGACAAGATTTTTATTTTCAGCATATTCGTCGGTTACTATTTTAAAAGTAATCGGGGGCATTATTTATTTTCATCACATTCGTCGGTTACTATTTCAAAAGTAATCGGCCAGATTTTTATTTTCAGCACATTCGTCGGATACTATTTCAAAAGTAATCGGCAAGACTTTATTTTCAACACATTCGTCGGTTACTATTTCAAAAGTAATCGGCAAGATTTTTATTTTCAGCATATTCGTCGGTTACTATTTCAAAAGTAATCGGGAAGATTTTTATTTTCAACATATTCGTCGGTTACTATTTCAAAAGTAATCGGCAAACCTTTTTTTTCAGCACATTCGTCGGTTACTATTTCAAAAGTAATCGGCTAGATTTTTATTTTCAGCATATTCGTCGGTGACTATTTCAAAAGTAATCGGCATTATTTATTTTCAGCACATTCGTCGGTTACTATTTCAAAAGTAATCGGCAAGACTTTATTTTCAGCACATTCGTCGGATACTATTTCAAAAGTAATTGGCAAGACTTTATTTTCAGCATATTCGTGGGATACTATTTCAAAAGTAATCGGCAAGACTTTATTTTCAGCACATTCGTCGGTTACTATTTCAAAAGTAATTGCCAAGATTTTTATTTTCAGCATATTCGTCGGATACTTTTTCAAAAGTAATCGGCAAGACTTTATTTTCAGCACATTTGTCGGTTACTATTTCAAAAGTAATCGACAAGATTTTTATTTTCAGCATATTCGTCGGTTACTATTTCAAAAGTAATCGGCAAGACTTTATTTTCAGCACATTTGTCGGTTACTATTTCAAAAGTAATCGACAGGATTTTTATTTTCAACATATTCGTCGGTTACTATTTCAAAAGTAATCGGCTAGATTTTTATTTTCAGCATATTCGTCGGTGACTATTTTAAAAGTAATCGGCAAGACTTTATTTTCAGCACATTCGTCGGATACTATTTCAAAAGTAATTGGCAAGACTTTATTTTCAGCACATTCGTCGGATACTATTTCAAAAGTAATCGGCAAGACTTTATTTTCAGCACATTCGTCGGTTACTATTTCAAAAGTAATTGGCAAGATTTTTATTTTCAGCATATTCGTCGGATACTTTTTCAAAAGTAATCGGCAAGACTTTATTTTCAACATATTCGTCGGTTACTATTTCAAAAGTAATCGGCAAGACTTTATTTTCAGTTTTATTTTCAGCACATTTGTCGGTTACTATTTCAAAAGTAATCGACAGGATTTTTATTTTCAACATATTCGTCGGTTACTATTTCAAAAGTAATCGGCAAGACTTTATTTTCAGCACATTTGTCGGTTACTATTTCAAAAGTAATCGACAAGATTTTTATTTTCAGCATATTCGTCGGTTACTATTTTAAAAGTAATCGGGGGCATTATTTATTTTCATCACATTCGTCGGTTACTATTTCAAAAGTAATCAACCAGATTTTTATTTTCAGCATATTCGTCGGTTACTATTTCAAAAGTAATCGGCAAGATTTTTATTTTAAGCATATTTGTCGGCTACTATTATAAAAGTAATCGGCAAGACTTTATTTTCAGCACATTCGTCGGTTACTATTTCAAAAGTAATCGGGAAGATTTTTATTTTCAGCATATTCGTCGGTTACTATTTCAAAAGTAATCGGCAAGATTTTTATTTTCAGCATATTCGTCGGTTACTATTTTAAAAGTAATCGGGGGCATTATTTATTTTCAGCACATTCGTCGGTTACTATTTCAAAAGTAATCGGCAAGATTTTTATTTTCAGCATATTTGTTGGTTACTATTTTAAAAGTAATCGGCAAGACTTTATTTTCAGCACATTCGTCGGATTCTATTTCAAAAGTAATTGGCAAGACTTTATTTTCAGCACATTCGTCGGATACTATTTCAAAAGTAATCGGCAAGACTTTATTTTCAGCACATTCGTCGGTTACTATTTCAAAAGTAATTGGCAAGATTTTTATTTTCAGCATATTTGTCGTTTACTATTTTAAAAGTAATCGGCAAGACTTTATTTTCAGCACATTCGTCGGATACTATTTCAAAAGTAATGGGCAAGACTTTATTTTCAGCACATTCGTCGGATACTATTTCAAAAGTAATCGGCAAGACTTTATTTTCAACACATTCGTCGGTTACTATTTCAAAAGTAATCGGCAAGATTTTTATTTTCAGCATATTCGTCGGTTACTATTTCAAAAGTAATCGGCAAGATTTTTATTTTCAACATATTCGTCGGTTACTATTTCAAAAGTAATCGGCAGACCTTTTTTTTCAGCACATTTGTCGGTTACTATTTCAAAAGTAATCGGCTAGATTTTTATTTTTAGCATATTCGTCGGTGACTATTTCAAAAGTAATCGGCATTATTTATTTTCAGCACATTCGTCGGTTACTATTTCAAAAGTAATCGGCAAGACTTTATTTTCAGCACATTCGTCGGATACTATTTCAAAAGTAATCGGCAAGACTTTATTTTCATCACATTCGTCGGTTACTATTTCAAAAGTAATCGGCCAGATTTTTATTTTCAGCATATTCGTCGGTTACTATTTCAAAAGTAATCGGCAAGATTTTTATTTTCAGCATATTCGTCGGTTACTATTTCAAAAGTAATCGACAAGGTTTTTATTTTCAACATATTCGTCGGTTACTATTTCAAAAGTAATCGGCAAGACTTTATTTTCAACACATTCGTCGGTTACTATTTCAAAAGTAATCGGCAAGATTTTTATTTTCAGCATATTCGTCGGTTACTATTTCAAAAGTAATCGGGAAGATTTTTATTTTCAACATATTCGTCGGTTACTATTTCAAAAGTAATCGGCAAACCTTTTTTTTCAGCACATTCGTCGGTTACTATTTCAAAAGTAATCGGCTAGATTTTTATTTTCAGCATATTCGTCGGTAACTATTTCAAAAGTAATCGGCATTATTTATTTTCAGCACATTCGTCGGTTACTATTTCAAAAGTAATCGGCAAGACTTTATTTTCAGCACATTCGTCGGATACTATTTCAAAAGTAATTGGCAAGACTTTATTTTCAGCACATTCGTCGGATACTATTTCAAAAGTAATCGGCAAGACTTTATTTTCAGCACATTCGTCGGTTACTATTTCAAAAGTAATTGGCAAGATTTTTATTTTCAGCATATTCGTCGGATACTTTTTCAAAAGTAATCGGCAAGACTTTATTTTCAACATATTCGTCGGTTAATATTTCAAAAGTAATCGGCAAGACTTTATTTTCAGCACATTCGTCGGTTACTATTTCAAAAGTAATCGGCAAGATTTTTATTTTTGGCATATTCGTCGGTTACTATTTCAAAACTAATCGACAAGGTTTTTATTTTCAACATATTCGTCGGTTACTATTTCAAAAGTAATCGGCAAGATTTTTATTTTCAACATATTCGTCGGTTACTATTTCAAAAGTAATCGGCAAACCTTTTTTTTCAGCACATTTGTCGGTTACTATTTCAAAAGTAATCGGCTAGATTTTTATTTTTAGCATATTCGTCGGTGACTATTTCAAAAGTAATCGGCATTATTTATTTTCAGCACATTCGTCGGTTACTATTTCAAAAGTAATCGGCAAGACTTTATTTTCAGCACATTCGTCGGATACTATTTCAAAAGTAATCGGCAAGACTTTATTTTCATCACATTCGTCGGTTACTATTTCAAAAGTAATCGGCCAGATTTTTATTTTCAGCATATTCGTCGGTTACTATTTCAAAAGTAATCGGCAAGATTTTTATTTTCAGCATATTCGTCGGTTACTATTTCAAAAGTAATCGACAAGGTTTTTATTTTCAACATATTCGTCGGTTACTATTTCAAAAGTAATCGGCAAGACTTTATTTTCAACACATTCGTCGGTTACTATTTCAAAAGTAATCGGCAAGATTTTTATTTTCAGCATATTCGTCGGTTACTATTTCAAAAGTAATCGGGAAGATTTTTATTTTCAACATATTCGTCGGTTACTATTTCAAAAGTAATCGGCAAACCTTTTTTTTCAGCACATTCGTCGGTTACTATTTCAAAAGTAAACGGCTAGATTTTTATTTTCAGCATATTCGTCGGTAACTATTTCAAAAGTAATCGGCATTATTTATTTTCAGCACATTCGTCGGTTACTATTTCAAAAGTAATCGGCAAGACTTTATTTTCAGCACATTCGTCGGATACTATTTCAAAAGTAATTGGCAAGACTTTATTTTCAGCACATTCGTCGGATACTATTTCAAAAGTAATCGGCAAGACTTTATTTTCAGCACATTCGTCGGTTACTATTTCAAAAGTAATTGGCAAGATTTTTATTTTCAGCATATTCGTCGGATACTTTTTCAAAAGTAATCGGCAAGACTTTATTTTCAACATATTCGTCGGTTATTATTTCAAAAGTAATCGGCAAGACTTTATTTTCAGCACATTCGTCGGTTACTATTTCAAAAGTAATCGGCAAGATTTTTATTTTTAGCATATTCGTCGGTTACTATCTCAAAACTAATCGACAAGGTTTTTATTTTCAACATATTCGTCGGTTACTATTTCAAAAGTAATCGGCAAGACTTTATTTTCAGCACATTTGTCGGTTACTATTTCAAAAGTAATCGACAAGATTTTTATTTTCAGCATATTCGTCGGTTACTATTTTAAAAGTAATCGGGGGCATTATTTATTTTCATCACATTCGTCGGTTACTATTTCAAAAGTAATCGGCCAGATTTTTATTTTCAGCATATTCGTCGGTTACTATTTCAAAAGTAATCGGCAAGATTTTTATTTTAAGCATATTTGTCGGCTACTATTATAAAAGTAATCGGCAAGACTTTATTTTCAGCACATTCGTCGGATACTATTTCAAAAGTAATCGGCAAGACTTTATTTTCAGCACATTCGTCGGTTACTATTTCAAAAGTAATTGGCAAGATTTTTATTTTCAGCATATTTGTCGTTTACTATTTTAAAAGTA